>VXBU01007741.1:43558-71747 GCA_013400315.1 Bombycilla garrulus
AGATTTTTAGTTAATCACAGGTTGTGCTGCTTATCTTAACAATGACACCAGTAACTTCTGTGTCTTTCCCTCAATGAACAATGTTTTTTTTAATTTCCCTGTATATTTATTATTCATTGACCACTTTGAGTTTGGTTCTTTATTCTCAGAAATCTTTATAAAGGACAAAGCAGGAAAAGACATTATCTAGTTACAAATACTGTTTGATTTTAATTTTGTCAGGACTGATCATAGCATTTTGTAATTAGACATTAAGTTCTTCAGAAAGTGAAATGACTGGGCAATCATATTACATTCAGAGGCAAATTTCAGAAAAGAATAATTGTTAATCCCTAAAATATATTAAAGGACTTATTTAAAAAAATTAGTTGGTTTCTTTCAATATCTATATTTTGTTAGCATTTATGCAATCTTTCATAGGAATATATTACATTGATTCCAACTATTTTCTACAAACAGTAATCTAAATCAAATTATTTTCTCTACATTGATTGTGTAGTTTCAATTATTTTAATACAAATATTTAAATAAAAATATATTTTTACTGTCTTTATATTTAAGCAAATATTTATAAACTTAATAAACTTTTATTGATTAAATTGTATTATACTTGATAATAAATATTTTAGAAATAATGTGAGAAATATTAGTGATTAGGTTAGTTTTCCCCTGCTTTGAAGTAATTCTCTAAATGTGATTAGTTATTCCCTTTAGATCTTCATGCACATAAATACTTGCAATATAAAATCTCTGGCTTGCATTTTTCCAGTTAGGAGATTTTACATAGAAGTGTTTGGCCTCAGGTGAGCAGCTCTGTGCCCTCTGCCTGTCCTTATCACTGCACACGTATGTTAATCTTTGCAGAATTAGAATTACAAGGGTTTTTTTTTAAAATTGTAAACTTGTAAATTCATTCCTGTCTTATTCAAACTAAAATTGGCGGGGATTGTGCTACAATAAGAAATGAAGAAAAAAAGATGATTGAGTATTTATAAAAACCTAAAGATTTTTAAAATTGTTCCCAGTAGTGAATAAATTTACTGGTACTGCATTTATCAATTAGTACAATCAGTGAGTTATGTATCATTGAGGAAGTAAGAGAATACAGAAAATACAAAATATGGAGACTGACTTTTTTTTGTCCATATATACTCTATTCTTTAAGCATTCAGTTATTTAATTTCAAGGTTTTATTTAACTTCAGAAGGTTCACGTCCTTTGACCTATATAGTCCTCTCAACACCAGCTGGAACTAAGAAATGTATTTGCAGGACAAATAGGCATGAAAAGAACAAAGAATCGGATGCAAGGTGAGAACAGGACATTCTGGTGCTGTACTTGGGCTGTAAAATATCTTTTGAAAGTAGAGACCTGATGTTCAAATACAGTAAATTTTTTGATCGTGAAGCTTCCTGACACCTGCCTTTTTTTTTTTTAATTCCTTTGGAAAACTAACTCAAGACATTAAGTGCTACTTGAAATATTTTTGGGTTGAGGAAGAATGCAATATATTAATTAGAATATATTTCTCCAAATATTTATTCTGACGATCTATTTAATGAATATCAGGACCTAGACTATTGAGCTCATCTATGTGCTGTGTTTGTTCCTCTTTTCCCATCAACATTATACACAAGTAATTACATTTTTCCTGTTGATGTTGCTCATGAGCTGTAGCACAGGACAGAATAGAGGGATCAATGTCATTAAATTTACAATTGAGAATATAAGAGTTATTGGTGTAAATTAAGTTTGCCAGATCATTACCTGGCAAATTATATTTGTGGCAAAATCTCTATTTTTCTCATTTTAATTCTGCAATTATTGAGAATAGAAGCACTCAGATGTGTAGTCATGTACAAGTTAAAATTGGCATTGAAAAACTCCAAACACAGACAAATTAGTCTTAGAGATGGTATATGAAGGGGACAACACTTCCTTCTGTTGTACTGGTAACTACTGAATTAATACTCAACTTGGCTATTGGCAATAATCTGTTAAAAAAAAATAAACCATGTCTTATTTTGAAAATAAGAATTATTCTTTCATTTTACATTAGAATTGCATCCTAAGAGAGATTATTAGTGAGACTTTTGGTAATTTGTCATAGTTTTTATTTATTTTCAGTTGTTGATTTTCAGGCTCTTTAGAGGTTTCATGTGACAAAAATATGGTCAGCTTCTGATTTTTGAATTAGAAAAAGCTCAGATTTTTGAGTTTTAAAAGGGGATGGCGATAGTGTTATTTGTATTAAGTCTCTGAACTGCAGTGTGCTTACTGGCATTCTTTGTATTTATACTGCTTTAGACTGTGTATATCTGTTGGCTAAAATGCACCAACCCAAAAAAAAAAACAAACCAACTACTGCAGGCTTATATTTGTCAAGCTGACCATCACTTTTTATTATTTCCTTGTCTGCTAAGGTCCCAGGTAAAATTAACAAAGTTATCCTGGTGTCACAATGCATGTGGTCAGCAGCTTTAGAAAATTCATCATCATAAGGGTAAGGTTGCCTATAACTTAAAAAATACGGTAAATTAGAGCTGAATACAGAAATTCTTTTAAAAATGTACAGATCTGTTAAAATAACCAGGCACAGAAGTATGAGTTAAAGCTTCATCAGGATAATTCAGTTTGTCCTCTCATAGTTGTAATCATGAGTAGAGCTAAAAAGCCTATTGCTTTTATATTACTTTAAATTGCTAAATGCCCCAGACATGCTAAGCCAGAAAACACCGAAGATTTGCAAATGTTGTGCATTTATCTCAGCCCAGATCACAATTTTTGTCTTTTTTCTTCTCTCCTACGTTTTCCTTGGTCAAAAAATTGCTTGAATTCTGACAGAAGCTAGAAATTAAACTGAGCATATTAAATTGTTAATGCATAATACAGAAAGGCCTTTTCAGAAAAGTGCTGATAACAGATGTGTTTTTTAGAGACTAGTCTGCTGAGTTGAAGTGCTGCAGCAGCCTTTGTGTCTGGCAGTTTGGGAACCATAGGAATTACAAATGGTATGTAGGTGTTCCTCTGCATATCCTTAGTGCATCAGTTCAAAAGGAGTTATTGTCTCTTAAGTGTATTTGTAAAATGACATATTGTATTCCAATATCTTGATTTTTATTATTATTAAAAAAGAGAATAATTAATACAATGCATTAATTTCTCTGGAATTATTTCAGGTGTCTGTTATGCACAGAAAAATATTTCTGTGTGAGAAATTTTAACAAGTTAGAATGGGTTTTAGGAGCTGTGCAAGGTTAGACTCTGTAGATTCCTCCGTTTGTCAGTGAATCCTACACAGTTTCACCTCTGTGGCTTAATCTCCCATGCCTCACACAGGAATCAAATAATGTAAACCACTGTTACCCATTTAGAATATTAAATACAATATAAAATTATTTTAATCTGGCACTCCAAATAATTAGGATTCAGTGAAGCAGGAAAAGAAAAAGTTTCGTAACATTTCAGTCCTGGTGTTTGCCTCCAGTAATCTAATGAGACAGACAGTTTCAGACTAGGTTTTGTGGGTATGAGACAAATTGCCTGATGGTCACTCCTGCAAATGTTTTGGACCTTACTTAAACCGGATCCTTCCCTGGAGATATGTTCCATCTGTATTTTGGGAATTAGTGTTTTGTCATCTTTTACCAGAAGTGCAGTGAACAAAGATTGAGATTCTGCTGTCTTTGCTTCCTCCTTTCTTCCTGCCTTCTGCTGGTGAATTTCTTCGATGTTACTGTTACGTCTGTGAAGCACAACTTTCAGAAATACCTTTGAATCTATTACATTTTTTTCTTAATCCATCAGAGAAAAAAAAAACCCAAAACATTAAATAGACATACTTTTATAAATTCAGATTTGATCTGTTTTCTTGCTCATTAAAAGTTCTCTGAATTGTATGGAGTAGATTTATGTTTCCCTGGGGTTTTTTTTGGAGTTTTGTTTGGTTTGCTTTTAATAATGCACTACAAGTCAAACAATTAAAAACAAACAAACCAAAAAAAGCTTTTCCAGCCTTAAATTAGGTAATGGTATCAGAACTAAGAAATCTTCAAAAAACATAGGAAAAAAATATTTGATTTTTAATAAGAAGAAAACCATAAAAACAACTTGTTGAAAATTCTAGTAATTTTTATGGTTATTAAACAGGTATTTCTCCTACCAAGAAGAGTAAGAATGACAGAGAATTTGCTGAGACAGAAAAATGGTTAGCCTACACGAATAGGTTGGCAATCTCCTTAGGTTATTGCTCTGTACTGATAAAGAAAAAAGACATCTTATTAAAAAAAAAAGGAAATGGGGTTTCAACTACTGACGGTAACCTCATGTTGCTCTCATAATTATAATGAACATAATTTGACAAATAATAAAAACAAGGAACATGTTGAAACACCCAGGTGGAAAGTTCTCAGGCTGTCACTGCCCCTCCAGAGCACGGCTAGCTCTGTGGCGCTGGATGTTGTCAGCCACACAAGTAACCCAGAGGGTGCACGTGGCGTGTGTGGGGAAGGGTGTCGGTGCGATGAGTGCCGGCCACCCAACCTCGTGAGCCTCTGTTCACTAGGGGGGAAAAGCCACTGACAGGTGACAGGCAAAGAGGAAAGAGAAGACATTCATGCTGCGATATTGTCCAAAGCAGCGCAACTCCTGGAAAGATATAGGGTGATCAGGCCAATGAACATATTCCAGCACAGGGTAAGATCATAAGTCAAACTCCATAATTAAGTTTCACTTCATGCAGACCAATGAACACTTCCTATTGTTGTTTGACCATTAATTCATAATATGATTTTTACAGACATATCAAACCTGCTCTTTAACTACTTTGATTAAATTGTGATGGAAATAAATGATCCAAATAAAATTAGTAGATTTGATGACTGTTGGATCATGCTATATGATGGGTTTTGCATAATTCAATCCTTAATATGTATCCAATATGCTTAAATCGTATTTTTAATTTTCCTTTAAATAGTGTGCATTACTAATTTGCTTCTAAGAGAATTCTGCCAATCAAGTTAAGTACTTTCTGCAAACTGCTTACATTCCTGTCAAAGTGTACTTGTTATACTAAACACCCACATTCTGTTCTAGTTCCATTTTAGTTACTGTATTATTATTTTTTTTAATCTTTCCTCCCACAGAGTGTTAGCGACTTCATATTGATGGGCATCCAGGAAGCTGAATGCAATATTTATTTTTAAAATATATTCATTGAATCAGTGCAGATCTAGATGGTAGAAAAGGCAAATTTCAAGCTCTGTGTGGGTGCACCAGCAGTTCTGACATTTTTGTGGTGAGGAACAGTGCACACCAAAAACAACAGCACTCACGTTCCTCTTGAATACACTTTGCAAATATTCCCTTTCAGTATTTTGCTTTCCAGGTATCAAAAAATGTCCAGTAAACAGCTGAGTGTGAAAAATTTGTAAACTCACAAGAGAATAAATGGTCTTTGGACAGTGTACTTGCATTGGAAATGTAGTGTGAGGAATATTCTTTTTCTTTTAGTAGATAATACAACCTTATTAGTGTGTGTATTATGTTAGTATACGGTAATTCATTATCCTGCGTAAACACTCTATTGGGATAATAAGAACATTGTGAATGCTTTAAAAACACTCTTTACATTTCCTTCACAGAAACATTAAGAGATTTTAGCTTTGACAAGCAGCATTTTTCCCCTTGGGAACAACACTTTTGAAAGGAAGACAGCTCAGCTAGTTTGTCCACTGCAGTAATTTAAGGCTAGCATAATGCATTAATTCAAAATAGCAGCACTAAGAGAATTTGTAATTTTCAGGCAGGTCTTCGTTCTGTTCAGAGTTCACAATGTGCGTTCAGAATGCAAAATGTGCAAACAAAGGCAGGATTTTTTTTTTTTTGGCAGTGAAGTATGTGTTAAGAAGAGGTGTTGACCCATTATTCATTTCTTATTTAAATTCTCCTTAGTCAAGCAAAATTCCCTTTTGAAATTCATCACTTGACTTCCATTGAACTCTTAATAAAAGAACTTCTGTAGTTGGTCACAATGGAGAATTCTTTCTTTTTTCTTCCTCACACTTTCTAAAAGGAGCTTTATGTGTATTATATCACGATATTACATATGTGTTATCAATTATGCTTACTGGAATTCCCCATCAGTTTTCACCATGTAATTTCCTATTCATCCTTTCAACTGGTGAAAAAGCTTTTACTTATAAATGTGTATTTTGTTGCAATTTTAGAAAATTTCAGGTGCCAACTTGTAATCTAAGACTCATCCTCAGTAACAGTTTCCCTGATTCTGCATATCTTAAATACAAGTTGTAGGAGTTAGTCTGTAATGTAACTACGAAGTTATTTTGTCCTCTGTCTCTTAAACTTTTCTTCCAGTGACTTACAGGGGAGTTGCATCACAGTAAATGGGAATAGAATTTTACCACAGAGAACACAAATTCTTTCCTGGCTCTCTGGATCATGTATAACGTACAGGTCTTGTATAGACAGAATTATTTGAATTATCTTTTCTTTTTTAACCTTTGCTTTCTTATTTTAAATTGATGTAATATTCCTCTTATGTTCTGGTGAGATTTTGTTAGGTTGTTTTCTTTATTTTGGTTTAGTGAGTTTTTGCTTCTTTGAGTTTTTTCAACTCTAGCTCCTAGAGTCCTTGAGTTTCATGGACCTTTATTTGTTCAAACAGGCGAAAAGTCTTTCCTTGTATTTTTGAAAATATTCACTTTAAAATAAAATTCAAATACATGAGGTTAAATTATTTCAGTTTCTTTCTCTGTAAACTTTATTGGGTAATTTTTCAGAGGTCTGCCTCATTCCTTGATTGAGTTTTCTACCATTCAGTTGCATTTCTATCCACAACTGTTTCCAACCAGCTCTCATGCAAGGATTTAAACTGCAGATCTATAAAACATAAAGTAAATGGTTTAATGGAAATTATTTTAGCATACACTAGTTGTAAATAACTTGCACTTACTTTTCAGCATCCAGGAATTATGATGTTACTTAGTGCTGTGTTCAGAAAGCACATTTAGCTAGCTGGCCACCTAGGTCCATTATTATCACATACAGAAAATAAATGAATAAACTGGAGGCAGTTAGGATTATGATCTGTGCAATGTGCACCAAAAAGACAGGCATGCTAGAGCTTCTGCTGGGTAGATATTCAGAAGGTCTAAAGAAAAATCTCTTGGAATCTTGGGGATGCAATGATTCCTGGTCCCCAGAAATGTGCATCAGCCGCTTTAGGTGTGGTTGGTTTGCCTGTTTTGGGTGTCTTGGCAGATGTTGTTTGGTTGGGGTTTTTAGGGTGACATGTAGTTATTTTTTCAGCTTGTTTGCTGTTTGCACATATTGTGTGGTTTTGTGTTGGGTTGTTTTTAATTAACTTTGTATCTAACTTTGTATAAGAATGTCATCATTTGAAGAGTCCTTGTTCTCTAGACCAACTACCAAAATACCTTCTGCCAACTATATGTGAAACATAATAGAGAATTACTTCAAGAAATCAATTAACTGCAGCTGGTTTGTTCTTGGCAAGTCTTGGTTACTAAGCTTGTTTTCCACTTTAAGCTATCCCATATTTGCCTTCTATGTTGCCTCCTGTCTTACTGTCTGGGAAATACCAGCCCCTGGGACAAACAAATTAAATTCCTGATCTTACAGAAGAACATGTTACTAGATTTTTCAAAAGTGATAAGTGTTTTTCCTCCATTTCTGTATTGTATCCTTTAAGTCACAATGCTCCCAACAAGAGAGCCAAGCCCTCATTGTGTAAAGTAGCAAAACCTACAAGAGAAAGTAGATTTATTCATATAGGCTCTGTAGCCATGCAAAATGTATGGCTTTGGAAGTTCTAGTAAGGCCTTGATGCATTCAGTTGTGCTGCTATCCAGAATACCTTTGGAGAACTAGTGTACTTTTTTGCCCTCAATGTGAATAACAAAGTCATCACTCTGATGTGCTTTTGCTTTTGAAGAATATAATCATTGATATGTGTAGTTTTGAATTGCAATGCATGTAACTTAGGAGTGCAATTTAAATCAAATTCTGATACATTACAGTATTTACTTCCATAGCCTGCTGTCTTTCCCATGCCTATCTTGCTAAGTAAGGTTTTAAACAAAATTAAATCTTGATCTGTAGTATTGGTATGGGAAGTGTTAGTACATTATAGACAGTCACAAAATATCCTTCCAGTTGTCTATCTTTGTTTTTAAAGATGTTTAAATTCAGATGTATTTTAATTGTCCAGCAATAAAAGCATTGTTACTATGAATTTAGAATGTGTAGGGATATGTCTAATATTCTGGTTTAGATTTTTAATGTTTATACTTTAGTCAGCTGGGGTCCATTGAATGTGTGCTTTGCCTCAAAGTCATAACTCTCATGGCTTCTGTGATTCTGTTATTTTGTATGGCTTTAGGACAATACATTTAAGATTTTTTTTAGTTATTGAAGTTGAAATTTATCTTGATTCTAAATCTTTCATGTTTTAGTGGAATCTGCAACAGAAATAAAAATTTAAATCTAAGAGAACTCTCTAGTGACCTTTTTTCTAGTATATCAAATATAGAGTTTAATAAACGTTTGTAATCATTTACTGCAAACAGGTCTTATGAAAGACTACTGTCATATAGTTACATTTCTTGTTAACACATTCACTTTAAATTAAAAGTTAAGGTAATTTTTATTTCTGACTGTGATTGTATAATTGGTTGTAGATAGTGGCAATACTTGAAGCATCTGATCCTTGACTACTGTTCATTCCTAAATATATAGGTTTTGGTGTCCACTTTTGGTGCTGGACAAGTTTTTCAACAGAAACTTTTGAGTAGTACATTATTTATTTTATTAAACCAGGATAAGAGAGCGAGTTCTTAATGGTGTTTTTTTGGTGTTTCTTTTCTCTTGTGTTCATATAAATAGTAAGATTTTGTGTTATTCTAAAGTAGGTCTTATAAGTACTGTGGGTTTTTAGCAGCTTTTATAGTAACATTACAGGTATTACAGTTTATAGGGAAACTATAATTTGCTGAGTCCTCTCCTAAGTAAAATTGGGCAGATTTTCTTTTCCATGCTTCACATAAGTGGATATACATTTCTTTTGAAAGTCACTAAAAGTATAATGAATGAGAATTGTGGATAATCATTAAAGAAATTGCATTTCTATAGATTTTTATGAAAACCTGATAACTTTTTTCAAAACACTGCATCTTTTCAGTTTTTCCTTTAAAATAATTAATTTCAAAGCACACAAAAAGGAAAACGAAACCCTTCACAACTAAAATCCTGTTTGTGCCTTTGGATGTATTTAGTCAGCTGTGGATTTTCTCAAGCACAAATGTAACAAGTTGTTTACCGGGCCTGAGAAATCCTACAGAAGGAAATTATTTTCATTTGTGGACAATAAAATCCCATATATGGAACACTTTTAGTCTAACTGCTTATGAAAGGGCATGGGTTTAGATCTTTGATTTGTGCCCATTAGCTCCTAAAGTTTTCCATTTATCGGAAAAGTGGTTTTGGAACCTGAAGTGAATAACTTCAATCAAGCTCCTCACTTTTTATTCTCAGATAAGTGTATTGAAATTTCCACAGAAGGAATATGACTACTATTTATTTAACTTTTGAAACCAGTTTTTGAGTCCCGGTTACAACAATTTGACAAAATTTCTTAGCAAAACCTTGAATCATTTCTTGTATCTTTAGGTACAGCAGAATTATTCAGTTTGTTTAACAGTACATGCTAGTAGTAACAACGTTATGTGTTCCACATGCTTTACTGCAAAGTTAAAAAGGTTTGAGGATATCTAAAATGTTATAGAAACAGACAAGTTTAGTAAAATAAATTCAGCTTTTTACTGTAGCATTTTATGAAAAAAATATGGATTTTTCAAAGTGCTAACTTTAGATTTTTAAGGTTATAGACAGGGATACACTCTTAAACAGCAATCAGCCACATTTTGCATTTAAAGACTTAAACCAGAAACTTTGTGCACACATTTAATAATTATTATTATTAATAGTAATCCTTAACATAAAGAAATTATTAATTTATCTTATTTGCTCAAGGGATGCATTTCTTTTTGAATATGATAGAAGACATTAGCAAGTTCATATCTTCCCACTGTGGTAAAAAGTAAGTAAAAATTAATGAAGATAATAGCTTTACTTAGATAATTTCATTATTGTCAAAGCATTACTTGCTCTGTTTTATGACTGCCTTATTATCTGTGGTGAAATTATCTTAGCTCTGCCAGAATTACTTTATAAAACAGCTAAAAGGTATCAAATTACATAAATGAAATATTTTTGCAGTTTGTTGCTTTCATTAATTGTTAATGCATGTTGAGGGTTTGTTGGGTTTTTTGCTTAATTGTTTAGATTTTTTATGTGGCTTCCCTGATGTTAGCAGAAGTAGGGGAGGGATATTTTTATTTTTAAGTGCAGGCTGGTTGCCCATATTCTAACAGAAGTTTCTACTTGTGCACTCTGCTGATTTCTCATTTTTCAATGGACCTAGTGACTGTAGAGAAAACTGAAGATCACAACAAAAGGAACTGAAACTTTTTCCATTCTTAGATGATTGGCTCCTCAGGGACATACCTCTGAAGGTTACCAAGTTCATCTGTTTTCAGTAGGACATGGGAGTAAATATGGTGATGTCTCCTTAAATGTTTGTTCACAGGAATAAAGAGGGACTCTACTAAAAGTACTAGTAGGTGAAGGCAGTTTCAAATTATGATCTTAAGAGAATGCATAGATCATAGTGTTATGTCGTTATAGGACATGAAAGAACACAGACGCGTGCTGCTCTCAGGTGAAGATGAAAAATAGGAAGCTTTATTTCTGACCCCATCTTTTATAGTTTTCCAATAGTGACACTGGATTGGAGGGCGACAGTGCCACCTCTCAAATGACACTGGACAGACCAACAGTCCATCAAATTTCTCCTCCTCCATGAAGGAATGCAAAACCAGTGAATTGTTTACAGAAAGAGTTGAGAAAGTTCTTTACAAAAATGTAAATATCAGAAGGCTTAGAAAGTCTTAAAAAATCAGGGCAACAGTGTTACTTTTAAATACCTCAGATAACATTGCTTTCATTAAGTGTCATCTTCAGACAAGATAAACCCAAAGGTGAAAATCCCCTGAAATGGCTCGCCTATGAAAGCCACTCACTCACCGTCACCTGCCACAGCTGGGCAGTGGAGAAAAAAATTATATTGATGGGTTCATTAGTTGAGATAAGGACTGGGAGAAAACACTCCAACGGGCAAAACAGGTTCATCTTAGTGATACGAAGAGTTTATTACTAACATCAGAGGAGGATAATGAGAAGTAAAATAAGCCCTTAAAAACACATTTTCCTTCCCCAACCCCTCCTTCTTTCCCACCAACAACACAGGGAGACAGGTCATGAGGGTTTCAGTCAGTTTATCACCAAGATTTTCTTACGCTGCTCTGGAGAGGAGTCATTCCCCTGCTGCACCGTGGGGTCCCTCCCACAGGAGACAGTTCTCTGTGAGCTTCTCCTGCATGGGTCCACTTTGACAAGCAGCAGTCCTCCCAAAACTGATTAAACATGAGTCCCTCCCATGGCCACACATTCCTCCCATGGGCACACACAACTTTTTCAGCATGGGTCTCTCTTTCCCTGGGGTGCAGTCCTCCAAGGACAGGCTGCTCCAGCCTGGAAGCAGGGGCCCCTTTCTACACTGGGTCTCCCAGGGGATCACAGCCTCCTCCAGGCATCCACCCACACTGGCATGAGCACCTCCCCCAGGGGCTGTGGGTGGATTTCTGCATTCACTGTGGATCCCCAAGGGCTGCAGGGGCTCAGCTGCTTCACCACGGTCTCACCAAGGCCTGCAGAGGAATCTCAGCTCCTGTGCCTGGAGCACCTCCTGCCCCTCCTTCTCCACTGACCTTGGTGTCTCCATGTTGTCTCCCTCACATGTTCTCACCTCCTCCTTTTCTCTGGCTGGAATTAAAACTGTGTGCCCCCCTTCGTTTTGATTTTCTTAAATATGTCGTCACAGATGCATTACCAACCTCTCTAATTTGCCAAGCCTTGGCCAGCAGCATGTCCATTTTCAGAGCCATCAGGCATTGGTTCTCCTGGACATGGTAGAAGTTTCCAGCAGCTTCTCACAGAAGCCACTTCTGTGCCACCACCATTACCAAAAACCAGACTGGGCAAAACCAGTTTTCCACCATTGAATAGATAATGGGATCATTTAGACATAAAAAATAAAAATGCCTATGAGAATTTTTTTGGGGAAATTCATTGTAGAAGTTGAAAAAGCTCTTTGAGCAGAAAATTCTCTACTCTCTGGGGTAGGCTGTTAAACCTTTCTTGGTTTTGCTGTTGTATTTTTTCAATAAAAACTAGTAATATCAACACATCTACCACATTTTTCTGTGTGACATAAAATGCTCCCTTAACACTTGAATCAAGTAGCATCGCTACTGCTGGTAGTAGCTGGGCCTGCCAGAAAGCACATGTTTTTCTGTTTAGCTTGCTAGGCATATTTGCTTTCCCTTCAGCTCTTCTGTGTGACATGCTAGGATTTCTTCCTTCCATCACATCCTTATGCTCGCTTTCAGTATTCATTTTTTCTAGTATTTCATTTTATTTTCTTTATTTCATTTTTTCCAGGCCAACATTTTTGCCAAATGTACTGTTGCTTCTGTGGATGTGTTTGCAGCAGGCTCCCTCTGAGTGTCTGTGTTTCATATTTGAACAGCTCATCAGCAGGCATATCAATTCTCTTGCTGGGAATTTGTTTTCTTCCTCAAAGAGGTCTTTGCAGCTTGATGTTGGCAGCTTTTGTCTTCCCCTAAGGCAATTTTCTTTAGGGTCTCTGGGTAGTCTGTCATCTGCTTTTGTAGAAATAAAAAGGCAAACAACTATGCTAATTACTTCAAATATGGCTCACATGTAAAGATTGTTACTAGTGGCAAAAACCTTGGTTTGACCCTTTTTTTCTGGACATAATCATTCAGACTGTGTATACATCTTTGTACCTTGAAAGTATTGATATTTCTTTCAAAAAAAAAATTAAATTTTGAAAATTGTAGTAAATACTATCTTTTGAACTCTTTATAGATCCCGCAGCATCAGTTGCTTTGAAATAATCCTTTAACCAGGCTGAAAATGGAAGTATTTCCACTTATATTCCCTTTTCTTCTTCCGCACCTCCTAGCAGAAAAAAGAAAAACACAGGCATGGGAGGGAGGGAGGGAGGGAGGGAGGACCCTGAGCACACTGAGAGCCCTGGATCACTCTCTGCTTACAGATCAGCAGAGAAAGCTCCGTGACAGAGTGCGGGTGGGACTGGGGGAAGTGTGAGCGGTTTGACTTCCTTGCGACATTGGAGGAGGTGTGATGTGGCAGGTGGCAATGTAGCTCTCTTGCGGAGACCAGTCAGGAGTAATGGGCTGGAAAATCCAAGGTCACCAGTGCAGTATCATCCTGGTGCTTACTATTGGTGTTGCATAAAGCACTGGCTCAGATTATTTAAAGCACAATTGGAATAGGGGAAGGAAAAGGTGGAGGGGAGGACGTGATGCAGCACAGTGTTCTTTTTTGCAGACACTCTGTTTTTAAGTGAGATTTATTTTATTTTTATTTTAAAGGCAGATGCTCATTTGGTCTTTCATTTGACAGCTGGGCACTGTTATTCATGGCAACTGTCACCTTTTCCTGAAGTCCTGCAGGCTTTGGTGCTGGGTAATGTGGAATCCAGCCCAGCTTCTGTTATACTATTTAGAACAGTTTTTAATTTGTTTCCTTCCTACCTAAATTCAGAAGCAAATATCCTTTTTTTCAAGTGAAATTGAAAAGGATGACCAAGTATTACGAGCAAGAAGTACCCCCAGTGAGTTTGTTGACAACCAGCTCTAGGTGGCCCTGCTTGAGCAGGGGATTTGGACCAGACAACATCCAGATGTCCCATCTAACCTCTATCATTCTATAAAGTTCAAAATCCCAAAGGACTGAAGGAATTTTTTTGAGTGACTAAATTTGAGCAGAGTGAACTGCTTACTCTTAACTTGCTCCCACACTCTTGTGTAGGCTCAAATGTCACTGCAACATGATATGCTGTGTGTTTCTGGAGACTAATGTAGGATGTCAGACTAAAAAGAGGGAAGTGATCTTTGCTGCAGAGCTAAGTATTTTTGCTTTTCTAATTCAAAAGCTAATCATACAACATTTTCCAAATTTTACTTAACTATAATGGGAAATATTTGTAAATTCTAGCAGTAGATTATATAAACCATCATCCTATCTGTTCCAGTAGCTCAGAATATGGTTTTGTTTGGGTGGGATTTTTTGGGCCTTCTTTTTTTTCAGCCTGATTGGTTTTATCTTCTTATAGGAAGACTTAAAAAGGAACACAAGGATCAATTTTTCAGTAGAGCTGTCAAAATAATTGTTTCTAGTTTGCACATGTGTGGATTTTGAGGGCCAAGGAGTACTGGTTTCAGACTAAGTCTAAGAAATCACACATCTGCATTCTCTGACAAATAAGAACTTTCTGTTTCTTTAGATTTTTAGTTGAAACTGATGTTCTTGCCAGCATCCCAGATGATACCAGTAATGAAACTGCCGACATTGTCAACTCCATTGGGCTAGCTGCCTGTTTCTCTCAAGGACTCTGAGATTGCAGGACAGCCCTGATAGGAGACTCCCTGGGGCTATTGCTCTGCAGCTTCAGGAGTCCCTGGCTCTGAGGGAGACTTAATTATGTCTGACTTAAACCAAAAGGTGCAGTTGTCTCTGGCCCTTGGGCAGGTACATCAGGAATCCAGGTAAAAGTTAAGCAAAGCTGATGATGCCCAGTATGCTTAAAACATAATGTTTAGGGATCAGCTTTTGTTTGAAGAAACTTGACCTCATACAAATATCCGTGACTAGTTCTACCTTTCAAACCAGATCAGACATACCTGGTAGGGATCTGATAGGGACTGTGCAGCACAAGATGTTAAATACCTGTGTGTAACAGAAGAGGAGGTTTCATGCCCAAGCCTATCAAACAGGTGTATTTTTACCTTTCAAATCATATCAATCCAACATGGCAGATATTTGAAGCACAGAGACCATACCTACATTTTGAAGCTTATGCAATTGAAACATATTTTTCCTATATTTGAGAGATCTTTTTGTCTTGACTTTTCATCATCTTCTACTGTGACTCAGGGAGGGCACCATGAGCTCACTATATCATTCTTTCTTTTATGTTTCCTTCTGTGGTTTTCCTTATTCTCACCTGAATCTATGCACTCAGAAGCTGAGACAAAGTTTTCCCATAAACCATCTGCTTGGATCAAAGGACACAATTTTTATTTAAACTTCATCCTCCCCTTATATTATGCAGCCTACCAGCCTCACCACTTCCTTATTCTGAGTGTAGTCCATTCATGACTTTTACCCCTACATTCATCCTGTAGCCTTTATCATCTCTCTTATCACACCTTTTCAGAATTCTCTTGCTTATAACCTGAAAGTTTCCAGAAACAAATTCCTACCAGCTACATTTTCCTATTCTCCCATCTCTAGTACCTGAAAACAGATTATTTTAAGAGGCACTCTTTAAAGAAATTGACAATAATTACTGCTCTGGAAGTTAGCACAGTTGTTTTTTTTTTTTTTGAGGAGGTTCAATTGCTATTGAATTCTTAGACACAGCATGCAGTTCACCTGTGCTATCTATGTGTTGTCTTGGCTGAATGTTTCATTCAACATAGTCATGTATATTTAAAATTAAAAAGAGTTTTATCTCTTTGGCAGAAAACTAGAGGAGCTGGGAGAGCTCATTTGGCATGACAGCATTCCATTGAGCCAAAAGGTAATTTTCAGAGACTGCATCTTTGGTAAGTATTCCTGCAGCAGTGGGGTAGGGATTTTAATGTGCAGTGCTGCATTTTAATAGCCAATTGAGATGGCTATTAAGATACAGCATTGTACATTAACATCACTGCTGCTTAGACGGCGGCTGGTGGCTGCTCCTCAGCTGACAGCTCCCTGCATTCTGCTTCATAGCAGTGGTTTTCTTAGTAGCTCCTCTGATCTCCAGAAAGAGACATAAAAATTATTTAGTTAGTATTTCACACTGTGTTGCGCATACAGATCCCAGGGGGAGAAGCAGGAGGGTAGTGATGCTGAACACAGGGACTGTGAGGCAGAACAGCAAAGAGTGGGAGAGAGGAAATCCCTCTGTGGAAGGATCATTCCTTGCTTTTCATCTAGTAAACTCAGTTTGGCTCAGGGAAAACATGGTTCACAAACCCTGAGACTTCGGATACAGTGCTTAGGGGAGGACTGTGTAGCAGAAGTAGCTAAGAAGTAGTAAGATACTGAAATTCTGAGAGCCTGAGAAATGTGAGAAACTGCCAGAAAAAAAGGTATAGCTGAAAAACTGCATATACTTAAAAACTTTTCAGAATTATATAAGATAATCATTCAACTTTCACTCTTTACACTTAGAAGAAACTAAAGGACAGTAATCAATGACTATTATTTGTTTAGGCGTTTCCTTGGCTATAGTTTTCTGTTCTTATGAAAAAAATTTGCTTGCTGTCAGATTGTACCTAAACAAGCTCCCTTGCAAAAATGCAGAAATTAAGGAAAGGTGTCTGTGACATTGCAGGCTTACATCTCTCTGACAGTAGTTGTGAAATGGCTTTCAGAATTAGGAAAAGAAGAAAGAATCATTGCAATATCCTTCTCTGACCTAGCTTTTTGTCCACAGCATGTGTGGATTAAATCTGCAGATAGCCTAGGATAAAAAGAAGGATGCTGTTTCAAAATGTTGTATAGAGGGAAGGATATATTCAGAAGCTCCCCTGAATGGCCTTACTGTATCCTTTGATCTCTGCATTTTCCTTGGGAATGAGCTACAACAATTATCTATCTTAGGACTTATTTTCTGAAAATTTGCTTGAAGCAGAGCTGTGGAGGCCACTGACTGAGATCAGTAGCTTTTCCTTTCAAATTCTTTTAAACAGAAATGTTTATAAGCATATTTCCAGTTAGAAAACTTTTAAAAACAATATATGAAAGCTTTCTAGGAAATTGTGAGTTACTGCTTGAAAAGAAATCAGTATCTATGAATACTGATAGCATTCTTTCCAAAGATACACAGAACTGCAGGATGAAATTGCAGCCTAAAACTTAAACCTGTAAGTTTTGATAGTTTTTTCTAAACATTTGTGAAGAAAAATTTAAGAAACAAATTTAAGAAAATAAAATATCAAAGCAATTTAAGCAAAAATATAAAATAGATTTATGAGAAGGTACACAGAAAAGTACCTATTTAACCTGCTAAAGAGTGTATTAGTCTTTAATTTTCTACTTGTCTGTTCTTTGTAGTACAGTACTAAATCCTGTCTGTGAGCCTTCTTACAATTCTCTGGGTTATGAGATGCCATGTGTAATATGGTCAAATTAGTATGCTAAAAATTTATTTTGGTGTTTTTCTTGTTAGGAATTGATTTATCAAGTACTGTGTTTTAAAAAATATTTCACAAATATAATGATAAAATTATTTTTTAACATGAAGGAACAATTCAGACTGAAAAACATCTACTATGTAAGTATATGGAAAATCAGATGTATTTTCTCATTCAATATCCACAGTATTCCCAAAGAATTAATGATTTGCAGCACCAGCAGGCCAAAGCCTAGCAGTGTCCGGAAGAGAACAAAAATGTTAAATAGTAAAATTTTTGAAAACTTTAAAAATTATTCTCATGTTACCAGGTTGGCTTCAGGAATTTTTTCTTTCTTACCAAGCAAAAAGTCTTGAACCATTTACATTTGCTGTGTAGTCTATTCTGTTGTTCCTAACTTGGAAGATGCAATTTGAATGTGTTTGTTTTTCTATCATGCTATATTTAAAACTCTGAGGAAACAGAGCAGCAGTTCATCATTTTCATGCTGTTATGCACCACTAGAGGCCATCATATACCTCCTTAAATATTAGATAGTTATGCAAATTATTCCAGAGATGATGTGAATAGCTGATGAATGTAAGAGTCTATATAAAAGGGCATGGGGAAACTTACTAGAGGGAAAGCATTAACATAACTGATTATTGCCAATACTATGTGTTTTAAGGCTAATTCTAATTGATTCAGAGCACCTCTGTCTTCTCGTACATTCCTAGGTAACCTCTGAATAGGTCACAGAGTGTATGTGGCAAGTGAACTCTGGAGATGGCAACTGTTCTTTGCACATGATCTACCCCAGTAAGAACAATCAAACAGAACATAAGGCAGGAATCTTTTAGATTGATTTTTGTATGCTTGAATTAGAAGTTATATTTTTTCCTCCTTTTTCTTCCCATCTAGAAAATGGGATATCATTCTTCATTCCCCCACAGATTACATATTGAGTCATTAAGGAGCTAACATATAGTAACTACTTTAAGTAACTGCCTGATACATAAAATAGACTTTGTGTCACACAGTTGTACTCTTTTGAATTGTGGAAACAAATGACTGAAATTGTAGAGGAATTACAGGTAGTGTGATTTTAACTGTGTAAAAAACCAAATTAGCATTCATCTTTTACAATCAGGTGGTGCTACCAAGAGGAGTAATACAAGAAGGTGCTAAAAAGAAGAATTAGCTTTACAGTGGGCTTGGCTGACTTTCTGAAAGGTCTATGGTGTGACATGGACCTTATCCAGGAGATTTTTCTACTACCTTGGTTTTCAGTTTCACTCCTTCTAGCAAACTAACAATTCAAAGAAATATAGCTTATTTTACTTTCTTTTTGAAGACTTGCTGTTTTGGTGGAGTTTGTGTTTTTTTGTTGTTGTTGTTGTCTTTTTTTTTTTTTTTTTAAATGGAACAGCATATTAATGTGTGAAAACCTTGCATGTGTTTTTGGGAAGTAAATAATTAGAGGTTAAGTATTGATTTATCTGAATCAGCTTGGTATCCAGTATTTTCTCATTGAAACATTCAAAGACGTCAAGATAGATAACAAAAGTACTACTGTAGCACATCCAAACTACTTTTCTGATAATACAAGCAGCAATCTGCATGTTCTACCCTATATTCAAGTATTTTTTTAAAAGAAGAAAAGGGTATTATGTCACATGTAGCAAAAAAAAAAAAAAATAAATAGCAACAGTGATGCTATATATAAGGGCATTTCTCACAATCAGTCCATGCTGATTTCTGGGAAAAGTTTTTGTTTTATTTTCTTGTGTTTTAGGGTTTTTTTGAGGGAGGGAAGGAGAGGAATTTATTTCATAGCTCTTAGTCATTTATGAAAAGGACCTTGTGCTTCAAAAGTATAATGGAGGACTTCTGTAAAATATTGCAAAAAATTTCAAGATATCTTGAGGTTATCAGCAAAAACAAGTTATGCCCAAAAAAACACTACAGAATTTTCTTTTTCCCCACTAGATTTTGGAAAAACATATTCAAATTTTACAAAGCTCAAGAACATTAATTTCCTGATAAAAGAAAAAAATTAATAAGTTGTTAATCAGATGAAAGAAAAAGGATGAGCCCAACACAACATCATAATGCAGTATACAGCTCAGTATGCAGTATCACCTCAACAGATGAATAACACTGAATGTTATTAATTCAATAAATAAGTGCAAGTTTAAGTGAGAGGGCTGTCACTTGTAAATAAAGTATATCACTTCAAAAAGACAAGAGAAATCTCTCACTTTTGGTATAATAAATAAGGTCATTTCAGAAACACATTTTTCCTCAGAGGAAATAAAATTGCATGTAATTGTCTTATTCTTTACCATATTATTTTTCAAATATGTAAGATATTAGTTTTAAACAGGTTATGGATGTTAGCAAACTCAGGCACAACATATAATTTGGCTCCACTTTCAGATCTTTACTGTTATGAATAGGGATTTTCTGTCCATGCTTTAGAGTCCACATCAACAGAATTGCTGAGAAGGCAAGTCTGTAAAGAAGGTCTGCTTCTCTTCTTGGGGACAAGCAACATCATAAGGAATAGTAAGTGGCTTTTAAAGAAATCTACTTGATTGAGTCTTGAAAAAATTATCTTTCTGCATTACCTGCTTTTTCATGGGCACCTGTTCAGTGCATTCAGTGCAGCCAGGACTGTAGAAAAAGAGAGTGGGCTGTGGACAACTGCCTTGGCCACACTGTAAGTGCCCTAATGCAAGGCCTGCTCTCAGGGCTTGTTTGGGCCAAAATGGTCATGTCTGGTCTGTAGGGCTTCTGCACATAAACTGGCACATCAGTGTGTCTTTCTACTGTGTCAATTTGTCGGTTTAATGTTTGCTAACTCCAAAAGGACTGAACCATGCTTCACGGAATACTGTAGACATGTGATTTTGAGCGTGTTGCTTTCCATCTTTGTGACTCAATTTCCCTCCTGGGAGATGGTGATAACAATGCTAATGTGTCTCATTATTGTCTTGCCTATTTAAACTGTAAGCTCTTCAGGGCAAGGGCTGTCTCATACCATATGTCTTCACAAAGACAGGCGGAATGAGGCACTGATTGCATTTGGGGTCTCCTGGTGCCACAATAATTAAAAGAGAGACAATAATATTAAAAAGGAAGAAAAGGGAGGAGGTAGGTCTGGTATCAAGAGGCTTTCAGACTTCCTGGTAGCAACCCAAAAGCAAGAGAAGAGTTTATCTCTGAGGAGACTCCTTGCTTTTTCAACTTTCTCAGCTCTAAATGTCATATTGGTTTTTCAGCAAAATACAGTAGGAAAGCTTTGCAAACAGGTAATCCAAAAACTAATGGAGATCCAGACTGCAGGAGAAGGATTAGTAGTTTGAGTCACTGCCAGTAGATGGGTTGGAGAAGAGATCAATTTTTTGACAGGATAGCACCTAGAAAATTGGAGTGTTGCCTCCTTCCTCATTAGAGAATGAGCAGATGTTTCTGAGTGTGAATGAGGTGTTTGTAGTCATGACAGGAGAAGGGCAAACCGAAGTGATGGATACTCATCCATGTTCTGCTGGAGTACATCAATTGCTGACAGAGTTATATTCTGTCCCAGGTAATGGAAAGAATCTTTCACCAGTCATTTCATTCAGTAAGACAGAAGACTAATGAAAGCGATTACTAGAGATGACTGCTGAAATATAGCCACATGTGCTTGTAACTTCTGCTTTGAGATTGCTAAATCTGGGCTTTATTTGGAAATGTTTGTAAGATTTGGGTCAAGTATCCTTTTTGTGTGTCAGCTGAGGACTGTTCTGCAGAACTAAAGGTCCCTTCATTCAGGTCTCGGTGAAATACAGCAAACACAGCAAATTCCTATTTACTTTTTGTCCTTCATGTTTAAGTGTTCAGATTGCTTCATCATAGTCTGTTTTATCACTAGTAGATGTTTCTGTAGCTGATTGGATGGATTCTGTACAGTGGACAACAAACTGGGATTTTCTCTAAAGGCTTTTATGAATTTCTGTCTACACCCCGGCTTTGAGCTCCAGCACAGAAAGAGATCAAAAATATATCATTAATACTTAACTAGTCCATGAAGTTCACATTTTATGCTCTTAATTTATACCCAGATATTCCAACAATACCCCCACAGTGTTTGCAGAAAGTATTAAGATGTAGTTATAAAGATATCCTGTGCTGAAATGAAATAGATTACGGAAGTCAAAGTTTCTCATCATTATGTCCCTTTTTCTACTCCTAAAAATCCATATACTTAGATCAGAGTTTTCAGAAGCTTCCAGTCTGAAATGTAAAATAGACTGCTGGCTTCGAATTTAGTTTCTTTCAAAATGATTATGGGGTTAGTAGATTCTATGAGTAGATTCTTATTTGTTCCCCTGCACCCTATTTACACAGAATTGAAAAACTCCAAATTTGTTTTCTAATATAATGCAGACCTCAAGATCTGAACAGGAAGACCTTATAGCAAAGTAAGATACCTTATGCATCTGAGATGCAAACTGAAGCAGCCTTGCCTGAAGGAAATTTTTTTTAAGTATCTTTGGGCTTATTTCCCTTTTTTCTTCTTTGTGTATTGAGCCCTATAGGTGGGAAGAAATATTTGTTCTTTGTCAGCAATTTTATTTGGTATTGATATTCACTTTATCTTAACATTTTCATCTGAGTTTGCATCCTTATCTTTTCAATCAAGGGACAATTTTGATTACAGACCATTAGAAATATGCAGAGTGAGGTTAAATTACTGAACGTACCTTTTTTCCCTGTGACTTAGGTAGAAAATTATTGCTTTTAGAAACAATTATTAAAGAAATTATGCTTAAGAGAGAGAGCTGTAGAACTGTCTCTCTTCCCTCCTGGGGGTATGATTTCTTAAAGCAGTGAGGTTTTGTAATGGCTCTGGTCTTTCCTTCCCACTCCCAGTGGTGCCTGGGCAGGCAGTATGTACTTCTGCATCCTGCAGTACTTTGCAGCATAGCTTTTAGCTTTAAAGGTGTTGATATGTAGCTGGTTTCACACCCCTCTCTGCTGACAATTTATCTCTTTTGTGGAAACTCTGCTTGTAGCTGGCTGCAGCAATGACTCCATGATTTATGTTAACTTATTTAACAAATACTTCCATGCCTCTGAGAATTTATAAGAGTTTTTAATTGTCTCTATCACATAATTTTTTAATTTTTTTTTTTTTTTTAGGGTTCTGGTCTTGCACTGGTAAGAGCTACAAATTATAAATGAGCTTGGTTTCTCCATGAAAAGTTTTATTATAGTGTTTGGTACTTACTCAAGAAGCAAAATATTTATTTCCCTTCTATTCATTAACCCTTTGGCTCCAAACAAAACATTTACTGATTAGCAGTAGTAGCTCTCCTCAAGTCATCCATGTTCTACCATTTCCCCTATATTTTATGAAAATTTTCTTAGGAAAAATACTTATTTTAGTAGAAAGCTATAACTGAAAAATAAAAGCAAAACATATGTCACGTGGGAAGGGAATAGATACAGTATAGATGAGTTGTGCCTTTTTTTGTCCCCACATTTACAAAAGGTAGACAAGCCTTTGCAAGTGGAGTGGATGTAGGCTGGGAAATAAATCTTTAGTTATATACATATTCTGTTTGTTTATCTATTTGTTCTGCTTTGGGTATCATCACTGTTATTTGGGGATCTTATTGATGCTTTTTTAATCATTAACAATATTTAAATTTTTACTCATCACTGTAAAAAGAGAATCCTTTATGTCAAGTTACATGGGACTATAAGTGAAGGGTACATACACTTAGCAAAGCACAGGAAGAGCACCCCTGACTCCACTAGCCATGACTAAGATATTACTCTGGATTTCACTGTTCATTAAAGGCAGTAACTGGTTTAGATCTGATTGGTTAACCTGCAGATGCATCAAGAAGTACCAGTTATTTGCTGACTCCTTTCTTTGGTAATTTATCACCTTCCCTACATCAGTCTGGTTTTTTAATTTTCAAGATGGGTTTCAAATAAAAAATATGGTCCAACTTGTTCACAGATTCTAACACATTAAGTTAATACTTTAATTTTATGGAAATTTCTATTGATTTTAATATAACTACTTATTATGCCCAAAGGTGACTGTTTTCTGGGTCAGGGGCTAGTATCACATAATTCTTAGGAAAAGGACCACATTTACTATATTCTCTCTATTTAATAAAGCTTAGTTAAAATTTATCTCTGATATTTAGATTAGCAGGCAGATTCAAATTTCCCCAGCAATTGGGATTCAGAAGTTTTGTTGGAGATCATCTGTGAAATACGTTTCAATTTTTAAAAAGCATCTATTATCATGCACATATATTTATCTAAAAAGATCCTCTTTAAACCTATAAGAGCTTAATGTCATAATTGTTTTAATGTCTTGGCCAAATGTGAATTAACAAAACCCATTGGAAGATGTGATTATCTGCATTCTGAATTGCACGGTGACCCCTCTTTGTGAATTCCAAATCACCTCATTATATTCAAGTCCTACACAGATAATACCACTGGGTAGGGTATTATGGATCCCCTATATTAACAATAATAATTAATAATAATCAATAAAGAAGATGGACTGAGCAGCTTGGGATATAGCCAAGGCACTTCTATTGGATTAACACGTTCTTATTTTTCCATTTGTATCATAATATATCTTCTGTGCTTAATTGAAATATTATATTTTACCACATGATATTAGGTAGATAGACTTGGACAGCATGTCCATCTTGTCTGAGAAAAGTTCCATCTAAATCCATAGAATGAAAAAGCAGGGAATGAAGGACACAGGAAGGCATCAGCATTGGCCTTTCTTTACTCCATTTGATCACATTTCTTTCTCTAATTAATCCTTGATTATCCTAATAGGCTTTCACTGATTGACTGGGAAGCCAGGATATGAACCTACATGGGTCAAGACCAAGAATTTATTAAACTCCATTTTTTGGAACCCAGTCCTAGGTTTTGTTCTGCTTCTATCCAGACATTTATTCCAAAGTAGTGCTAGATTTTTACCAAAAATCACTATTTGTTATCCCATTTCATGGATATTTTTGCAGTGCACCATTAGAATTTTAGAACCATTTTTAGGGATCAGTATGCTTAGCATGTCGTTAAATACTTGGCATCCTGATACCTTTTTTAGACTAGACTTCATCTTCCTAGTCTGTATGAGCTTTCTTCTCATGAAAACTCAGGTTTAGCAGAGAGCCAGAGAGAGATTTGGTAATTCTGGTAATCTTCCTTGCCCTAAACCAGAAATTTATTCATGGTAACAGGAAGGATAAATGCCTACGACTGGGTGTCCATCTCCTTTCAGTTATATACAGATACTAGTGACCTTCAGGGAAAATTACTGGTTTTTGTTATAGTTATAGTTAGGAGAGAAATGCCACACTAATTAATTAATTTTTAAAAGAATCATCAGGAAGTACAAGTGACTGTTAGGGTGGAGAACTGCAATAAGCAAGGGTAACATTAACGTGTTTAACTATGAAAATTACCAAAGTAATTTACCCAGAAACTGTAGCATTATCAGAATTCTTAACATTCCAATTTCTCATTCTCTTTTGTAAGCATTAATCACATTTTATTTTTAACCAGAAACCTCAGAGCAGTATTAAATTAAGTGAAACTTTAATAATGAAATTGCATGCAGTGCTATTCAGAAGTTATGCAGAGAAGCTTTAATATACTCCATTAGGCAGAGAAAAATGTTGAAAGGATATGGTTAATGTTCATCTGTATTCAGTTTCTCTTTTTATTACAAGAATTTTGCTATTGAGTTCAATGGGAAGAAAACCAGCCTCTGCTGCAGTGGTGTGATAGTGTGGGTTAGTCTCCTGAATCACAGGAAAAGCATTACAAAATATAGCCACCCTGAAGAGTGGTGCCTCATATCACACAGGAAAGAAGATACTTATTAAAAACGGCAAATAGATGGTTGTAGGGACTGAAATGGGGGCAGCATTTGTGTGGTCGGTCTCAGCAGAGAGAGCAGACAATGCAGGTGGGTACTCAAAATCTTGTGTCAGCTCTGCCAATCCCGATGAGGGTGTAGTGAGGGCATCACTCCCTCCAAATATCAAGTGAAAATCAAGGTGGTGGAGAGGCTGGGTTTAGCCTCTCTTCTCAAGCATTCTGCACAGGGTTCTTTGGAAAGGGAAACAGGAGAATATGGGTGAAAAATAAAGAAACACAGAATGAGTTTTCTTGCTTTTCTGAGGATTCATTAAAGCTTTGGGCTTGGTAAAGTCTTGGTATTATTGGAAGCACAGGGATCAGTGGGGAAAGCGAGAAACTCCAAGATGCGCTGTGTCTGGGGAAAAACTGTATGCTCGCTTATATTTACCTGACTTGTTTGTTTACGTGTTTATCTGGTTATTGCTGAATCTCTCATAGAGAATCTCTCAAACAGAAAGGGTACAGAAAGAAACCACAGGGAAATGCCACACAAAGGCCATCCTTCCAGTAGGATGGCCTTGGAAGTCTGCCTTTGGGGCTGAGACGATAGAGCTGCTCTTCAAGATAAATAAAGATGCTGTCTTCTGTCCTTTGATTTCTCATTGAAAAGCAGGGATAAGACAAAGTGAAGATGACTTTTTTAAAGAGGATGAAAAGAAAGAAATTAGCAAGATTTTAAAAGATTGCATTTTGCAACAGAAGGAAGGTTCTCTGCAGCTACTGTGTGAAAATCTAGGGAAGACGTTAGCAGTGTTTGCAGCCACAGAACACAGGAAGGACTGGGAGAACAGATTTCCCAGCATTGCTGCTGCACAGTAAGAGGTGCATGTCTTAGTGGGGGACAGATGACACTTTCTCACTGAGTTGTTACTGTCAGAATTCCTTCCTCTCTCGCTTTTTAATAAAAGGAGACTTCAGCTGAGACCAGTAAAACTGCGGAGGTTAATGGCAAAAATGTGATCTAAGCAAGTAATCTGGGCAAGGCTAACCTATAGTTGTACTGGAAAGACAGTAAAACTCAGGAAAATCTGAGTGTGTGTGCAAAGTGTTCTTCAAATTCCAAAGATTTGATGAAAGCCATTAAAAATATGTGGGTTTCATTCTTTCCCTGTCTCAAAAAAAATCCTAAAAATTGTAAACATTTTGAAGGGCAACTCTATTCCCTTCACAGAGATGAATAAAATTGGTGTTCTGGTGTTCAGAATGGCACAACTCTAATCGCTTTCTTTCTCTGTCATATTTCTGATTTCCGCAGAGGCTGGTTTCCCCTCCTTTCACTCTGAGTGTGCTATTAAGAAAAAGATTTGAGATGTTCAGTGACAATTAAAGAATTAACAAAGCTCCTAAGACGTAGAATTCACAGGTCAGCTTGAAATTATCAGAAAAGTCCGAGTTTCCCAACAACATATGAGTCTGTTTTCCTCCAAATTAATTGAAATCAGTGTGAAGGAAAAGCAGCTGCCTTGAAATAAGTAGGCAAGAACATTTCATTTTCATATGAAATATTGCTACTGTCAATGACCCGAGCAGTGATCAAGACAGGATGTTGGAACTGGGAAGAAAACCAAAAAGAGCAAGAGCAACCTTTATGTGGAAAACAAGATAAATTAATAATAGAAAATAGGCTAGACACAATGATACAAGGGCAAAAAAAATTGTTGATGCTACTGTTGAACAAATTGGTAATGTCACTATAGCAGTTACAGTACCATACCTTATATTGTTATTAGACTTACTAATAACTCCCTACAACATCTCTCACTAAGTTCTGTCTTCAAATGTTACCTTAGGCAGCATGTGTATAAATTTTGTACCCCATGAGAACTGTTTCTTTTATTAAGTTAAAATGAAACATCATATTCTCATAGCAAAACCAGGTTGACTTAGAACATTCCTTTTTCTTCAAATGAGATAAATTGCTTAAATAACACCCTTGAACTGTTAGACTGCAAAGGTTTACTTTGAAGCTATACAGTGGAATAAAAAGCACCATCTTTCTATGTCTCTCTAAAGTTTTAAATACTTATTTTCAGATACAAAGACTTTAAGATTCCTTGTTGGCATCAGGACAGTAACCTTGTCATATTTCAAATATGCAATTTATAGAGAAGCTCTTTTTTTCAAATGGTTTGTGGCTGTGACTTTGCAGATACAGCTGTGATTTAACACAACAGCTGTTACACAGATGTCACATGAAAGGTAAGTGTCATTGCTGGGGTTGAAGGTTAAATGTCTTTGAAGTCCCAAACAGCAGTAAGAGTGGTCAAATAATACTTGCTTTGTGAGACCTGATTCTTTTTTTTCTATATAGCTTGATAAAAATTTGGACTACAATACAAATAGTGCTGCAATATGACAGTATCTTGCAAAAAGTCTACCTTTCTATTCTGGAGTCCTCAGATTTATGATAGCCTGCAGCAGCCCTCAATATGGCATTAACAGATACTGACTACTTTATTTGTGTCCAGATTTTTTTTTTTTTTTTAGAAAACCTTCAAGAGTACAATTAAACTATATAATGTAAACTCTGAACCATTTCGTATGTATTCCACAAAACATGGGAGGAGACTATCAAAGTAAATGAACATTTGGAGTTGAATAAACCTAGAGAGAAGTATTTGGCCTGAAAATTTAGGTAAAAGTAGTTTTAACACTGGTGAAAATTGAATTACTAGGACAAAACTATTAATGTGCAGATTTTGCTGAAATCATTGTCCTTCTTGAAGAAATTGAATTGTAATTTTTGCTTTGGCTTTATTTGGTGGGTTGGGTTTTTTTTGGTTTTTTTT
>VXBU01007741.1:71823-99777 GCA_013400315.1 Bombycilla garrulus
TTTTTTTTGATGAGGTAAAGCATTTTTTCTTGTGCCAAATTGTAAAATATGAGCACAGATAGGCATCTGTTAAATCTGTCGTTGCTCCAGAGAATTCTTTGGAGCTGCAGTGGTGTCTGGGTTTGTCACATTGCTTCTTTCCACCAGTACTTAGGGGTTTCTGTAACGATCAATTAGCGTGCATGCAATATGTGTGATTTGGCATGTGCCCCATATGGAATTATGCCTGACTTATCCTGTAGATTGCCCTGGAGTTGTCTTCTGAACTCTGAAGCTCATTTTTTTGGCAGTCAGAATTGTAGGTTTCTGATGTTACAAATAAATGCAAAGTTCTAAGCACCAGCAATGCCTATTTTTTTTTCTTTTTTTTTTTTTTTTTTTTTTCAGTGAGTTTAAAGAATAACTTCTTTCAGTTGTCCATCTGGAAAATATTGATTTGCATCACTGAGAATTTTTCTACCAACAGGCTTAATTTTCTGTATGATCAAAAAGCAAAGGCAGTTAAAATGATCTTTGATAAGATGACAGTCTTGATATACCTAACAAAAAAGGAGAAATTCCTCCAGTCACATTTGTAAACGAGGAAAGCATATTCACACAGGTACACACAGAGGTTGCAGATACAAGGTTATCTTTATTGGTCACCTCTAGTGTTTTGAAAGGTTTTTAATTACAGCAGTTTCATTTCAAGTCTGTATTTATCTACTGAAATTTCAAGTAGGACTTTGTATCACTGAAATAAATTTCTTACTGTTTTTTCTTATTCACATTCTTCTTTGATTCTCTTGTGGGTGTAATACCATAAGGTTTTTTAAATATTTCTTGTTTTCTTTAGAAAGAAAAGCACATTTGAATGCATACATGCTTACTGTTTAAACATCACTGTGTTTGAGAACAATTGGGAATACAATGGAAGGTCTAAGTTTTGGGAGCAAATTAAAGTTACCCTTTAATTATTGTCCTGTTAAGTCTAGTAATTTCTACTGACAATCTATTAAAAGTCTCATTTCTGTGCCTGGTCCCAGAGTAGGGACCACACTCTCAGATGTTTGAAGAAGTTGCCATGCCCTGATCTTTTTCATGCTACACTTGTGTACTGGTTTGAAAGCAAAACCAGTGAGAAACTCCAAGTCGGAAATACAATTTAATAGGAAAAAATAAAATAAATGCAATAGTACAAAAAAACCGCTGACAGAGTCAGGATACAATCTGACCCCCTGCTAGTTAGGGTGGTGGGAGCAGTCCAGATGAAGTGGTCTTGTTGAAGTAGCGATCTCAGAGAAAAGTCTGGTAGCTCTTGTCCTCTGGAAACCAGTGGGTAAAGGCAGCTTGTTCTGTCCTAAACCCAGATTATATCCTGGTGGGAATGCTTGGCTCCTCCCCCTGGGCGGAGCATCTCACAATGGGCTGATGTCATTCTATGAGTCATGTGGTGGGTCCTTAATGGCCCATTAAACAGGAATGGCTCCCGGAGGGAGTTATCTATGACTCATGGGGCAAGGCATTAATGCCCCATTAACAGGAGATACTCCAGGGGGAGAAGGCAGGGAAAACACTGATCCTCCTAGTTTCAACAGCCCATGAAGATGGTGATAGAATACATACTTTTGGGCACATCTTTACATTGTAACCTGGGACAACTTGGAACTGTCCTTAATCGTAAAAAAGTTTTCTCGCATTTAATGTCTCCTGTGCATATACATACATGGACTCAAGATTAAGAGATAGTAATAGTGGTTTTCACCATACCACGACAAATCGAGCTAGAACTGTATTCTTGGCATGTGTGCCTTTTTTCTGCCTGAGTATTGGCACCTGAGATTTTCATGTGTCTTTTAAAAACTTGGTGGGTTTTTTGGGGGGTTTTTTGTTGGTTTTTTTTTTTTTTTGTTTTGTTTGTTTTTTTATTATTATTATTATTTTTATTTTTTTTTGTTTATCATTGTGCTCATAGATCTTTATATGAATGTGTCTGTAGTTAGAACAGTAATTTTAACCGCCATTTACTGAACAGGAAAGCTTTACAGCTGCAGAACTTTGTGGTATTTCTTTGAGTATCTTTCAAAGTAACATCAGTATAAGTTTGTCCTGCTGTGGGTTTTCCACCAGCAAACTCTCACCCACAAAGAGATACAGCTCTGGCATAGGAGGACTGTGAGCTCAGTTGCCATCTGTCTCCTGCTGTCCAAACAGCTTCAGCTCTGGCACCTCTTCCATCAGAAGTTTGTGCAGTCTTAGACAGAAAACATCCAGAAATTATGGTTTTTATCCAGAAGTTCTTTCATGATTGGTTACCCTCTGGAGAAGATGATGAGCCATTCTTTTGCATCAAAGGAGGCAAAAACTCTGTGAAGAGCTTGGAACACACTGTGGAATGGTGGGATATAATGTGTGTTGGAAGGATGAAGATTTAGTGAAAATATAAAAAACTTGCTTTGAGGTTCCAAAGACTACCATGTGTAATAAGTGATCCCCACACTGGTTGTAGAAACATGTTTGCTCCTTTAGAGCCCCTACATCCTGTTAGATGCACTGCATTTTGTAAGTTGTGAGGAATTGTTCCAAGTGATTTGAAGTCATCTGGTAATTGCAGTGGGAGGACAGGAATCACCATGAGGAACAATTCACAATCCTGCTGTCACTGCCTGCATCAAGGATAAACTGAACTTCTGCAAAAGGGAGTGAGTTGCTCAACAGGAGATAGATCTCACTCAGGGTAAGGAGGAAGTTTGAGACCGAAAGATGGTCTCAATAAGAGAATCTTCAATTGTTTTATTGAATTATTATATTTGTGTGTTTGATGTGAAGCTTTATTTCTGCTTTTTTTTAATCACTGTAAACCAAATGTGCAGTCCCGCATAACTATAATAAACACAATACTTTGAGTTTTCTCTTTATTTTTACCATGTTAAAAAAATAGTCAGCCTTGTATTACCATTGGCTCTGCTGCACATATGTGGTATATGTACAAAAAATACCCCAAGGAAGCAATCTTCAAAATAATCAAACTAATGTCCAGGAAACTATTAAATCAATCTTAAAATGCAGTTATCTAAGAAAGGTCCTAAATTACTTCCACATTTAAAAATGGAACAGTGCAATGCTTAGCTGTTACATGTCCTACATTTGTTTTTAGGTACACAGGAATTTTGACAGAATCTACTAAAGGCGTGAAAATATAAATGGCTTTGTAAGTAGGTTTAAAAAAATACATTATGAAAGTGGAAAGATTCTGTCAAAATGGAAAAAAGGGAAATAAATAAGAGAAGAATTATTCTATTCTTCTAACTTGTAAAAAGAAGCAAAATTGTAGTTAATAAGTTCCCATTTGCCTCAAAAACATGAATTTTTTTTTTTAGGAGATATTTAGTTCCTTAGTTTACAATAAGTACTTTATATCAGTAACAACCATCAAATTAGGTTTTTTATGCTGTTGAGATGCAATCTAGCTGGATTTTGAGGTCCTCCTTGCCTTACTTTGTTATGATTGAAGTGTAGTGTAAAAATAATTTAAGGGTTACTACCTATCCAGATGTGTTAATGAACACTTTAATAGTAAATCAGTCAAGAAGCACTTCAAAAAAAACTAGAAGAGAGGGGTAAGGGTATAAAGAGAAAAAATATTTTGAAATAAAATGGAATTCAATGTGATTATGTGTGGAAAATCTCTTAGAAAATGCAGCAACTGAGAGTCAGTTTCTTGGATGGTGGGGAGAAACAACTCTACAGTTCTACCCAGCTGTAAGACCAATGTAGCAGAGACTAAAAAATTCACTTTACTTATCCACAGTTCCATGTCCCTGCTGGCTTTCTCAAGGAAAATAGAGTCTGAGAATTGACATTAAAGTAGGTTTTAACTTTAGGAAGTACCAGACTGAAGAGAACTTTCATCTAATGATTGATAGTTCCCCCTCTCATTAGCTCACAGTATTACCTTTTAATCTCTGACAGACTTTTACAAGCCCCAGCAACCAGTGGCTCAGACTGGTTCTTNTTTTTTTTTCTAAAAAAAAAAAAAAAAGAAAAAAAAAAAAGAAAGTAAAACCACAGAAAAATATCTAAAAAATAATCCCATGGGTTTATTTTATTTTACTATGACATCTCTAGATGGTGAAATGGCTACAAGTAATACAGTTAGATCTGAAATTTTCCAAACTAGAAGTCCGGGTTATAATTCAGATTTTGGAAGACTGCCTTAAAAAGAAGCCCTTTCCTCAAAACTGCCTCAAAAATAGTAATTTATCTTCCAAAACTGTATAACACATATGAGATCATTATTGACTGAACCCCACCATCTTCCAGGACCTCAACAAATCCAGTGCAAAACAAATGAAGACTCCCTTTTTTACCTTTTTTTTTTTTTTTCCAATTGAAATCTAGTGAAGACCAGCACTAAGAGGCAGAATGGTTGGCTTTACAACATATTTCCTCCCTAGGAACACAGAAATCAGAAAGTGCTCTGGGATTACTGAATTCACAAGCATTCATGTCAGAAAATACTTCTCATAACCTATTTCTAACCCATCATAGAAATAAAATGAGGATATTTATTTTTTCTCATACCAGTGATCATACTGGATCCCACACCTCTGAGGGAGCATAACACACCAATGAAGACTTCTGTTGTCAGACCTCTTTTATAGGCTACAAATTTGTGCCTTCAAATCCCCAAGACGGTCAGAGAGATTGAGCACCTCTTGCATGAGGAAAGGCTGGGAGAATTTGGTTTATTCAGCCTGGAAAATAGAAGGATTTGGGGTGACCTAATTGAGGTATTCCAGTACCTTGAAAAAAGCTACAAGGAAAATGGAGAGGGAATTTTCAAAGGGGCCTGTAGAGACAGGACAAGGGGGAATGACTTTGAACTGAAAGAAGGCAGGTTTAGGTAAGATACTAGGAAGAAATTCTTTACTGTTGAAGGTGGTGAGGCCGTGGCACAGGTTGTCCAGAGAAGCTGTAGATGCTTCATCCCTGGAAGTGTTCAAGGCCAAGCTGGATGGGGTTTTGAGCAATCTGGTCTAGAAGGCAACGTGGTAAAAGAAGGCCCAAAACTTTTCTACAGTAGTATGGTCTGTATGAACAAAAGTATGATAATTCCTCAAAAAAAATTTAAGTAAGAAAGTAGGATAGTTTGTGGGGAAAATATAGTACTGCATACATTAATATTTTAATATTTGTAGTTCCAGGCCAAAGAAAATAAAATAGAGAGTACATCAACTCTTTTGTTGATTAAAACCCATCAAACCAGCAGACATATTCGAAGGTTAAAATTCAGGTCCAGATTTATGTGTTCTCAAGTTTACAGGTACTTGACTGAATAAAGGCTGCTTATTTCAACCTATAAAATGAAAATGGAAAACACTTAATGACCTTGAACAGACCAGGAAAGGCTTCCATTGAAATTTGAGTAAAAATTTTTATTGATTTTCTTGTTTTAAATCTGATTCAATCTCTGTAAAAAAAAAAAAAAAAAAAAAAAAAAATTGAGCTATTTTTCCTGTTTTTCCATTTTTCATAATGCAAGAATTGAAAATAACAACTGATGCAGTGCTCAACAGGAGCCAGGCTAGCTCAGAGAGGCACACTAGTGCCGCAGCAGCTGTGGGGAGCTGCCTGAGTGTGGGGAGCACTGAAGGCAGAACCTTTTGAGCTGCTTCTCAACACTGTGTAGTCTCTCACCAGCGTCAGGAACTGGATAAAGGAGAAGGAGCAGGTCACCTGCTGCAGAGTTTCAACAATGTGGGGTTATTAAACTTGGAGGTTCACAGGAGAGAGCCCAAGCACCCCTGTGCACACGGTTAAGTAAGACTAAAAACCGGAGGGAGGACACAGACAGGTGACCAACTGGGAATTTCTGGGGGAGTAATGAGGGGATTTGTTTATAACTTTAGGGCCAATTGGGGTAAGGGAGAGGAAGGGGGAGGTCACATGGACCAAGGGGGCATTGAAGATTAGGGGAGTCCCCAGCAAGTGTTATGGTTAGGGATTGGTTCAGGATGAGACCGCCAGAGAAGGTTCGGGATTAAGGGATAGGGTTAGAATGACAGACAGGGAAGAAGAGCTGGAACAAAGGGAGGAGATACAATGAGGGACAGCTAGGGGGTGGATATAACTTAGGGACCAACCAAGTGTAGAAAAATGCAGGGGGAACATAGGAGCAAACCATTAAACATAGAACTGCCAAATATAAAATAAAAATACGCACTACAACAGTGCTAAAATTATGTTTTATTTTCTAAATGGATAAAGCACTGAGAGCATTGTTTCTTCATTTTCCTATATGTCACCCAAAAATTAATCATATTTTTACAAGATTATTTGTATTTTCTTTAGTTTAAATTTCCCAAATTCAAATGTGGGCTCAAATATAGAGTGGCAATATTCCAAAATTAGCATGAGAGGTAAATGATAGTTAATTATCTGCCCTTTCCAAAAGCGTGCAGGAAATAGATTTTTGCTTTAAGACATCATAGTTTTAGAAAGCAGGAAGAAGCTGGAAAACAGTTATACATATGATATAATTCCCTCAAAGACTGGAGGGTGTCCAGACAGAAACAACAAGAGGCTTTTAATGCTGTTAAATTAGAATTAATTTCCCTTCTGAGAGGGGACTAATTTGCAAACAGAAAAGAAAAAAAAGCGGCAGTAGAGATTATACCTACTAGGTATGGCATAGTTGATTACTGAATTTCTCCCTTTCCAACCCTTCTCAAAATATCACTGCTAGGAAATAAAAATGAACAAATCTTTAATTAAACAAGTCAATTGAAATGCACTTTTTGTTTGATTTTTTTATTTCTTGCCCCAGAAGTTAACTTAGACAATATAATAAGAATAGAAATAAATATAATAAGCTTTCTTCAAGTATATTCAGTTAATTATTTCATGTGGATTCAGAATCATATCTTAGAATCAAGGAGAAGGCTGTTTCAAGAAAGACTTTTAGTGGAATCAAAATGTAGTATGTATTTGCATTTCAGAGTACGAAGGTTAAAAGGTTTCCTTCCATACCTGAAGGATGGGATGTCATCCAGAGGGACCTAGACAAGTTCAGGAGGTGTTCCATGGAAATCTCATGAAGTTTAATGGGACCAGGTGCTAGTGTTGCATCTGGGTCAGGACAACCCCGGTGCTGATCCAGGGGTCCCAGCGCAGGAAGGACATGGACCCATTGGAGTGAGTCCAGAAGAGGTCACAGAGATTATTAGAGGGGTTGAGCACCTCTGCTATGAGGAAAGGCTGAGACAATTGTACAGCTAGGAAAAGAGAAGGCTTTTCTTTCCTGTGAGGATGCTGAGTCATTGGAACAGGTTTGCCCAGAGAAGTTGTGGATCTCCAACCCTGTAAGTGTTCACAGCCAGGTTGGATGGAGCTTTGAGCAACCTGATCTAGTGAAAGGTGTCCCTGCCCATGGCAGGGGGTTGGAACAATGCAGTCTTTAAGGTCCATTCCAACCCACACCATTCTGTGATTCTATGAAAATTCTGGCAAATTAGCCATGAGAGTCTCTGGTCAGGCTTTAGCTAGTGGGCAGAAAAACAGAGTGTCAAAGTTCACTGGTGTGAACATTTAGCTCTGGAGGTCCTTTGTGTTCTTTCTGCCTGGAGCTTACTGAGTAGATACACTTATACGGGGAGTAGCTAAAGGTGCATGTTGAACCATGCAATGGCTGTGAATGGAGCAAACCAGATAATTGCAATCAAAGGGTTTCCAGGATCTTAGGGTCTTTATTAAATTCTTCTCCTGTCCCTAAACCTCTAAGGTCTTTCAAAAGTGTAAGAATGAAATGCGAAAAATAAGACTCCTAATTATATTGATTTCTCCAGCTTTTATTCCAATAAATTTCATTCCAATAAAATTTTTATTCCAATAAAAACTGAAGATGAAGGTCTATATATTGACTATGTTTTGTGTTTATAAGATTTCACTTACCATCTTGTCACCTTAATTCCTTAATTGATATAATTCACTTAAAGTGCAAAACCAGATGTTGGTCTGTCCAACATGTTGCCCGAAAATGCAATCTGACTCTGGTTTCTCATGTCACCATTTTCAACATTACCAATAAAGGGTCTGGGTATTAAATGATGTGTGTGTGTTTTAAAAACTCTTCCTTAAATTTATGCCTTTATCTACTGATGCAAAGCTGTCTGCCTCCAGCATAATTTCATGGGTAAAAATGAAAGTTTAAATAGGAGATGACATGATTTTGTAAGTGTACTTGTGGATGCAGGGCAATAAAGCATCCTGTATTTGGCAGGTGTGAATGGTGATATAAAAAAGAGGATAAAAAGGATACTTACCCAGTAAATATCAGAAAGTCTGGTACTCTATAAAATTTACTTCTGTGTACTTCTTGATTACTTGGGTTACTTAGATTCAGAAACTGAGTAACTTACTACTCTGTGAAAGAACTGGATGCTTAGACATGTAGGATAGTTTCATGATTTGATTGTGAAATAGGACAGCACTGTGTTTTAAAGACTGTCTGAAGGAGACAGGGGAAATAAGAAGGAAAAGAAAAACAAAGTAGAAATCAATGTGAATAAAAAATAATATCCTTGCTCTCATCAGCAGCTAATAAGGAATTAAATTCTACTTTCTTGATTTACAGTCAGAATGACATATGTGTAAAGAAAAAGCCAAACAGCCCCAGCCCTCAATCTCTACATAAAGACTCTGTGTTGATATAAAAGAAGAAGAGCTTTCTACATCAAAAAGCCATTACACATTGTACCTGATGTGTTATAAAACCAAGTTCTCTATAAAGCAGAAAGTTATGTTTTCAAAGATTCTTTATTTTTTTTTTCATTTCAGTCAAAACTGAAAGGATGAGAAGATGACCCTTGCAGCCTTCAAGCAGGGCTTCTAAGGAGAACAAGACTTGCATTTGTGTAAATAGCATCTGTCCTTCAAAATTCACTTTTCAAAACCAGGTAGGTATTGAAATGAGCAGGTTGAAAATATGTAGTCTATTGAATAGTGTCTGATATTTTTCTGTAGAGGTAATGGCTGGGAAATCTGTCTCTATTACAGAACCCATCCTCAGGAAAACCAAAATTATCTGAGACAGCATACATAATGTTTAATGCCAAAAATTAACTCCACTCATTTGGAAAATACCTATCAGCTCTGTATTTTGTTGCATACTGTAATTCCAAAGTTAATTTTGCAAATCTCATAAACTGAGCACTTTGAAGATTCATTTGAATTCTTTAAAAGCTGGGCCTAATAATGTTGCAGATATTTTGAACAACTTTATTAAACTGAAGAAAATTATTCCAAAGACCTTAGAGACAGAAAAAAAAAATTAAAAACTGTTTTTACTTTTCTGTCACTAAAAAGAATATATCCAGGGATAAAAATAGTAAAATTTTGAAGGAAATTAATTTTATCTAAAAGCGATAGTACATTAACGGATCTTATCATTCCTGTTGTCTACCTCCTCTTTTATGTAATAGAAAATATTTTAAAATCTATGTTGTTTTAATTCTTAATCCTCAACAGAACTGAGAAACGTTGCTGAAAGATCTTGGAAACAAGAAAGACGATTTACCTTCCATTCCTGGAAAGGAAAGGATGCAAAAACAGAAGTTATGCAGCCAGAGGAGATTAGGATGTCAGATTTAGCATCGACCACCTGGGTTCCTGGTAGCAAAACCACTGAAAGGAATGCGAGAACAAAATGGGTGACAATATCTTGGACAAAACTTCCATCTATGTGCGAGAAGACAAAAGGCTGTTTCCTCTGCTGCTATTCGGAAAGTCTTCAAGATTTAGGTGACATATATATGGGCAGAAATGTATCCAGGATAAGAAATAAATAATTCTAAACATAATCTTTAAGTCTATGCTAAAAACATATTTTATTTGCAGAGATTCTCAAGTACTGGTTGAGAAATCAATATTTGTTTTAGTATCACCCATAATATTATTATACGAGGAGAATTAAAAATGAACTTTTGAAAGCCATATATTTTAAGTGACATGGAATTATTCCTACTTTGAAATAACTACTTGAATCTAGTAGGACTGCATGCATTTTCACTGGAATTCCACAGCTAAGAGCTGTAGCATTTTCTGATTTATTATGTCTTGCCTTGTAGTATATAAGATGGAATTTTATTTCTGCGGAGAAGCTTAGTATCTCAAGTGTATTAGTATCAGAAGCAGAATGAGGATACTTGAAAAGCCATATAAAGGATGTTACAAAGGAGCTTTGAAGGTTTCCTCCAGCCTTACTCATGCAAGAGTGGCCCAAAAATCTGGCTATTGCAGCACCACAAAGCTGCACAGGAATCAAAGCTGAGGATTTAATCTTCAGATGGAGCTGTCTAGTTCTGATCAGAGATATTCAACAAACATATAATTAGGAAAATGCTGATTTCTGTCATGTTGGTTTTCACTAACCCTCAGAAGACTTGACAAGGATGATATGAGTATGAAGGAGGAGCTGTTGAAAAAGACATTTGCAAAGAGATTGGGCTCTTAACTCAAGAGCAAGAGCCCAGCAGCTGAGTTTTGCATTACTCATATAGATCCAAAATCCCAAGGCTACAGGTCCACTTTTTTTTTTCTCTTTCAGTGGCTCTTCCTTTATGACACTGTATCCCATTAGAAGCATGAGAGCCAGAAAATGGCTGTGCAGCATCTATATAGGCTGGAAGAATAATACCTGAATTTAACAAAAAAACCTTTTCTCAGTGAAATGTGATGACCTCTGGGCAACAAGGAATCTTTTCCAGATGGAATTTTAGGAGGATTTTTTTATTTTTTCTTCTAATGAACTCTGACCCCAAATTTCACCATGTTTGCTGTTGCCTTTTGAGAAGCATGATTTTTTTTTTTTCTTAATGCTTTTAAAACAGGTTCTAATCTTTCAGCACACTGGACCATTGTGGCAGTCCAGCCTACACCATGCGGTATGCTTTACATTCTCATATTCCACTGTTCATCTGTTGCTTAGTGGAGAGTTCACAGCTTCTGGGATTTATATACTATGCAGGAATTAAGAATGGAAGAAGCACAAAGTGTTTGAAATTATTTGATTTTATCAATATTCATACGGTTATAAATCAAATAGGTCTAGCTATCCTTAAATAAAGATTTCTGAGGTAGTAATCTGTTCTGTAACTTTATATATATATATGGTACCTAAAATTTCATGTCTTTGATGGTTTGTGCAGACCTCAGAGTCAAGACATGCAGAGGTTTTCTTGTTCTGTCTGTTGTGGTCATGCAAGGAAATTTGGCATGCACAAAGCAGCACAGCCACTTGCATCCAAGCTTGAGAGAATCTCTAACCATTAGTGGCCCAGTTAGAGTAGCAGAACTAAATCAAACAGACTCATGTGGGAATTATTGTCCACTAAGAACCTGGTGGTTCTGTCATGATGTTGGGGAAAGGCCACTGCTAAATTTTTTGCCTAAGAGTACATGAGATGCACAGTTATATAAGAACTGTGTGCCAAAGACATGGATTTTACTAAACAAGTATTTTAACAAATTTTGCAAAATCTTATTTTTGTATGCGTATAGAACAGCTTTTTACCACTTCCTCTCAGTTTTTTCTTCTTTTACTTTTTTTTGCCTCCAAATCCTGTATTTTCACCTTTCTTTCATGAATGGTGGTGCAGTTCTGTAAGAATTTTGAAGTACACCGGTTTTTTTTTCCTGAATTTTAAATTTGGTTGACAAAGGGATAAAAATCTCCTTAAAAATAAAAAAATAATAATGAAAAAATCTGCCACTCTGCTTTCCTAGATCAATTCAGACTTCAAAGGAAGTGAATTTTTAAATACGTTCTGCTCAACATTTCCCTCTCCCTAAGAATTCAATTACAGATATTGTCAGGCCAAAACATTCTTTCCTGACAAAGTCATGCTTTACTGTAAACCTAATTTTCATTCTCTCAGTGAAGGGAGACAGCATTGCATGTTGTCCCAAATAGAGATGAACATATGACAAGCTGGGAAATAAGTGGAAAAAAACCCCAAATTTTCCCTATTTGTGTCAAATTAAAAGGAAAGTAAGTTGTTGAATTTGCAGTAGCAGAAGTGACAATTGAAACAAGTGCTCTGAACAAACAAACAAGACCCATTTTAGTTCTGTTAGGTAAGAGGACCTTTGGTGATGGTGATCTTTAAATGCTCAAAGGAGTATCTATTCAAATTCCAATCCAGCAGCCAAAGAATTGAATTGAAGCTAAAAGTATAAAAATGGTGAAAATAAAATAAACTTATTTATACAGAATTTGAACTGTTAATACGGGCCTATATAAATGTCACAAATATTTTCATTTGAGAGCAAAAAAAAAAAAATTGCTGGTTTTTTTTTGCTTTAATTTGAGCTCTCTTTTCACAAATGCAAATAAGTATTTACATGAAGAAGAAATAACATAGAAATCTGGTTTATTTCTTTTTTTTTCTCCTTTCACTTTCTCCAATTTCTTTTCCCTTTTTGTAATTATCTTCATTCCCTTTATGTGCCTTAAGAACATTAAACATCTGTTTTTTACCCTTCTCCTTCCCCTTTCCTCTGAGTCTTTCCATGTCTGTGGTGCCTGATACTCTCTCTCCCTACATTAATTTCTCTTAGCTGACTGCTCTCTCTGCACTGTGGCTCATGGTTCTGGCTGATGCCTTCAGTCTTTTACTGGACAATACTAAAAATTAATTTCCTGACTTTACTGAATCCTTACCAAATTTAATATAGAATATATTCCTGATTTATTCTTTCAAAACTATAGAAAATCTTGGACTAGTGGTTTTACACATTAATCTACTTTTCTCACTCCCATTACACCTAAAACAAACAAACAAACAAAAGACAACATATGCAGTGCAAAATGTTAAAAAACAGGGAAATTTTAAAAATGCTGTTGATGAGTGGAGAAACTTCTCCACTATACATGTAGTGGTTGCATAATTAACATAAACTGACATAACCAGCATTTTGTAATTAGATTCTTTATTAATAAATTCTAATTGTAAAAACACATGGATTTAATTGACATTTAGCATGTTAGCTGTTGCAAGCTTGATATCAATTAACACACTTATCAAATGTCAATTACCAGTTTTTCAGTTTTAATTGCTGTGAAATTGACTTGCCATGGGCTACCTTTTTAAATGTTAATGTATTAGCAGTGTTCACAGATTTGATATAATAAATACAACATCTAATGTACACTTATTGCTTATGCAATTTTACTACAGTGTATGAAAAGTTAAATGTATTTTCTTCATACTTATTAAACAACAGCAAGAAGCCTTTTACTTATTAATTTAGCACACAATTAAACTTATGCCACTTAGTTATCCCACAGTAGTCAGAATAGTTAGCCAAATAAGCAGGTCACTATTTAAACTAGCATTAGATTAGAACTGTTATTAGAATTGTATCTGAACAGTGTGTTGTGCTGCCAACTTGCTTTTGAATACAGAATTCTCCGTACACCTCCTGTATTTCCTTGTGTTACCTATATAAATTAAGACTGGGTTATACTCTGTGTTCATTTTAAAAAAGAGAAAAAGAAGCCTGGTAGTCCGGAAACCGATGATGATCCTGTCAAGTGATCTGAATAAATGCGTCCCTTCCCTTACTTATGGCCCTGCTGATGGCACTGGGCTGTAGTGCTGATATAAGATTTTGGCTGCCAGGAGCAGTTTTGGCTTGACAGCTTTGTCATTGGCATCGTCTTAAAGGATGAAATTTCCATGGTGTATTGAATTATTGTACTAAGCTCATCCATAGCATTTCATTTTAATCTGTAGAACTGACATGCTTTATGAAGCTAGGCACTATCCTCATTTTAATGGAGAGGAAAGTGAGATGCAGCAAGGTCAAGTGGTTTGCCTAAAGTCCTGAAACTTGGCAGTAGCAGAAGCTGGGAAAATAAGTCCTGGTTCAAGTTACATTTTTGGGAGCAGCAAGCGGATCAGGCTTTCCCAAAGGCAGTGTATAGTGGTGATGGATGAAAGGAGCGTTAATCACAGGCCTCCTGGAAAGGAGGGCTGCTTATTTAGCAGAGTAGAATGAATATTTAAAAAGGCCTTTCAGAGTATTGTAGAATAAATGCATATATCTGTAAGTTATTATGGCTTAAGGGCTAGCTATTAAGTGAAGGGGTCAATACATCAAATAGTAAATGCAGAACTTTTTTGGGACTAGAGCTATGTGAATCATGATCTCCCAGTCTGCTAATGAAACACACAAAGTCAGGGATCAAACTTTGCATCAGACTAAGCTGGGGGATTGGAGATCTCTTCCTCTCTTCTCTCCCCAAATAAGAATGATCTGCACTGCTGGAAAAGATATGTTTAATTGTTAATGGGAGCCAGGTCCCTCCTCAGCCAGCCCCAGCAGGAGCAGCTGGCCCTCAGCATGCCCTGAAAACCACAATCAAAATGAGATGTTTTTCAGGGGTCAGGTAGAACATTTAGAGCAGCACTTGGCCAAAAGAAGTTGCTTCAAGGTTCCCTCCTGAGTATGCATTTGCTGGAGGGTTCTGGTTCTTTCGTGGACTGTAGCTCTATTCAGACCAAATGCAATAAAAATCCCATTTTAAGCACCATATATGACTTGGAGGCCCTGCTGGGTCCAATAAAGTTGCTTCTCTGTAATTGTCAGAAAGCAATCCTGTTCAAAAATATTCTTTAATTACCACAAACTAATAACATGCAAAAAATGCACAAAAGTTAACCTCATCATTTCCTCATAAGTGGGTATTTTTCCTGCAGGGCCAGGAAACTTTTTCCCCTTCTTTATGTGAGGATGGAGTCCCTGTGGTGAGTCTGCAATAATTGATGATGTCTCCTTGTAGACTTGCATGCTATTGAGCCTGCTGACAGGAGGATCCCACCACTGCATTTCCCATTAAAACCCAGAACTGGTCTGCTAAACTGCTGATAAATCATCTCTCTTGCAGCACTTCCCAGTGAGAGCCAATCCCCACTCTCTCCAATAAACAAAGCATATGAGGCTTCAAATACAAAAAGGGAGGCATTTGGAGATATCTGAAGTGACATTTATAATGCTTCCTAAAGATCAAAAACTCCTCCCTCTAATGATAAAATAGTATCATAAATGATCCCCGTTTTCCCACCTGTTGCTTTTACATGTGCAGTATCGTGACTGCATGCAAGAATTACGAAAGAGGAATGTAATGAATTAATGAAAGAATTGATTCTAAATGAATGTATTGTCTCCTTGCACTCTTAGGAGCCTCTGGGTGCTAATAGAGTTATGTTGTATCTATTAGTTTACTATAGCAGTTTGATTGCTATTACTTTATTAAATATATTTCAGGGGAAACAAGTATTCCCCAACAGTGTCAAGTCAAAGAATAATATTAAACCCCAGCTCTATAGTGCTCTTGTGTCTCTGATTATTAAGAATCATGTTTCATCTGAACTTTTGTATTGGAGCTGTGGAAGTGAAAATGTTGAATTGCCATTGCCAGCGAGTACATTTAATTAGAATGTCCCTCTTTCCCTGTTCCTTCCAAAAATGTCTCAAAGACTAGTATCATTTAAGATTTTTTTATTTCAAGATAATGTAATAGGAAAAGTGGAGTGCACTACAATAGACTTGCTGGCTGAAAAAAGGATTGCGTATTGGACAAGAATTCATGAAAAACGCATATCAAATGTAAGAAGATATTTGTCATTTCAGTGACTTATATGGTATTTTTTTGTCTTTAACTAAATATTTTCATTAGGAAAGAACAAAACAATACTGTTTTTACATGAAATATATCCTAGTCCTGAGTATTCATACTGCATGCATGTCAGTAATGTGAAAGGAGACCTCATATCTATATCTCATCTGTATATCTATATATATTGATATCTCTCTCTATCTCTTTATATCGGTGTATCTACATATATATTATGATGCAGGATTTTATAAACAATTGCAACTAGCAAATTACATGCTAGGAAGATTTGTGATAAATTCTCTGAGCTTATAGGGTAAACCACTTATAATGTGAACTTTTGATTGACTCTCTGGCATTCTATCATCTAATCCATCTCTCCTGAGACTTCATTTCATGCTCCAAACACTGAGCAGCTTCAGACAGCTGCCATTTAAAAACAAATGAACATAAATAACAAAGTCCAGTAACAAAGTCCTTCCCGTCTCCTTACGACCACACATAAGCTCACCCTGATGAGAAAAGGCTGCTTTTTCCTACATAGACAGAATTTCTTGCCAAATGTAAGCAAAATTCAGGCATATATCTTTTGTTCATCTCAGGTCTATGGTCTGTCACTTAAAATGGTGCATGAGCTTCTCTGTTGCATACTGGATCTTTGTAGGGGCTGTAGAATTGTGAGACTCACTCCTGGGAAAGGAAAGGAAGGTACTGACAAAGGAATCACAAGTGATCTCCATTATCTCTCAGATTACTTATATATTCAGAAGGTTTTAATTCACCGTTCAACTCACCAGTATTCTGATCTTCTTTTTACCTGCAGCTTCTTTTTACCCTTCCTGCTATCCTCATTTTTTCTATCACGTTAACATGTACAGATTGTGAACCATAAAAAGTTGTGTTACAGAGGAGAACCCAGGGTTTCTGGTAAGACAAACATCCCTTGCCCATGAAGTCATCTGAGGTGCCTTACTAAGTCTGAAACAATTGTAAAGCTGGTTTACATTACTTGGGGGGATCAGTGAGTTTCACTGCGAACATGGAGAAATGCTGGGTCAAGGATAGCCATGCAAACCATAGTTGCAATGACCTTTTGGAATTTCTGGCAGAGTAGGTGATTTGGATGGAACTAGTGTAATTGCCAGTTTTACTGAATTCCCTGTAAAACCTGAAATACGTGATGGTTAACAAATGTTACTCTGACAGCGTGTCTTATGGCAGGACTGAGTATCCACCCATCTCAGGATGGAATTTTAGTATCAACAATAATTAAAGAGAATAAATATATTTGATTTTTTTCCCTGGAATAAAATTGGTATAAAAATGAATAAATTTTGTAAAACAGCATTGTTTCCCCTGAACTTGATTTACATATAAACATTAGACACCTGAAAGCCTGTTGGCTAAACAAGCATGAGGTACCTCACATCTTTGAAATTTCTGTGATCAAGTGAATATAGGCACAACACAGGTCTATTGTACTTATGCTGAAAAATGAGTTAAAGTATATATGGTTCTCATGCTATATGAAATCTGCATATATTCAGGAAAATCAACTTCTAATTCCATGATGCTTCTATTCAGCAGAAATTTATTCTCCATTCTTTTCAAAATTAAATAGGACATTGTTTTAACGGATGTTTGGAAACTGCCATCTTCCTTTTCTCACCTATCTTATACAGTTGCAGACAAGCTAATACAAACTTTCCATTCATGTTCATCAAAGAAACAGATTTTTCTTTGCCTGTTCTTAGTACATGTAGTTAGGGTAGCTCATACCAGATATGATCTTTATATTCCAGCCTTAGCAGTAAACCAGATGAAGTAATTTTATCCATTCCTTCAATGCATTTTTATAGACCAAATAAAAAGTACATAAATTTTGTTCTGCTGAAGATATAATCACAGCTATAAAAAATTTATCACTAGACTCAGTAACATAGTCCAAAGTGCTGGGACTAGAGAAGGCAGTAATATACAAGCAACCCTTCTTTCTTTTTACTGTTTATTAATATTGTTGCTTAAGTACTCATGGTAATTTTATTGGAAATAGAGCTACAAGAATGGCAGAATATTAAAGTGAAAGAAAGAGGTTTATAACTTGCAAGTATAATTGGGCTTTTTGGGGCATCAGGTTATGGAAATAACAACCATACATCTCAAATATTTTTTTAATTGAGGGCTTAGCTTTACAACTAAGAAATAATTTTTTTAGAAAATCTAATTCTGTGTACAAGGCTTTTCATCTGTCTTGTTAAAAGATGTTTACCTACTCAAGTGTTGAGCAAGAAATAAAATATTTAGAGCTGAGCTATAATGAAAGATGTCTGAGTGGTGAAAATTCAGATGTTTTAGAGAATGCTGAATCCTGGTATTTTGTATGGAATTTTTTGCTAATGGTTGCAATTATTTTTCTAAGAAGCTAATGTGCAATGCTGCTAAGTGTTATTGCTTCTGTTAATTATCAATCTTTGAACAATATTTTCTGGGTTATTCACCATTATTTATATTACTGCCAGTGAAAAAAATACCAGAAAAAGAAGAATCCTTTGTTGCATGATCTGACCTATAGAAATACTAGAAAGGTTTAGACATTTCATGTCTATGTGTCATTTTCAGTAAAATAAAGTGATTTGGGGGAGTTACCAGAAAAGGAGAATATATTTTCACGAGCACAGATGTAGCTAAGACAGCTGTGTGTTAAAGCAACAAAATTCTCTGAAAATGGAGATGACTGCTCTTATGCAACGCATGGTAACAATGCAAGTAAGGGTGAGATGTTATTATGGGCTTGATGCTGCCCATAGGCAGAACAAGCAGAGTCTTTGCTGCAGGTCTGGGCACATTTGATTTTGTTGCTAGAAAACTCTGTGGTACATATCTATGAGTAGTGCCCAAAATCCAGAGATTTTCAGCATGTGCTTAATATTTGAATGATAATAGAGAGATGCTCTTAAAAGTTTTTTATATACTAAGACTTGGTTTAAACTTTTCATATACATGATTAAGAAAATAGATATATTAGCCATTTTTATCTAAACTCTAAATATTTGTTACTATTATTTAAAGTTTCTTTGTGTCTGTATTTAGACAATGTATTTTTTCCTTTAATTTTTAAATCACTTTCTGCCCTTTCTTCCACCCTTCTTTTAATACTACATGCATACAATTCACATGTGGATAGAGGAAATAGAAACATGAAGGAAAATATAGATGAAACAAGATAAAAACTTCCTTAATCTAAAACATGCATGACAGAAATCTATGCTTTTTTTTTCTGAATGTGTGTCTTCATTTTCAAGAATTCTTGCTTATTCTCATGTAGCAGTCAAAAATGCATTGTGATAGACAAGCAGAGTGCACAGAGGCCATTACCATGTCTCACTTGAAAGATGTGTAATTATAGGACACTAGTTTCCAGCTGAAGGGGGAGTGCCTGAAGAGGAATAAAAGTATGCTTCTGACCATGTTTATCAGATAGAGTAATACCTGATGATATTTTACCTTTTCAATATCTTACTTACTACAAAACACTGAAGATATCTGGGTGGTGAGCTGGCAGAATGAAATATCCTTTTTAGACATAATGCTATAAATTACAACAATTTAGTTTCATTCACCTGATCACGATCTGTTCTTCCTTTAAAACAGCTTGTCTGTAACAGGTTATATCCTCTGAACAATCATATGTAGATTTAAGTATTTTACTCTGCCTTAATGAGATGCAGGGGGAAAAAAAGTTGGAGGGACATTCATGCATATGTTCCAAACTACATGTTCAATCTTGTTCTAGAACAAAATCAATAGTCCTTGTAGGTATTGGTACTGTTGGTTGTGGATAAAAATTTGACTGGATCATGGTGGTGGATGCTCCTTTTTGGATCTCATAAACATTGTAATTTCATTTTTTTTCCAAATCAAGTCTATTTCCTGGAACCTTCTAGTTTTAAGGTTGCTTTCTAGTTTCAATAAACCTGTTTTATTTTTTTCCAAAGAATAAACTCTATCATATGTGTTCCCAAGTTTTAGAACAAAATCTGACAATCAGAATTTTAGAATAAGTATGAGGGCAATATTTTCAATTTAAAAATCCTTCAGGACAGAAGAATTTCACTTTATAATGAACTATTATTTCTAAGAAAATATGAGATTTTGAGATTTTTATTGTAGAAGTTTTATGTTTACACATAGATATATACATGCATGTGTGGATGAGAAGAGGAAATATATTCCTAAAGCAGCTTTTTATGTCTCATTTTATAATGAGAAAACAGCCTCATAAGTTTTCATTTTTATTCCAGAAGTAATAGCTATAATTTGTAGCACTATTTTCCCCTCTTAACTGCTACACTGGAAAACTGAACACATCCTTTTGACCCACATTATGTTACTGGCAGAAATGTCTACTGATTACTAGAATCAAATTTAAGACTTTCCACTAACATTTGGTGATTTTTACCCTTGGAGATGATTGAAGATTTCTTTATCTGTTTTGTGTGTTTTATTTTTTGATTCTATTTTCAGTATTTCACAGTCTCCAGAGAGAAGCAATAGCTACCATTACAAGTGTGAGTATTCTCTCTTGTCTGGAGAAGAGATGGAAGGCAAGTAAAGAGAGCTGGAAATAGGATAGGCAAGCAGATATAAATAAAGCAAGGCGAATGTTTCCCTGGTGCTGTTGTCACCAAATTGTTAGCAGCACGTATTGCAGTGTTAAAAGAATAGTGTTACTTGATCTATTGAGGCTTTTGTGTAGGGAGATGTAAAAGACGGAAATACTGGGACCTGGTCATCAGTGTGAATTGGTGTGAGTGGATCTTCTGTAATATATAGGATTTACCACTAAGACCCCAGTGTTTCTCCTCTGAATGAAAGCAAGCTTTACCTTTGATGAAAATTTGAAAATTATTTTTGGAAAAGCCTTTCAGAATTCTGTTTCTGCTCTAAGGATCTAAAATTGAGAGATTTGGCTCAATAAAATTTTAACCTGCATGACAACAGATTGATAGTCCTTCATGAATTATGAAATAGATCTGATAGTTCAGTTATGTCTTATTGTTGTTTTTATACTGCCTAATTTTTCTCATCTCTATGACTTAGCAGCAATACTTATTGGAGTATGAGGGAGAGAACTCTACAATAATGTCCCAAGGCAAAAGAGATGTCTTGATAGTGACCAGTGTAGGATCACACATTATACCCATCACTGTGGTGAACTTTTTTATACAGTAAAATTGCCATTGCAGTTGTCATTATGTCTCAGAATTCAACTGCTTTCTCCTCTCCTGTGCACACCAGTTTTGTGTTTTAATTAAGTACTAAGACTGTGCAATTTATATGAAAAAAACAGTTTTAGAATTTTTTTTGCCTTCGTTATTTTCTTTAACGCTTTAAAGAGTACATCAGGAAAATTTCAGAATTAACATTGATCAGTATAAAGAGACTTAGTGCTTCAGAGTGAACTTGTTCCTTTCACTATTTGTCAGCACAAAGTTGTGTTAGATTCACAGCTTGATGGAGGAAAAGGAGACACACAGAACAGCTCAAACACTGTTGTGTATTCTGGAGGCAGGCTACATTTGTGCTAACAAGTCCAGGATCCCCTCCCTGTTATTGAAACTAATGTGGCGTGGAGCTCCTGAGCTGCCAGACCCAAAAGATTTTGTGCAGGCTGACAGTGGGTGTGCAGCCTGTATTGTTCAGGCCCTGAAACAGGGCCAGGAAGTGTTTGGGAGAATTCTGGTTGACAGGAGTTCTAGATTGATTCTAGCTGACAATTCTACACCAGGGAGTATCTCACAGTTCTGGTGTTATTTGTTTTCCAGTGCTCAGCAATAGCCCATGTTCTAGGAATGGTCACTGGCTAGTATGGCATAATCTTCATGCAGCATCCATGACACGTCTGCTCAGGGTGGGATCCTGGAACTATTTCTGTGTAAAATCTTGTGATAGTGCATCACTCACGTCATCTGTTTAGTCCTTATTTAACAACAGTTTTTTAGTCACACCAGACACATATCATCCACTTTCTTTCGTGCTTGTTCTTATTAAATTTACTCTTTTTTGCTAATCCTTTTTAGGATGATAGCCTGAAATACATTATGGTACCAATAAAGTCTAAAAGACCATGAGTATAAAGGAAAAGTATTCCATTTGAAGTTAAATTTAGCAGATCATTGACTGGGCTGATTATTTTGTTCCATTTAAGTTCATTTTTCTACCATTCCATAAATATTCCATTTCACTTTCCTGCTCTTTTCTCCTAAATATACTCTGATCATCACCCAACTGAAAATTTGTCTTACAAATTTCTAACACTTTGGCTTCTAATCTTCTTCTATAGACATAATGATTCCATTTCAGTTTCTGTTCTCTGTTCTCTTTCTTAATACTTCTTTTGAGTTAATGCTGTTAATTAAGAGTCAAATAATCTGTTTCTTCCAGAAGAAAATGAATTATTTCCTAACAAAACTGATTGATGCCTTTAGGAAGAGATTGTTTTTTGAGGTTACATTTATTAATGTCTCTCAATATAATAGTTTTGTTCAGTTATTTTTCCTTTATAGGGAAAGAGTTCAGGATTTTCATACTGTTCCAACATAAACAGATCTGATTCGACACCACTGTTATTTTTTAAAACATTAGCAGATATTTTAGGGAAAAGATATCCCATCTCTTGCCCAGCAACTGCCAAGCTTCTCCTATTGTTGCCTGTACTCAGGAAGCATCATGCTGATACCAGTAACATTCTTTGCTCTCCCTGTCAGTCTCAGACTTAATTTTTTGATGTTTTTCTGTCACTGTCAAAGCTGGCAGCCGCAGCAGAATTGACTGATAACCCTGGAAGTCAGGGTTAAGGGGAGCACTACCTTGGAGGGCCTTCACATTTCAAACTGCTGCTTCAAGATACAAGCAAATTTGTTAATTTAAGATTTTCTTGTAGTGTAAGCTTGTCTCAGCCCTTCAGCAGCAAGTGAAATCCCCTCTAGAAGTTGTAATGTGTAATGAACAATTATGCTTACCTGTCTTTATTAGGTTGTTTTGCCTCTTCCTGCTGTGATGAAAACAGGGAGAAATCTGCCAAATCAGTACTGTAAATCTCAGAGGTAATTAAATCTTAGATTTTGTAAACGATCTGTACTACTCAAAAAGAACACAGTAAATTTTCTTCACACAGTGTTCTATATTGAATGCTCTTGCCCAGAAAATCTTGAGAGAAAAAATGCTCTCTAACATTTTCCAGCAACATTTAGGTGGCAATTGGAAGTGCATCCATACTATCTGGCAGGAAGTGTTAGTACTTTGAATATGTATCACTTGATGTTTTCTTCTTTTTTCAGAAATGTTCATTTTTAACTCTGAAGGAGTCACAGATGCCTCACTGATAGCTATGAAATATCCTAACAGTCACCAGAAGCAGACAGGGTTATATTTAACTAGAGATGTGGATCTGAAAACAGCCCAATGAGAAGGTGGTAAATAAATAACAGGCTTTGCTGAAGAAATGAAATGGGGACTGCAATAACAGTGTAATTGTCCCTCCTGGCATTTATATCAAATTACAGTGATATAAGGGAATATTATTGGAATTCAACAAGCCAGTCTAGTAGGTTTTATTTTGCTTTTGACGTGTATGTTCTAGTAAAAATAAAAAGACATATCTGCCACAAGAAACATCAAAGTCCTAACATTGTTTATAGCAAAATGTGTACAAAATATTTAATGAGGTTATATAATGCTCATATAAAGGATACAGCTGTCCATGTTTCTGCTTTCTTCAATATATTATGTTTATTTATATATACATGTTTTGCTTTCTCCCTTTCATATTGTGTTCTGCCATTTTAGGCTCTATTGTAATTCAACACATTTTCTCAAATCAAGGTTATTGATATATACGGAGACAATCATTTCTAATAATACCCAACACCATGCTGCATCCCTCAAATAGAACCATTTCCATTCAGAGGCAGCCTCTGCAAGTGAAGCCTTTTCATAAACTGAGGTTATGACACCTATTCAGCTTCTACACATTCATGGGGCAAGAGCAAATATGTGGCCTTCCTTTGAAATTTGTTGTTGTTTGTTTTTTTAAGAGTTTGGCAATATTTATTATCAATTGAAACATTTTTTTTTGTAACCAGGGTAACTAATTCTCTGTGGCAAATGTACACTTTTCTGCCAGGTTTATCAATAAATACCCCATACTGTTTTGGGCTACAGAGAAAGCAAAGCAGTAAAAGAGACAATATTTTGTGATCTAGTGCCATGTAAATATCCTGCTTCCCTGTGGTAACAAATTTTGTCCCATATAGACCTTTTTGGATACATATAAGGAGATGCTACTCTGAAATATTTTGTGATTACCACTGAAGGAACTAGAGATGAGTGAAAAACCCTGATCTGGGCAATTGCAAATGCAACTTACTATTTGCGAAATTTATATTGCTTATTTATCCTGGGTATAAAAAAGCTCGTTACTTAAAAATCCAAGACCCTCTGTAGGAAAGAGAAACAGAGGTAACGGGGAATTGTTCACATAAACATACCAGCACTGCTTTTACACAACATAAATTTATTTCTGTTAAACAATTTGGCAAGTGCTCCTCATATATATGTATATATACATATATATATGTCGGGGGTTGGATGTGAGTCCTTTTGGGGTTTTTTTAACCTATAGAATTTTATCCCATTTGTTGCTGGGAACCTGATGGCTGACATTTTAGGCTATTTTCCAAGACAAAAGAGCTCAGCCTTCCGGGAGGGGGGAAGGGGGGAGTGGGCAGATGGGGGGTGGGTTCGCTCTCTTGTGAGGGGAAGCGGACCGGGATAGAGCTTTCCCTTGTGGCGGCTGCTTCTTCTGCTCACCCTGCTGAGACACCCTGCTGAAACTGTGGGAAGAACGGTGACCCATCTCATCCATCCCTGCACCAGAACTCCTGCGTTCCATCTCGGAGTTCTTCCCTTCTCCTCAGAGGGGCCTCTCGGAACCATCTATGACGACAGACTGCCTACGGGGTTCGTGAAGCAAGGCCTTCCCCATCCCTCTCCCCGGCTTTGCCATGGTAGTCCCTGACTTTTTCCTTGTATTTGTTGTTGTTGTTAATACCATGGTTATTGTTCATTTGTATTTTGTTATACTCATTAGTAAAGGACTGTTATTCCTCCTCATATCTTGCCTGAAAGCTGCTTAACTTTAGTAGTTCGGAGGGAGGGGGTTTCTAAGGGAGGCTCCTGCCTTCCCCAGCAGATACCGGTCTTCAACCCAAGACAATATATATACAAAAGAATACCAAGCAAGCCACAGGAGAAAATATTTCTTTTCAAATATTTTGGAGTTCAGCTAGTATCCAATTAAAATGTCCACTTCTGAGAAATACACAGAAAAGTATGGCTTCCCCTAATAATCCATTTCTTTACAAATACTTTGGATTGACTAAGAAATAACATTTTTCTTCAGGGGATCTGTGCACCACACTCAAAATTTATTAAGTATATGCTAGCAGTAGTTCTCTGGAAGTGGAACAGTCTAAGGAGAACAAGATAATCCCTTAAGGTGAAACTTACTAAACTAAAAATCATCATTATATTCTTCTCACAGAAATTCCTCCTGCCCCCTCCTGATTTCAAGACAGGTTTTAGTCTCTTACCTAATGTTAATTTTAATCACATTTTCCTAGAGCACATAAAACAAACAACGCTGTAGATCATCGGCTTTACAGAGAACATTGGGAATAGAATATATTTGGTGTTTGAACACAGGAACAAAGGTTTCCTACCATTTTCCCAGTTAAATTTTACCCAGTTCAAATTTCTAAAATTTCTGCTTTACTCTTCTTTATTTCTCCTTACTATTTGCAGAGACCCTTCTCAAGAACATTGCCACTTGGTGTTGGATAATTGGGATTATGACAATTTTGCAACAGCTATTTCTCCTGAAGAAAAGTTCTCCCCCTTTGGTGGCCTGTAAGCACTACCTGAACCAGTCACTTGATGTTCAGCTTGTGCATTTGTAACTGCTTTTCAGTGGTCTTTAATCCTTTATTAGATAGTCATTTATATATATCTTATAAAAAATAAGTAACCAATAAAATCCTTTAAATGGAAAAAAGACACAATCTTGGTTTTGTTTCTCTTAAAAAACCACAAATATTTATAAAGAACTGTTTGAAGCAACTTTACATTAGTTTTAGTTCTTATATGACATTATGAAATTAAAAAAAATCTTGTATTTCAATTTAGTATTTCAGTTTCACTTTTAGAAAATTTCTTTTTTTAAATCAAGAAATATCTGGTAACTATTTTCTCATTTCTACTGTGATCTTATGATTTCTGCTTAATTATTTTCTGATTTTACATAATTTGTCCTTTTGCGTCATATTTTCTTATCTGAAAAGCAAGATCATAAGAAAACAAAACAAAAAAGGAGCTGTACATTTGCAACTAGCCCTGGTAGGAAGCCAAAATTCGGCTCAGGGATTTGCGTTGGGAGCCAGAGTCTGGAATAGTTTCTGCTTTCTGGACACCAATATTGTCAGAATGTCACCCAAAGGCTCAATTAATAAGAAAAGGCATTGTCTAGGGAGCACATGGTTTTATTAATGCTAATACTGAAAAAAATTATGTAGAAATAGTCTTGTTTGTTTGCTTGTGTGTTTTTGTTTCCTAGTGTTGTATCAGAAGAGAAAGTACTCCTATACTGTGGTCACTTGGGAACCTTTGGTTTCTTTCAGCTCCACTCTTCTGGAGTGGCTTCGAAACATGAAAGTCTAGACATCTTTCTGAGTTATGAATAAATATAGAAACATCTGATATGCTTTGGCCATTCTCAATTTTTTGATAGTAAACACAGTAGCTGTGATTGTGTCAGTGCTTATAGTCAGGGGTTACATTACAATGCAAAAAGACATGGATTGTTTTTAATTACTTTAGGGTTTGTGGCAAAAAGAAAAATATGAATAAAATATATATATTTATAGAGATCATAAGATTTCTAATATGAGTGTTTTAAAAAATTAAATCCACACATTTAAATATTGCCTGATATTATATTGCTTATGTCATCTGCAGAGACTGGAATGGGAATTGTCATGACACCTTGGTTTGTTACTCCAAACAGATTTTGACAGTCTTAATAACAGTTCTAATACAGCCTGGCAGGTTTTCTGTTTTTGACAAAACATGCAACGTGTTCTATTCCTGGCTTTATTTGACTCCTATTTATTAAGACAGTCCAACTCTTATTTAACACAAAATTTATTTCCAGCCGCCAATTTTCTCATTCCAGATATTCAAAAATATATTTCTTTTATGTCTGGTACATCTTGAGAAAGTCAGATTTCAATTTCAGCTTCATTCATCCTTATAATGAGTAACACTGTACAGAGAGAACTTCTTCCCATCCCTTTTAGTTACCGCACAGAGAAACTAGAAAAGGGAACCTAAAGAATTTGTTCAAAATGAAAAAAATTTGTAAGCACTGCAAGAAGGGCAACTGTTGTTATCCATCCTTATGACTTCCAATGTCTGGAAATACTGTGGGAAGGACTTTAACTTCCTCTGTGAAATACATGATATTTACTCATCTTTGTGGCAGAAATGTGTTATGCATTTTCAGAACTGTGGCTGTAAAGGTTTCTTTAAAGGTAAGAGATTCTTTCAAATGCTAATGAGTAAATTCTTTGGAGAGTCAGGATTAAATAACAGGGTTATATATTTCAAACTCTTACTGAAAAGTTTAGTGGAAAATGCCAGAAATTATTTAGACAGAGGTTTCTGAAACCAGGGAGTTGTCTGACAACTCTTTTAATAGGCAGATGCATCTGAATGAAAATCAAATTCCAAGAATATTAATGAGTTTTCTGTGTCACACCTTTTGTTTAGATGTTGGGTTTTTACCATTTAAACTCATAGAAAGAGTTATTCCTCTCTGAACGACTCTGTGAAATGGGAGAATGATGCAGGTGAGAATTGGGATGATGAAAAAATAACATGCAAGCAGTACATGTGGGGTCTTTTTTGTCCACATAGACAAAATCTAAGTGTTAATAAAGAATGTGGGGTTTCCTCAATAGTAAAAAAATAACCCAGACAAACCATGAATTGGTTGATTGGTTTGTTGGTTGGGGTTTTTCTATTAGAAGAGAAAAATACATCTCACTTTTTCTTTTTTTTCCAGTCAAGGTTTGTTTTTTGGTTTTTAGGGTTGTTTTGTTTGTTTGATTGTTTGATATTTGTGTTGTTGCTTGTTTGTGTTTGTTTGGGTTTTTGTTTGTTTTGGGTTTTTTTTTTTT
>VXBU01007741.1:101501-119379 GCA_013400315.1 Bombycilla garrulus
TTTTTTTTTTTTTTTTTATAATTCTATAAAACAGATTAGGCAGCTGCTTCAAATAGTACAAGCAGATCAACAGGTAGTTATTTATCAAAAGAAAGATTCATTTATTTCAGTAGATAAATGTGTATAGATAATTTTTTTTAATACTCCTTTATTTTTTATGACATTTTCATAAACTAAGAAAGAGTCCTCCTCTCTGATTAAACTCTTGGCATCAAATAAATTTAAATACTGATTGTTTTCCCCATCCTGTTTTAATGAACCATGCTTCAGCTTTCCCACAAGATCTGCAAAATGCCTCATAACTAGTTTTGATTGGCTGCGTTAAAATGTATGTCTATTTTTGAGTAATATTTATACATTTTTATTTTATTTAGATATGGCTTAGGACTGTTTTTTGTGATCTGTATTACCAACCTAAATGTAGAAAATGTAGCCACCAATAACTCTCCAGCTAAAGGTATTGATGCCCTAATGTCCAATCTCAAGTGTCTTATGTAAGAAGTTAAAAGAGTAAGAAAAAGTAAAATGTAAGTCTGCATTTCTTCCAGACCACTGTAACAGAGCACTTGATTATTTAGTATACTATTTCTTCAGCCAGGGCGAAATTAAAGATGACTCCAATTATTTCTAGGGGGAAAGTCAAAATGTCTCGTTATTTTTTCAAGGCAATTTTTTCTTTGTTGCATTCGGTATTCCTATTTCTGTGAGCTAAGCAGATAGACTCTATCTGAAAATGTCTGAAAGTGTGAAAAGAACAGACCACAGTGTTCTAAATTGGATAATTTGGAGAGCAGCTCACTGTGCTGTATTTAGGGAATGTTGCAGCTCCTGGCAGTAAGCGGGTGGCTCCAGTAAGGGCTGATTCACAGGGAAAGGACGAAGTAAGCCTTTATTTCAGTCTGAAACTGTCTGACATCAGAGCACAGCCCTATTTCTCTTACTCACTGTGTGAAGTGCTGTGTCCTAGGACCCCCCAGCCCACAGACTTGGTCCTCTGGCCTTGCCAGGGTGGATGATGCCAGCATGAAATCCCACTATGGGGAGATGTCTGACAAAATTTGATTTCAATTAAATTTCTGTCAAACTTGAAAACCAGTCACAAATTTCTGATATAAATTCTGCTTTTGGTTTATACCTAACAAATAAAAGATTTAGCCTTCTCAAGTCTCACCTTAAGAAACACACACACATCTATATATACTTAAGTATATATAGATCTATGTGTAAGAGGAAGATATGATTGGAATTATGTAAGTTATGGTTTGAATAGCTCTCTAAGGAATTTGGTGGGGTATTTTTCAGGCTTGAAACAAGTATTTTTCAGGTCAGCTTAAAATAAAATAAATCAGGTATACCACATGTCTTAAAATATTTGCATGACAGTTAATATCAAGTATTCTTCGTTTTACAACTCCCATTGGATCCTGTAGTATTTGTTCATAAGTATTAGTGGGAATGACACATAATAGTAAGGATATGTATTATAGAGTTTCTGCATATTTTTAGAACTTTTGAGAAGTTTGACATCCTTTATCAGTAATAGGGGTATTTTCATGCATTTGATTTATCATGGGGTTTACGTGGTTGCAGTTTACAAGTTTCACAAAAGAAAGAAGGTTTTAGTATGTCTACTTCCTTGTAACCTGGGGGTGAGCTTTCCACTATGGTTACATTGCAAACCTCTCTTCATGATGCATAATCATACACAAAGTTAGAAATGCCTTTTCAAAAATATCCTGTTATTCCTCTCTTTAATGAAATTTATTATCCTTTTCTTGGTAATCTGGCATGAAGGGGGAACATATTTATTAGAGCAGCTCCTCTGCTAAATTAAGCTCTTGGTCATTTAACACAGTGTGAACTAACATAATTTGACTTCTTGACAATCTTTTTTCCCCTTAAAGTCATATTTCACTTGCAGAGTCTGATCCCGATGCAAAACTACTTCCTGTTTTCTGTCCCCGCTCAGTGCTGGAATGTTTGCCCTGTTCCATATGACTTGCTTTTATCTAATAAGTCTGGAAAAAGGAACTGATACCAAGACTTTGAATCCAATCTACTAATAAGGCATGGCAATTAAGTGTTTCACTCAATTTCAGCTTCAATTATTGATAACACCACATTTTCAGTGACATCCTCATGAATGGGGCCTCTGAGTTACAAGAAACACCCATAAAAGAAGGGTTACACACAGGGTTCTGCTCTGTGCATTGTGTTTTGATATCAGCCTTACTTTTTGTCCTGCTGTATGTAAAAATAGCCAGTATATTTCTAGGAAAATTGTAAACACAACAGTCCTTCTATACTGAAAAACTTTATACCACACAGCAACCTACAGCAAAAAAAATGTTCAGAAATACAATTTTGAAAAACCAGACTAAATTTAAACATAGACCCTCCTTGGCTATTAAGGCACAGATGAGAGCTAAAGGTTACTGATTTTCCTGAAAGGTGGTGGGCAGAAGAGTTAAAAGGCTTGTCTAAATGTGTTGTGTGGGAACCTGATTTTTGAAATAAAATTTATAGGAGCTCTACAAGCTGTTTTCCCCTAGGGAGTCTGTAGAACATTTCATTAGAAATGAAAGGTTGTAGGCAAGCTGGTTGTTCGCACCATTGACCTTTCACTAGATGGCTTTCTAAAGCAGTGTTGAATGTCTCTAAAGGATGCAAATATATTTTCTTCAAAACACAGCAACTCTGAGCCTTACATGAAAGCAGTCTGATTTAGAGAATTACAGGATTGTTGAGTTCAATCCACTGTACTGAAGAGCTTTGTGAAAAGAAGTTTACCTTTTCTAATTCTGGCATGGCTTTTTCATCCCTCACTTTGCCCTTTACATCAATAGTGTTCCTCTTTCTTACTTTAACTTCCCAGTGTGGGTTAAGGGGACTGAAGCTGAGAAAGCAAGAGAAGTTTTCATCAAACATCTGCTTTTGGTATTGATTGCTGGTTTGAGTTATAGATGATGCTTTAGTGGGTGAAAGACTCCAGCTGGTCCCCCTGTCCAGGGGGCAATAAGAATTAAAAATAAAAGGTTTTTGCAGTTTCTATCTGTCCATGTATTGACACCTCAGGGTTTGTTAATGCTTTCAGAGAACACCACCTTGCTTTTTTCAGGTAAGAACTGAAAATGCCTAATGAGCAACAGCATCATTTCCTTCTCAGGGGCTGAGAGAATTTGGAGAAGATTTGGAGAGGATTTTACGATTTTCCATGGATATTAACACTTAGAAGTACTGGAAGGGAATGTGAGATAAAATTATGATAGTTCTAATATTTCCTGTATCTCTTGTCAGCAATTTTTCCATTTTAAGAAAACAGAGATTAAATATTTATTGTGTAATAAAAAGAATAACTTTGTACGTTTGCAGCTCAAAGGAAACAGTTATCCAGAGCTCCCAGCTAAATGGGATCATCACAGAATAAACTGAGTTAGAAAAGACCTTTGAGATCATCGAGTCCAACTTAATTACTGAATTGATGGGCCTCTCACGAGATCAGAGTTTCAACTTTATCCATAAAAGGCAGGAGATTCTGTGTGAACATGAGTGTCAGCATGATATTTACATCAAGATGTAGAGTCTTAGACATTAGATCAAACAAAACACAAACTACCAATTAAGATATTTTTGTGTAGTAATCATAAATCTTAATTAGTTAATTTGGCTTTATGTAATTGTATAGATTTTTTTAAAGAATTAATTATTTCAAAACCACAGATTTACTCTATGTATAAGCTCAGCTTGTCTCCAAAATGGATACAATTATATCTTAGACCTTGGCAATGGTGCCTTCTTGATTTTGCAGCAGAAGTACTGAAATGACATTTGGAAACACAACTGTCTCTGTTATGAAGCAAGCCTTTCAAAAAAAAAGAAAAAAGACAGCAAGGAAATCAATATTTATTTTTATTTTATAGCTAAATTTTTTATAATTGAAGACTATTGAATGTATCTCAAAATGTCTATACACATTTACATTTGTCTTCAACAATGCTTATTATAAAATTATATGTTGTATTAATTAAGATAAAACATTATGAACTTACTGGACTAAACCAGTCAGAAATCTGATTAAATTGAATGTAGGAAGTCTAATATTTTACTACTTAGCCTTAGGTAAATTTTTTTTGAAAATACTTTAACGAAATAATTCTGATCTGCGTCACACTAAACTTCCCATCTGGTCTTAAGCATGTCACTTATTTACTTCAAAGTGTCTCTGAAATAAGATTTTTCTTTTCTTATCTTGTACTCATCTTTCTGCTTCTCATTATGACTTTCCTATAGGATCAGGTGGGAGGAAAAAACAGCCAAATGGGATATTTTCTTTAGATTTTTCTCAGGGAATATCTTTAGTTGGAATTTCATTAATCTCTGATTTACTATTAATTATATAATTTTTGAAGGCATTGGATGTCTAGGAATGATAGCAATTCTTGTTCTAGCGTGATACCTAAACTGCCAGGTGTTTATCCAGTGATTAAAAATTGATTTTCAAAGGCTCTGAAAGACTTTCTCCATTTAAAGATACGATGCAAGTAAAGATACAGAGACCTAACTGGTAATGTGTGGCAAGCTCTTTCCAAAACTCTAAGCTTTGTGTTTGTTTATGATCAGTATGCTAGGTTCAATGAGTACTGTATTGGCTCAATTTATTTAATTTAGTAAATCACGTAGCTGTTCAACACGATTTAGTTTCATATCGATATACTCTTTGGATGGTATCTTTCATTCAATCTGTGATGTATTCGATGTAGCAGGTGCAGTGATTTTGATTCAATATATTAAGTATCTGATTAGATAGATTATGTATCTGATTTGGAATATGGCTTATTTAATAGACTGTGAATTTTTTTCTGTGTAAACTGCAGTAAATTCTCAATTTATTTAATCCAGTATGTGATATATCTACAATATATGTAGTTGTAGTTAATGTTTTTATGGGAGTCTGTAATTTATCTGCAATATTTCTGAATTTTGAATAAGTTGTATCTCATATATATCCTCACAGGCTAGAAGGGGACTTTAAATCATAATGTGAAGAATACTGAGCAAGCTCATTTGTGGTGAATATCACTGGATGCAATCACACTTTATAAATGTTGTCATTTGTGAAGCATCTTGAATTCCAAATGGCCTTCACAGTGCCACAGCACTGTACCTCAGATTGCATGTTCCAAAATTATTGGCTAGATAAAAACAATCTGTTAGATACACTTGACAGGAACACTGTAACCCTCTTGGAAGACATATTTGCAGCACTTTTTTATAACTCTAAGAAATTATAGTGAAGACAATAAACACAATGAAACTCAGAAGATCCAGGCTAAGATTAGGCATGATGCTTGCTGTGCATCCTTAATGCTGTTAACTGAATTCTGGAATTGTATAACATGTCAGTTTCTTCATATGGTTTATAAGGTAAGCCCTAAGTGAATGTTCGACATCTTCAGTGTGTAGGAACCTAAAAAAAAGTAATTTCCGATTTCACAGCTCTAATATTCACATCTATATTTCAGGTGATAGTACAAAAAAAATAAATAGAAAAGTCAAAACAAAACAAATAATCCAAAAGCCCTATTATTTAGGACATTGCACTTTTAAAGAAATATTTATATTTCCAAGAAAAGTCTTTGTCTCTCAGACCTATTGATCTGTTAATGATATAAAAAATTCTGGGTCAGATATTTAAGAGAAGAGCCAGCTATAAAAATCATGAACAATTTCATTAAGAATTTAGCTCTTAAGTTATAGAAAGAAAAGAGATCATCTGAAACCTAATGAGACAGTAAGGCAAAATCTCAATATTTGGTGCTGAAATTGCATCATCTTGTGAATTCCATCCTATATATTAGTCAGGGTGATTTCTGGAGTTCTTTTCTTAAATGCATGATTGTTTTTAAATAGCCAAACAGATTTAGACAATTGCAATATTTCCATAAATAAGAAATTTACATATTCTCAATCAGATCTGATGGTGGAAAATTATATAAATGGTTACCTGTTTTCAATTAAATTTTAAAAAATCCTAAGGAAAATGGGTAAAATCATCGCGGTGACTCAAAACCAGAATTTCATATTTCCTTTTCACTTCAAGAATATTTTATATTTTCCCATCTCTTACTGTGTAGAAGGAAAAGAAAAAAACAAAAACCACCTTAAGTTTTACAATTTTTTCTGTCTATTGAGAGGAAAAATTTAATCAGTTAAAGATCTGATCTTTTTCTCCCCTGGAAAAATCCAGTCCTCTCTGTCTCTTCCTGTGAATCACACTATATGTCTACTTGATGTTACTTATGAAACTAGGAAATGCAATTCTACATTTCTAAAATCCCTACCTACACCTCCTGTCGGTTGATAGGATACTGAAGTGGCTTTAGTGTGTCAAGTACATAAATTTATCTCCATCTACATTTCATGCCAATATAGAAAAACAGATAATTAATTCTACTTCACAACTAATAGATGCATTCTAACAGAACAATGACAGGTGAGTACTACTTTCTATTTTACTTTGCAATCCTAAAACAGTGGTAAAATTCTTAAATGTTTGTAATGAAAAAAAATGAATAAAATTACTTAGATATTGCCTGGCTTGTAGTGAAGGGATTTAATACTTTCTAGTGCTTTAAAACTAAAAGCTTGGTGTGGAGGGAGATAGGAGGGAAAACAAAATATAATTCCTGGAAATTATTGGTGAAAAAAGTCCAAAAACTCTTTTTCCTTCATCCATACAAACTGCATTGCTACAAGAAAATGATTCATTGTACCATTGTCACCAAAATTGATAACATTTCGCTTCGCTAAAACCACAGTTTAATTGGTAAAATTTCACTTCACTAAAACTACAATTGTCTCAAATTTGTTTATATGTGCCCACCATCCCTCAGAATGGGGTGGGACAGTCAGATACAGGTATTGATTGTTTACCTGTCTGAGTCTTACTGTGCTGCCTTGCATGTTACCCTCACTGCTTTAACACTGTCCTGGTGCACTATTCCTACAAATGCCTTTCACAGCCAAAAAAGGTTTGATGAGGACTCTCACTTACAATAAAAAAGTTTAAATTAACCCCCTTGTCCTCCAGGTCTTTCTGTAGAGTGGAATGTGAAAGACACAGAAGCTGTACCTTTAACCACGAGTACCTTAGGTAATGCCAATTTTGTGAATCGGCCTCGAGGGAGCCACGACTGCTGATGCAATTTAACTCAATGTTAAGGCTAATCTAAAGATAGGTGCGCTGTAAATCTTGCAGCATGGCTCTGTCAGAGGTCTGATGAGTTATCTCTGACCAGCGTGGAGCTGCTGGCAGATGTTAAATTTAGATGTAGTTAAAGAAGACAACTGAAGAACCCAGACTGACTTTCTCTGGCAAGACTTTATATGCCCCAGGAGGACTAGAATAACTATTTATAAAATAATAATTCTGCTGATGGATGTTAGGTATAAAAGAAGGGTGGCAGTTCTCTTGTCTGGTGATTGACATCCAAAAATTGCTGTCAAATTCTGAGATACTTGATCAAGATTCTCTAAGAGTTAACAGGGTGAAATAGGCACCATCAGGTAAAAATTCTAGATATTTGGGATTGTTAAGTAACTGTTACACCTTTAGCCTTACCGGAGAAGAAATTAATCTAGTAACATTTTGCTACTAGAGCATTTCAGAATTGAGGTATTGATAATATTTACATGTGTATATGAGGCCTAATTTCAATTAGTTCAAAGCACAGCTGACATCTTTATTGTCATACATCATCCAAAATAATTCCAATCATCGTCCATTTGGTAGTTAGAGGATTTTATTATGAAGATTGAAACAAGTCTTGTTTTGCGTTTCATTTGAGTAGTTTCCGTCATGGGTACAGTGCTGTAAATTCCTTCGAGTTCTAAGAAACACCTGAGGAAGCACCACAAGCCACAAGTCAATTTATTATAGTATGAGTTTGCACAAGATTCTGGAAGAGATTTTTTGTTTCCGTGTTTTTAAAAGTAATTAATTTGTTTTTAATTCTTATTTGTGCTCTAAAAGCACTCTGCCTCCACTGTTTATTCCTGGAAACTGAGTAGGATGAAAACTCTTGGCTGTTGGACACTGAATACAAACAGATAATTTCTTGTTGTGGTTTGTATCATAACCAGGTAGTGCTTCCTTATCTGATTGAAAATTAATAGAATGTAAAATTAATGCTAAATAAAAAACAGATGTCATATAATGCTTATGTAAAGATATCAAGCATAATTTTGATTTATTTTCTTTCAAATATCACTTAGTGATTTTTTCATAAGAGATGATCTGACAATTACAAGTTTTGATATTGACAGATATATCTGAAATTCAGTTTAAATGCATTTGCTCAACTAAAATTTACTTGACGTTGTTTCTGCTCAGTCTCTTGGCATCTAACAGGAAGCCTATTTGAGCTCTTAAAAATCCCAGGAGTTGCTCTGTTGGTTCACTTATAGTTTTCAACAGCTGCCCTGAAAGTTCACACAAAAACCCATAGTACAAGAAATCAAGCATTACTTTGAATATTTAGAAAAGTCTGAAGTGGATTCTACAGACCTATTCAAATAAATGGTAAATTAGTAACTTTCAAAGTATTAGCAGAGCATACTTAAAATTATAATCAGCTTAATTCAGAATTCTGTCAGCTAGTTTTATTTTAAGAGCCTGGTAAATTAGGCAAGCGTATTTCGTTAGTATTTTTTCAAATTTATGCGATGCTATATTTCAACAATGGTGCAGATACAGATTTTAGTTATTACCTGCCACCAGTAATGACAGTGTTTAATGTTTATCCTCTCCAGGCTGTGATGCCTTCTGACTTTGTACAGCCACGGGTATAATGTCATTGAAAATCCAAGTACTTACACAGATGACTGCAATTAATGTTAAAGGGAACTGGAGATTTATACGTGCCACTGCCATTATCACTAATGGAAATTTCACATGTAAATTGCCATGCATGGAAATAATATGCTTCTTAGTAGGCTTTATCTAAAAGTCATCTATGCAAGGAGTCAATTTAAATCATTAATTCAGTCCTCTTACACCATGGCAAATATTTCTTTTAAAAAAATCGGGTTACTGATTTTAATGTTAAGAATTGTCTTTATGCTATTTAAATTATTGAAAATTAAAGGCTAGTGTATGCATGACTGCTGCATCGGCTTTCACTGATTTCTTGAGATCATAGTCAAACACAACCTTAAACACAACATTGAGAATTCGCTTCTTCCACAGCTTCCTTGGTGTACCTGTTCCCAGCACCTTGGTTTCCTGTGAGTGATGAGCATTAAGAATGGCTGAGCTTCAAAAGATATTTGCTAGCCCATTAGCACCAAAATGACTCCTTGACGTGGTACACAGATAGGGCATCACTGTAAGCCACTCATGAGGTAAAAGCCAACCCCACTGATTTGAGGGTATGAGGGTAAGATCTTACCTAGGGATATTATTCTTTCCTCTGGATATAATGTAGGCAATGAAAAGTAAAGAAGTCAAATTATAATAAGCAATGCTCTCTATTGTCTGGGAAAAATGCAAATGCAAGTCCTCACAACTGTGAAAGGCACATAATCGCATGACAAGAGGGATAAAATTTGGATCACCCAACCCTCATCATATAGAAATGCAAGCCAGCTGATTTAGGCTACTCTTTGTCACAGCTGCTTTGACAAGATAAAAAAGAAATGTTACTACAGAGGTCTAAAAGTCATCCAAGATACACATGATGGAGTTTGCATGGCAAGGTAATAGGAGAGTGAAATAATTGTAGAAATCAAGTCTAAGACTGCCAAGCTACAGTGCAGGAACAACTGAACTGATCAAAAAACAAATAAACCACTTGCATTGGTAAACTTATGGCTGAACTGTCCATGATTATCAAATATAGTATAGATAGAGATAGCTATTGAGAAGAAAGAGCTAGGACAATGAAACTGGGAGCCAGGTGTCTGAGAGGTCTGAAAAAGAAGGTTTCAATATTAATGGAGAGTCCTGGTTTGAGTCTTTCTCCCAGAACCTTCCTAGTATTTTCTGCAGTGCTGGCAGTAAACATTTGTGCGTTACTTATCCAATTCTGTCATTTTCCCATTTGGCTCCCATGAGCTCCTCTTTTTTATGATTTCTCTTGCATTTCATTGTGATACAGTTTTTACTTTCTTTCATGTTGAAAAAATTAGTGTCTTTCAGGTGTATTTAAACAGTCTTAGCATTCTACATATGAAAAGAGTGCAACAAGTTAGTAGTTACTTTTATAGTTTTCTTTTCCTTCATCTCTAAGTGTCAGCATATTAAAATTCTTGCTCTGACCAAGATTCTTATGTGACATTTGACTGCTTTAGTGCCTCATTTCTCTTTTATTCTTGCAGTGGTGAGGTCGAAGATTTTCAATTGTTTGTTGTTTATTAGGAATTTCATAGACTGCAGTTTTCTTTGATTGCATTATATAGTGTCACATAGCACTTTAAAGTGTAAACCATTAAAACTAAACGTTAATTTAATTTCCCAGGCTAAAATGAAGAAATATAAGACTAAGAACTGTGTATTAAAGAATACATTTTCAGTGTTTCAGTGTATAGTGTAAACATAACAATATATTTTCATGTCCTGAAGTGCCATAGATAAATTTTAATAAAGAAAGTAGGTTGTACTTAATTCATTAAGCACATTTATGAAGCCATTATATTTTATCTACAGTGGATAAGTATTTTTTTAAGTTTAAATAATTCTGTAGTTGGGAACAGTAAGAAGTTTCAGACATACCCATACCCTTTCCTTTCTGTCTTTCAGGAGTTTGTGCCTTTGGATGTTCAGAAATTATTTAAAATTCTGGCACTGCTGTACCAGGATTAGGTGATATAGTTAATTGTTCTGTGTACTTGCTCCACATCAACATGCTGTGAGCAGTAGTAAAGTGAAATGCTCTGGTCAAATTATTCTGTTTTATTAATGATGTAAAATTCATGTTTGATTTACACAAAATTATTACAAACATCAATTGCCTTTCTGTATTATATTTTACATTACTCTTAAATTGGCATAGAATTCTTAATATATATCACTCATAAAGTAGATAAGGCTTAGAAAAGTGTTCTTAGAAAAGTTATTTTAGAATGAAAAATGCCATTTCTTTTGTCCTAATCAGCTTTCTGTTTAGCCAAGCATATGTAAAAATGACAGCTTTTTACACAGATTTATTTCAGCCTAGTGAAACAACTTAGTTAGACAAATGGTATCTTATATACAGTTATCAAATGGTGTTTACAACTTTTAATTTATTCCAAGTGTTTCCTACACAATCTCCCTGGATGCTGTATGATGAAGCTTTGTAATATTTGGAAACAATGATACTATAGTAATTTACTGCTAAAGAGGTATGAAGATACATAGTTTATAAATCTAGCCTTTCTTTTATTCTCCTATGTCAAAGGTGCAGTGAAAGAACACAAACTTCATGAGATGATGATGAAAGCAAGACATAAAAAAAAATAAAATGCCATGAATTGCATTCCTAAATCTCTCCTACTGTCAAAATCTGAGAGACTACATAGAAAAAATATGTTATTTACTCAATTTCCTTCTCAGAAAAAAGATCTATATCACATGTTTTGAGTTTGTTTTACACTGTTTTGAATCTTCCTTCATATCCATTTTATCAAAGATTATGATGAAAATGAAATGTTTGTGTTTTGTTTTTATTTCCCCTGGGACAGAAAAATATATATTTGTGTGTCCTGTGCATTTCCACAGTAATATTCAATTATTTTCACAGCAAACCTTCTCTTTCAAGCGCAGAAAGGAACAGATGACTGAACAGAACAAAAACCTTTCAGTAAGGGAAGCCATTTGGAATTTTGAGGACCCTAAGTGTTTCTTGCCCAATGGACTTAGCATTTATTGAGAACAGTCATAAATAACTTTAAAATATTCCAGTGTGATAGGATAGAGCTGCAGATTAGGTCATCGTGGAATTACAGTTCCCTTGCTTAATGATTTTACAAAATTGCCTGGCAATCCAACAAAGAGAAGGAGCATAATGTGGTGAATGCAGGCTAATTAAACCAATAATTGCTTCTTCTTGTGTTCCCAGATAATTTGCCCCTGATAATTTTAAATGAAGTTTTGAAGTTGACTTCTTGAATGAAATGCTGTGCTAGTTAAAGCTCTGCTAACTCTCTGTGTGCACAGAAATTGGCCTACTTCTCAAGGTCCCTGGCACTGCTCGGGCAAGTATTGCCACAGCACACGACAAGTTCGGGAATAGCTGTCCTGTATGTCTGGTAACGGGGCCCTGAATTCCTGTGTTTTCCCTGTCTTTGCAATATTGTGACTAGATTTCCCTGAGCAATTCTGAAATTCGAGGCTGCAAATGAAGTCTTTGATGTTTTTAAGACTCAGGAAAAGATGCAAACTTCTGTGTATCTCAGGTATGCTAGTGTAAATCTAGAGTAACTCCACTGAGACTTAGGAGGACTTTTTTTAGTTATATCTGTGTCAAATGCAAATATGTGACTGTTGACTGGCAGCTATGTTAAGAACTTGGGAAATATTTCACAAAGTCCCCAAGACTTTCAAAGTGATCTTCAAATAGTTAAAAGGAATATTTTTGAAAGTTTTAATGTTAAGCTTAGAGGAAGATACTATATCAGTTAATCAGATAAAAGGATTTCTGCAGATGAATTGTAAGTATGAGCTCTGCTATGATATATATGTTCATCATGTTATCTCACATCCATGTATCAATACATATTGTTAAATAATATTTATTGTAGGTCACTCTTAGTCTGACAGAACATCCTATCTAACATGAGTTACAATTTTATGAAACCATAGAAGTGAAGGATCTACTTCTTTATTCAATACTATATGATACTAAACAATCTTGGGTAAATATGTTTATTTTCTCCATGGGTGCTTAAGGATTTTTTGCTAAAATATTTAATAATGTGTTTCAATTTTTTTTTTTTGTTGTTCTAAATCATTCTTTCATTATCTGTGTGGAAAGACATAGATAAACAGATAGCTTTTCAAAACAGTTGCTCAACTATTATCATCTGGACCATCAAAGTTAGACAAAGTATCTTACTGTGAATTGATTATGTTTCAGCGTAAGAGGATTGTGTGATGTATTAGATTAATCTGAGAAGTTCAATGCATGTTTTTGGATGTACGATTGCATTTTAAGCATTACCCAAAGCTACTACTATAGGGAGCTAAACCAACAAATAAAAACATATTTGAAATTATTTTCTAGTACTGAGAACCTATTTAAAACCATAGCTTCTGGAATTATGACTAGAGAGAGAATTATCCATCATTACTGGTATCTGCCATATCACAGAATGCACATATGATGTGTGCTCTGAAATCTGCTGTAATAGTCTGAAAAAAAGAAAAAATAAGTCAGGGTCTGTTAGATCTCATGAGGTGAAATTCCCATTGGTATTCACAAGATAGTAGAAGTCAAATCTGGCAGCAGATAATGCCGACAGTCACTTTTCCATTAATTCTTACAGTAAATGTTCATGACTGAAATCTATGACTACATAGTTCACAAGCTCACTCTCAGAATTTTTTGTCTTGTAAATTGAGAAGTGTACACTCAGGAATTGTGAAACTGCATCTTTTTCGTTGGCTTTTTAGATAGAGATAGGTTCAATATATCCTAGTTGGCAGCAACTGGGCAATGAAAAGCAATATTGGTAGTGAGAGTTTTATTTTTGTTTGCTCTGTGTCTTGTTAAGCTTTACTGATATAAAACCATCTGTTTAAAAAGCTGTAAAAAACAGACTGCCAACACATAAAAGCTAAACACAACAGAGTAGTCTTAATATCTACTGGCTGATAACTCAGTGCAGTGTTAAAATTGCTGAAGATGTAGGCATGGATGGAAAGGAAGACAATTAGTTTTATGTAGGGATAAATCTTAGTTTCCAAATAAAGGACTTCATTATTCATGTTTGATGGTAATCACTTTTTTTTTTTTTTTNTTCTTTTTTTTTTTTTTTTTTTTTTTTTTTTTTAGTGAATATTTATTTGCATTCTGATATCATACTCTGATATTAAATTTTCTGGAAACAGTTCGAATGTTACATACAAATACGGGGTTAGCTTTGTTAGACTATACAGGAGCAAATGGAATGCAAGCAAGAAACAAACTGCTAATACAAGCATTGTAAAGAGGTACATATAAGAGCAATAATATGAACAATACCAAGACAATGAAAATTTCAAGGTTTTATATGGTGAACCATTATTTGACTTTCTGTTATCACTGCCTCAGAAACAAGCTGAAAATATTTTCTCTTAAGTTTCTCAAAAAAAAGGTTTTTCAACATCTTTATGCCCGATACATTTTGAACTAATATTGGTAAAATTAATGAGGTACTCTGAAGTTATATGTATGACTTTTTGTGAGTACTTTATTTAAATCTCATCATAAATTGAAAAATTGTTGGTATTGGCTGTTAAGTTTTTCAGATTACATAGATCTGTTTCAAAAAACCATAAATAGACAAGTGTTGTAATTGTAAGATATTAATGCATTTTAGTCATGCAAAAATTACATAAAGCTAATATAGAAAAACTAAAATTTATTCTATACATATACTAAATATAGTAAAGACATTTTTCCACATAAGATAGTTTACTAATTTATTGAATTGTTCACAGTGATTGCTAAGTCCCAAAATAATCCATAAGCAATAAAGTTTTCAAAATTAACAAATTAAAAATTTAGATTCATCTTTCTTCACTTGGAACTCACAAACATGTAATAAGTAACTTTTTTGAGATGAGGTAAAATGCACATTTGGATTTTTCCTAAGTACTATGATATATTATTTTGCATAAAATATTGTCTGTTAGGAAATATGATATCTATAATTAAAATACTGAGAATACTTGTGTACCAAAGTTGTGTGAGTAAATAGAGATACCATTTAACAATAATACCAATAATTGATCAATAATGATGGACTGTTAAACATGTCTTTGTATGATCTCCCCAAACAGTTCCATTGCTGGTTTTTAAAGGAGGACAACATACTAATTACAAGAGGAAACAGGAAAAATAGTAAAAATGAAAGAAGGGAAATCTTGATACTAATAATTGTCAGAAATTGCAGAAAAATAATTTTCAAACTAGAGCTTATGAGGTGGGAAATTAATTTTGATAGATGCTCATGATTAAAATATTTTAAAATTAAGCCAAGGTACCAAATAAACGATACATTTTCAATGCAGGTAGAATTTAACATCAAAAATAATGTATAAATGGTGATAAGAAACAAAAATATACCTGACCACAGCTTCAAGACATAATTATTAGAGTATTGTAACTACTGGTGGCAATACATCATGAACAACAGAGATTTTCAGATAAAAATAGCTACATGAATGAATCAGTCTGTAAAATGTGTTTTATACTAAAAAGATCAATCTATTTCATTTTCTTCTGAGAGAAAATGAAGTGACTTGACAGCCTATAACTACCTTTCTCAGACTTCTGAGAGTAGATTTCTTCTAATTCAAATAGAAAAGACAGAATGAGACCTGGAGGCAGACTAAAATATAGTGACAAAAATTGAGGTAATTAAGCATTAAACATTTGGATGTTTATTTATAGGTAACAGGACTTAGAGATTTGTACAATTTTTTATTGGTACAGACCTTAATCTTGTGTTTAATTTTGACTTGAAACTGTATTGATTTAAATACATTTGTTTAAAATATTTTATGTGAGATTTAATGCCATTAAAATAAGGCTGAGTGAAGTTTTATTCATTCCGTTTACTTAGTATCTCTTCTTTTAAAAAGTACACCTAAAATTAGTGAATATATACACAATTGCTTTCCAGCTAGGCTTTAATATTTACTTGCATTCATTTTTAATGGCTAAGTAGCAGGTGGTAAGACTTAAAGCACCAATCCCCTGGAGATTTAAAACAGGCAAAGATATGAGAAGAAATCAAAGGGAAAAGAGCAAAACAGATGTGAAGCTGCTGCTGATGGTGAAACATGGGAGGATAAGCAGATGCCTTCCAACTTCACCAATCACTTCTGCAAAGGTGTTGACCACTTGTGAGAGATTAGAAGATGGCGTTTGTTTCTCTGAACGTGGATGAAATATTTCTCTAGGCTTTGAATGTAAATTGAAAGGAAACTGGCTCACTGGCCCTTTTTCATTCCATCTTGAAACTACATTAAAAAGACTCCCACCTATAGTTACAAATATATTTTATATCTACAAACAAATCTTGCATGCTTCTTTGGAAGTTGTTTCTTCTCATACCTGCTAGCAATTCTTTGGACTTTTTAGAGTGTTTTTAACCAGACCATGACTAATAAATAGTACATAATAACAAATAGTTATGACAGTTTTAGTGTACTAGATGAGGATATTTGATAGCACAATAGATAATAGATAGATTAATGTGTTTGTTTCTATGAAATCATACTTAGAATAAGAATGAATGGTTAGTTCTGGGCAGTTCCTTGTCTACATCAGTGACATGTAATGTTGGGTGGTGTTTAAGCCAAATCTTGAATTTATTTGAAGAATTTATTACACTAAATTAAACCAAGACAATGGACTTTCCAGAGGGGGCACAATCTCAGTTTTGCAGTTCCAGGAAGGCAATATCATGCTATCATCTAGGACATTGGTCAATTTTTCATATTCAGCTGATGAAAAAGCACCTATCGCTTAGGCTTTGCAATATTCACAGGTAAATTCCAGCAGTTCATCCTTTGATTCCAGTCTTTTCTAAGAGTTGCCCTTCAAACTAATGCTCCATATATATAAGTACATAGTTGGCAGTTTTAGAAAGTCTTCCTTGAGAAATATTGTATTTGCAAGGATGGTAATTAGTTTTGCAGTAGTCATCATAATTTCAATGGGAGTAGTTTTCTTAAAGTCTTAAATTGTGTTTTCTACTCCAATGTATTAAATGTTCATCTTTCCATTGCTTGTAATAAAATAGACTTTCTGTGTGGTCTGTTACAGTTCATTTGATTTGAAAGTGAATGTATTTTAAAATAACTAAACCAAAGTAAATGCTTTTCAGTCAAGTGCTTTGAACGGGTATTGGTGGAAAGTTACAAATATCAGTAGGCTAAGGCAAATGTATTCACCATCTTATAACCTGTTAATTTTTTTTAATCCATTGTGTATTATGAATAAATTCTGGTCAACCAACACTTTTCTTGCAAGAGCCATTCAAAAGTATTTTTCCTAATTGCTGAAGAATTGCAATCTGTTCTATGCAGCTTATAGGTTACTGAACTCTCCCTAAATATATCTTTGCTTGAAAAGCTTTAGGTCAGAGCTGAGCATGGCCCATTGAGTTATATCCTTTCTGGACTCTTTAAATGTCAAATTTAGGACACATTCTAAGCTTTGCCATTCAGTCTTACTCTACGCATACAGAACAAAACTATAATAATTTTTTAATAACTTCTCTGAACTACCATGGAACATAAATTCTTCCCTGCTCCATGTGTCTGCAGTTAAAGCACATTCTGTAGCAGTATTTGCATTTTTCAAATCCATCAGCTCTAAGGATCTAGTGTCACTTCACTTTGTACTCAACTAAGAGACCTTAAAGCTAAACAACAGATGCTTTGAGGAACATTATCACCCTGCTATAGTTAGTAATTTACAATTAGCTCTACTAATGTTACAAAACAAAAGGTACATAAGAGACACTCTTTGGCAGCTCTAGTTTTTGGTGAAGGAGAAATTATCTTTTCAATTTACCTACTGGATGATTGTGCAGACTTCTTTGCCCTACATGACTTCAGCCTAAAAGTGTTTCAGTGATGGTTATCAAGTCAAAAAGAAATCCATAGGTTCAGCTTTTCTTTAAA
>VXBU01007754.1:22739-34196 GCA_013400315.1 Bombycilla garrulus
ACAGAATACAAAATAGGAGAGATAAGGTTTTTTTTTTACTCATTTACTATGATGAATAGTAATATTTTCAATGTCTAGAAAGCTCCAGGTCTTGCATCATCCTATGAAATAGGTGAAAACTATGTCTTGAAAAACAGTTGGTTGTAGCTCTCTAATTTTTGGTGTACGTTTCAAAGAAGTTGATCTGTAAAGGAAAACCTTAAAAAAAAGAAAGAAAGGTATTTCAAAGAAAAAAATGCTACTCATTCTTACAGGATAAGCTATGTGATCATTTTAAATTATTGCTGCCTATACAGTTGGATGGAAGCAGAAAATGTGAATTGTTATGCCTCAAAAGTACATCCTGCCAAGCACACTTTAAAATACAAGAAGGGGGAAGCTATTGTAAAGCAGCAAGGGAACTTACTGGACCATGTGAAAACATATGTAGTGATACCAGAAAGCCTCATTGAAATTGTTGTGTATAAATATTTTTGTTTAAAAATGGTTCCAGCTCTGGATTGTGTTCCTATCACTATTAGCTAAGCTCCATAAAATGCTAAATAGCCATTTGTTCTAGCTGAGAAAATAGTCTAATAGTTTCCCATTTGATATGTGTGGTCCTGAGCTAGCATCTTTGCGGCAACTTGGCCGTAAGGTCTACAGAGAATTTCAGGACAAAATCCCATTTGAAGTCAAAGGGGTCTGATATCAGATCATCCTGACTTTACCAGTACCTCTTTTTATTGTTCATTTAATATCTTGATCACTAGAAAGCCAACAGAAAATAAATTTTCATAGCAGGAAATAGGAAGGACAAGGAAATGCCCTCAAAATTTTGTTGTTTAAGATTCAATTTTGAATCCAAAATCAACTTTTTGATTCTTATTCTTGCTTGTTACAGATTTTGTCCTTTGAATCATACATACACATGATTCTAATAGCACTTTACTTTCTAAGCCTTTATTTAGGTGAATTATAAAGTCTGGAAAAATTAGATTATTTTAAGGGAATCAAAGTAAATGGTCTACCTACTTTTTTTTTTAATTAGTGTAGATTAAATTTATTTTTACAAACTTTCATATTATAAAACACAGAAGGTGAATGGTGCCTCAGCTCTGAAAACTCTTTAAGGGATTAAAGTCATTAACCAATGTTGAAACTTCTATAAAGGTTTTTATATTCATGCCAAACAGAGCTGGAGAAGGCTAAATTTGTAAGATTTTATACTTATGCTTATTTAATTGACATATTAATTTAACATCAGTTAATTTAATTTATAACTGTCTATTTAGAACTCATATGGGGCCAATTCTCCTCCAGGTTACATTGCTTTGAAGTTGAGAAATGGCACTCAAATTAACAGCCTTAGTCACTTTTGTGATGGTTTTTTACATGAATAATTCTTTCCAGAAATCGTGTCTTTAATTGTAAGTTTTTTAAAACACACCCATGTAAGGATATGTTTGTCCCTTAATCATTCTGTGGTAATTTTACTTCAGTGCAGGGAAAGTAGGCACTCATGTGCCATCATGTGGCACATACAGGACAACCAGGCAATCAGCTGAGCCAGACTGGGTTTGTGAAAGACAGATCCTTCTTGACAAACCTGATCTCCCTCTATGACCAGGTGTCCAAGAAGACCAATGGCTTGTATCAGGCATAGAGTGGCCAGCGGAATTAGAGGAGGGATTGAATCAGGGATTAGAAGATTTAAAAGTTAGAAATGAAGTTAGCAAGATAAAAGTAATATATTTCAATGAAGGCACTTAAAAAGGGGACTTTAAGAAGAAGCTAGAGGTTTAGTTATNGCCTCTTGTGTTCAAGAGAAAGAGTGAAAGAATGTCATTTTTTTCCCAGATGGAATTTTGAAGACTTATATTTTAAACATCTTTCCCTCATTGTGTTTATTTTAAAAAATGTGAAAATATAACAGCAGAAAATTCTTGTATGGATGTTTAGCCTTTGACAGAATANGCCTCTGAGATAAATGGAACCGTGAGAAAGAGCCTGGATCGTGACTTGGAGTATCAGAGAGCCCTGGCAACAAGACAATGTAAAGAGTTTATTGTGAGGAAGATGGCTGACTTCATCTTCAGAGGACCACTGACCCGTTTCAAGAGACCACCGACCCAATTAAAGAGAGGCACTGCGCAGCCATAATGGACATTCATCTCATTTTAATATAAAGTGGGGACAGGTGGGGCCAGGCAAGGAATATATATGGGTGTTTTGGGGACTTTTATGAATATGTGAATCCTTTATGGATATAAGGGTGAGCTAATGCTTTGGGAATTGGAACATGCTTTTGGGAGGATTACCTCACATGTGCCCAGCGCTGCAATTAATGTAGCTCTTTTCTACTTCAATGAGTTAAAAGAGTTCCTTTATCCTGGCACATCCTGGCACTTCTGTGCATCAAGGTCATCCCTCTGGACTTGGTGCAGCTTGAATCCAGTGGTCACTTTTGGGCCCCTCATGGCAAGAAAGACATTTTGGTGCTGGAGCATATCCAGGGAAGGGCAAGAGAGGTGGTGAAGGGTTTGGAGCACAATTTTGATGTAGAGCAGCCAAGGGACCTGGGAAAAGGAGGCTCTGGGTAGATCTTACTGGTCTCTGCAGCTGCCTGAATTGAGGGTGTACTCAGACAGGGTTTGGCCTTTTCTCCTAGGAAAGAAGTGACAGAGGGAGAAGAAATGGCCTCAGATTGCTTCAAAGGAGATTTAGATTGGATATAATGAAGAATTTCTTCATGGAGAATGTTATAAAGCACTGAAACATGCTGCCCAGGGAAGGTGAATCCTTGAAAGGAGCAAAACCACAGTACAAAAAAATATTAGATTAAATACATGTCTGTAAGAAGGTTAGTTATATTTGCAGCATATGCCTTAAACACTCATTTTGTGGTGAAACTTACATAAAACAACACATCCTGTTTAAAAGCTGCAAAAAGGAAAAAGCTTCAGTTATGGCCTTGTGGAGGTAGGACCAAACATGATAATTTCTGAGGCAACTTCTCCATTTTGGTGTGATATATTATGGTGGCATAACTGCACTAGTGCAAGAACTGGGGTTACAAATAGGACACTTCATTTTAAGGCATCCTGGGAAACCCAAAATTTTATTATATTCCATATCTCTCTGTGCCTGAAATTGTCACTATCTCTTCAATACTGAACTGTGTGGCCAGAAATGGAACCACAAGGTTGTGGGTTTCCAGACACCCTTTTAAAGAGTGGGGGAAGGCAGTCAGAGTTCTCTTGTCTCTCTCGCCTCTCTCTTGCCTTTTGGCTTTACACGCAACTCTAGCAACACTAGAAGCTCCATTTTGCAGGGCAGAACCGTTTCATAGTGAAATTTGCAGCTCCTATTGTTAGTGCAAAGCCAGAGAAGGCCCAGGGTAGGGCCCCCGCTGGTTGGTTCTTTTTCCTTCCCACGTTGGAGCAGATCCATGACAGCAGCATCAACACCAGGAGTCCTGCAGGTGTCAGGAGGCAGCTGGTGGCACCACTGACCACACACACCAGCAGTTTCAATCTGTCAGAGGCTGGATAAATTTGATGTCTTGAAAGAATGCATGTGTGCATGTGTGTGTGTGTATCTGTCCATATCTCTGTATGTGTAAAATTCTAGAATTCTAGAAACAAGTGACAAAATAAGAAGAAAGGGCCTCAAATTGCCTCAGAGGAGGTTTAGATTGGATTTTAGGAAGAATTTCTTCTGATTTTGCATGCTTCCATTAATTCATTACTAGAGACCACAAAGGAAAACAGGCAATTCATGAACAGTATATTAAAATTTCATCTAAGTATCTTAACAGCACATGCAAATGTCATGCTTAGAAGTACATCTCAAAACCTTTTAAGATGAAGAAAGTTATTATGAAGGTAGACTATATGAATCACATTTAACTAGTGAAATTGCATTATTTATAGTGGCAAAAAATCCCCTTTTCTACTCCATAATTGAATAAAATGTATAAAATTTAACATGACAGCAACCATAAGTTGATATTCCTCATTTTATAACTTGAATAGGTATAATTGTGCAAGAAAAATTCCATATGTAGAGAGAAAAATATGTTCTTAATATTTTTTTAAGTATAGTTGTTTTATGAGTTACATGACATAATCAAGTCCTGAATAAAATACTTCATTATGTAATATTCCGTATAAGCCACTTGCCTTACTTATATTGGATTCCATAATGCTTTTGACTAAAAGGTGTCACGTTTTTTTGAGAATATATTACTCAAAACCAAATAATTTATTTCATACCATAACAATCCCCTTTTTTTCCCCTCTGTGAAATTTTGTTGCCTGCAGACTTTGGTTAAAAGATCACAGAACTGACAGAGACACTACCCATAAGTCAAAGCTCTGCCATTGCTGCCCATGTAAAATCAAGCCGAAAATTAGCAAAGGACCAATGACTTGGTTGTACTCAGCTATTCATGTCTGGCAAGCGAAATATGATGATTACTGGTCTCTGGGGAAAGAATTCCCTTTTTTTTCCATGAAACTGAATTTTCCACTGTCCAGAATTGAAGTATACAGTGAAGATTGGTCTGCCTGTGTTTTTATCAACAGTGATGCTAAGGCAAAGGGTGGAAGCAAAGGCATTAAGTTCTGCCATGACTAGAAGATGCTGATTGAAGGAAGCTTTGATAGGCTCAGTAGAGTAGTGTAAAGCAAACAAAGAAATAGGCTATTAGGAGTGAAGATACAGATAGAAAAAACAGCATACTAGCAGCTGATATCATATAATTGCTTCCTGCTTTTCCATTAGCTCATGCATCAGAGATCTAGTCTTAGATCTTAGTTTAAAAATCTTAGTGCTGACAGTATCACAATGGGTCAAAATGATATATTCAAAAGTGAGAAATATCAGAAGAAGGGGTTATTTCTTGTATTTTTCAGTTTTCAAATGAATGATCAGATTGCTCTGTTTACTGTAACATAGAGTTGTACCCTGCATGCTATTAAACCAAATATGGAAGGGAGAATTATTAATTTGAGATCCCTCATCTGATCCAAGAAAAGGATTATTTTCAAATAACATCACAGGGAAGAAATAACACTATAATCTTAAAAGAATGACAATGCAAGAGGTCACATGAGAAACTGGGAAAGTCACCATCAAAGCTACACCAGAATATTTGGCCTATGTTTGTTTTTTTTTTTTACTTAATAGTTAACATAGAGACACCATAGTGGTTCAATATATCAGCACTTCAGTGAAGACACCACTGCCACGGTGGTAAAAGAGCAAAGAATTAACAGCTGCAGCTGAAGCAGATTTACAGCTTAGCTTTTAACAGACAAGTAACTTGCAACGTTTAGGAAATTGAGTAATATTGAATGTTCACTATGAATTTTCAGAATTAACAAGAATTTTGTAACTCTTTCAGACTCTTAATGTTTAAAATTAGATGCTCCAGAATACTGTACTTTTAGAGCATCAATTTCCAAAATCACACATTATTAAATTTAACAAACACAATAACAAACAGTAGGCTGGGTCAGGGTTTATCTCAAGGAACATAATAAAGTGCACCCCTGTCCAGACTTTCTCATTCACAGAGAGTGACACTAGACACTCATATAGAGCTTTTCAAAGGGAAAAAGGCATTCTGAACAGTCTGCTTTCATCATGCTTCTATGTCCTTCTTACTACGTCTTTATAGCTTAATGAAAAATGTTTCTGCATCTCATTTGATCCAGAAAATTATATTACTTACAAAGAGAAGTAAGTCTGGAAACTCCATTGGTGTTACTCAGAATTCTAGTTCAGGCTTTTACAGCTTCATTTGAAAGTGCTTAATCTATTCAATAGAAAGAATCTGGGAGGCCTCCTGTATCTCGCTGATATGTGGCCATGACAACAGCTGACACAAACATCAGATGGTAAACATCAGATGGATTATGTGAATGCTGCTTGACATTAGAAAATAAATACTTTCAGGATAAATGACTGAAACAGCAGTCATGCTGCCCCTACTCTGTCTGTACTCTGTCTCTTGCAGTAGAGAATCAGAGTGACCACAGGAACATAGGAGTGATTTTACTGGGGACTGTGCAAGCTTCTGATTTACCAGGCAACCGTCGCTCTTCTCTTTCCAGACAGACCTAGTTTCAAGCTCACGAAAAAACAACCTTATGTTTCATTGTAATGACATTAATGGCCGATCTATCATTAATAACCTGACAGTTTAGAAAGAGATACTGATTTCTGTTTTTATTCATTAAAGATCACATAGCCTCTTGCTCAGTCCTCCATCAGTGGGATTGTGGAGAGAACTGGAAGGCTGTCAGCTGGAAAACTGGTGTGTTGAGACAAATTTTAATAGGGAAAACAAAATCCACACATGCAAGCAAAGCAAAACCCAAGGAATTAATTTACTGCTTCCCATGGGTAGGCAGGTATTCAGCCATCTCCAGGAGGTCAAGACTCCATTAAGAGTAGTAGTTATTTGGGAGGATGTTCCTCCATTCCTCCTTTTTCTCCCAGCTTATATGCTCAGCATGATGTCATATGGTGTGTGATATTCCTTTGGTCTTTTTGGGTCACCTATCCCAGATGTGTGCCCTCCCTGCCATTGTGGCAGTACAAATAGCAGAAAAGGCCTTGGCTCTCAGTAAGCCCTGCTCAGCAATAATGAAAACACCGCTCTATTATCATCTCTGTGTTCAATACAAATGCAAAATACAGCCCTATACCAGCCACTGTGAAAAAAATTAACTCCACACCAGCCAAAGCCAGCACACAATTAATGATGGCCACAGAAAATCCATGTTTCCTTCTGAAAGGAATAAACCTGCTCTGAGCTGACTGCCTTCCCAGGTGGTTCAGGCTGAAAGCAACAATCAGTATGACAACACTTTTGTATTTGTGCTAAATTTACTCACTTGCAGCCATGGACTTAAGACATACAGACATAGGGCACAAATCCTATGAGGGATGAGGGAGCTGGGGTTGTTTACACTGGAGAGGCTTGAGACCTTATCACTTGCTACACAAAAGGAAGTTGTAGTGAGGTGGATGCCAATCTCTTCTCCAGGTAAAAGGTGACTGGACAAGAGCAAACGGCCTCAGTTTTCACCAGTGGAGGTTTAGATTATGGAAACATTTTTCATTAAAAGGATAGTAAAGCAGTGGAACAGATTGTCCAGAGAAACAGTGAAGTCCCTGGAAGTATTCAGAACACATGCAACTATGGCTTGAGGACATGGTTTAGTGGTGGTAGTGTTAGGTTAACTACTGAACCTGATGATCGTAAAGGTATTTCCCTACCTTAAAGATTCTGTGATTTTATTAATTCTGGTATTTTAAATGGATCCAACCATAAAAACAAATGCCACTTCCACAGAACATGCAAGTACCATTCACAGTGAAGTAAAGTGACCTTCTCACTGTGACATTTAAGCTGTTACAATCCAAGGATTTATGCCGGGATGTGAGTATGATTTTCTATGTGTGTAGATAGGCAGTGAATCAATTTTACATTTGCTTGGCTCAGTGATTAACAAAATCACAGAACATAAATTTAAATGAAGTAATGTAAAAGACTGTTGACTTGTATAATATGAGATAAACTGAAGTGCCGTACCTCTAAAATTTTTAAAACTTATTTCAAATAAACCTAATAAGTTTTTGTTTACTTGTTTGTTTGTAACTTACCTATCTGTGATAAAAAAATTTAATTTTTATCATCTGTTGATGAAAAAGATTTGGTTGTCATAAAAATATTTATATTAATAAAGCACAAGGTGATTTGTCGTTTGAAAATGTCAAGTCTTTTAAAAATTATTTTGTCCAAGAATAAGAACTACAGAAGTAGTCGGTAGCAGATCTTACTTCCCTTCTCACATGTAAGAAAATAAAAATGCTGAATTTACATTAGGAATGACAAAAGAAAAATGCCCTAGTCTATTTATAAATTAAAGAGCAACAATTTAGATAAATCATATTCTTCTCATCTTGAAGCACATTAAAGAAATAAGAGCCTAGTCACATACATAGAAACCTCCCTTTAGCATCAGTATAAAAAGGATATAAAAAGTTTGGAGAGCATCCAAAGGCTGTGAAGATGGTGAAGGATAGAGGGGAAGGCATACATGAGGTGATTGAGGTCATTTGGCATGCTCAGGCTGGAGAAGAGGAGACTGAGGGGGAACCTCATTGCAGTTACAACTTCTCATGTGGGGAAAAGAAGAGACAGGCACTGATCTCTTCTCTGTGGTGGCCAGTGACAGGACCCTAGAGAATGATCTGAAGTTGTATCAGGGGAGGTTTAGGTTGGATATTAGAACAAGATTCTTCACACCCAGAGAGTGGCTGGGCACAGAAACAGGTTCCTCAGGTTCCTCACAACACCAGCTTGACAGAGTAAACGAGTTTGGACAGTACTCTGTCCAAAGACAGGAGGTGTGATTCTCAGGGTTGCCCAGTGCAGGGTCAGGAGTTGAATTTGGTGATCCTTGTGGATCCATTCCAGATCAGGATATCCTATGATTTTATCATGAAAAAAATTTTAGAGCCTACACAAAATAAGACATAGGAAAAAAAAAGAAAAATAAAACAACAAACCAAACCACAGGTTGTGGGTCACTGTGCCAAAAGATTTCCCTATATTCTATTGTTTCTCCCACTAGCATCTTTCTCTTTATCATCAGTATTCTTGGCTTTGTTTTGTGAAATTGTTTACAATTGTGACTAACTGTTTTGTTAAGATACCACAGATAACACTAATATAGAGCTAGGACAGATAGAATATTTTGCAGAAAGCTGCGTTCTGCCAAACACAGAATGGAAACAAAAGATAGATATGAAACAGAAAATATGCAGAATCATAAATATCTAAGGGACTGTAAAAACCTCTGAAGCTTTCACAAACTCTCAAGCTTCTATATTTGAGTTTTAGGCTTTCTGTTTGATATTGTCATTTGTTTGTTTTATTTTCAGTTTAAAAAAACAAAAACAAAACAAAAAAATTCTAAATTATGAAAAAGTGCAGATCATCAAACCTTATCTCACAAAGAAATCAAGTCTCTGTTTACAGTAAACACTTTAACAATAATCATTGGGTTTGTGTGACTTTCTTATACAATTAGCCTTTGCATAAGCATTCGCTTGGCTACACTGCTTCCCATATCTACAGTTCAATAGACACTTTTCCTTACATCTGCAAACATTCTGGCCTTTGCATCTACCCATGAATACAGACAAGCTGCCCTTCAATAGGATTCAGTATACATATCATTTTTGCATACATCATAAACCTATAAATACGTGATTGTTCTTACCTAAAAGTTTAGAATTTTAGGTATTTGAAATTAATTAATTTAGTTTTAGAAAAAATAATCTCATGCATGTCCTCACTACCCTTCATCTTGACCATGGCAATTTCCTACTAATAATTACAACCATTCTACTGATTCAGCTTGTAACTAGTTTGCTAAAATAATATTCATAGTCCTTACCATGTCTAATTTTTTGCTTGAAGTTCTCCGGCAATTATCAAATGGACCTACATGTGCTGTAGCCTAGTGTTTTCCCAGTAATGTGAATAGATAAAATTCAATATACAATTGCAAAGGATCTTGTCCTTGATCATGTTATCTCTCCTTTCACCTACCTCCATCTCTCCACTTCTGACAACAGCTATGTTTTCAGCTGCCTCACCATATTGTCACGTCATACAAGTATTTTTTAATACAATCTGACCCCCTTTTACTCTCAAAAACCTCCTACTGTTGTTATTTTGATTTTCTTGAAAATTCATACCGCACGAAAACACCCGAATAAAATAGGACGTTCCATCTTAACAGGTAAGTGACAGAACATTGGAACTGATGGTCCAGAGAGATTTTGGAGTCTCCTTCCCTGTGATACTCAAAAACCGTCTGAACACAACCTGTGCAATCTGCTCTAGTGAACCTGCTATATCGGGGCTTGGACTATATGATCTTCAGTGGTTCCTTCCAATGCAAACATAGTGTGAATTTCTGAAAATATATAAAAATACAAGAAAGAAAAGTAAGGTTCAGAAAGATTATGGAGCATTAATTCCTGGAAGACCTAGAGAATTAGTACAAAGAAAGGTTGAAAGCTTGTTTTCAGAGAGAGTCAACTGCATGTAGTCATTAGACAGAACCATCTCTGTAGTCAGGAAGTACCTATGGAAAAAGTAATGACTGATGCATCCTTAAACAAGAAACAAAAAAGTTACAAACTGAGAAGAAGGCTGCAGAAAAGAAATCCTATTAAACAGAAAGCCATAACAAAACGAACAGAACCAACAACTAGTTTGTAATGCTTTGTAAATTATCTGGCATTGAATAATGATAGAAGAGAGGTAGAACAGATTGTTGTCATTCAGCACATTCACCTTACAAGTTTACATTAACAAAAACTTTAGTTAGAATTACACCAGAGATTAATATGGCTGAAGTTTCATTTGACACGTACTTTCACTTTTTGGAAAGCGGCCTACTAACAACTGCTTTCTGTGTAAGATTTTCTAAACAGCTGCTAAATGTTCTACCAACAGTTAAATGTAGTACCATAATTAGAGAGGATATCATAAAGACATTACAAAGTCAGTTTTAAGGACTTAAATCCAAAACATTCATGTGCACATCGCTAATCAGAACCAATTTGATGTTGAAAATTAAATTATTCTCTCATAGATGAATTGAAAAATTAGAAAAGGTCTCATTCTTGGTCATTTGAAAGATGGAGAGTATTTACTATACTAAAAGAAAAATAAAGGGAAAATGGGAAACAAAATACCTTTGTTTATATTTCAATAGCTTGCCAATGAAAATCTGATTTCTTTTCAATAAAAATTGCAAGTAAAAGTGTTGGATAATTCTGAAGGTTTTAACACCCATGATTTAAGGTACTTAATTTGAAATTTTAGGTGATTAATACAGATGAAAACTAGACTTAAAATCTGGAAATTCAAACACATTTAGCATATTTTTGACCAAATATAACATTTTTTTTTAATCAGGTGACCACCCTTCAAGTGTTAGAAAGTGCTTTTTTTTTCATTTCATAAGATTTGGTGTATACTGTGCCCTTGCCAGGGCCTCAAAAAACACAAGTATTTTCTTCCCCCTGTCCTCCTCCCTCCAAGTCATGTTAGACTCTGTCTTTTCTTCTGACATAAGATAAAATTTTTCACCATGCAATTCCATAATTATCTTTCCTATTTATTCTATCCTCCAACTGGACACCATTATAATAAATTCTCCTTTTTTTTCTTCTCTGGAGAATGTTTTTGCTGTTTTAGTGAAGATAAACCCTGCTTCTGGTCAAATATTCACTTTTACGTTTTTGAGGAGAGAAGCAAAGGAACAAAGTTTGATCACAGAGAAGAATTGTTTTGGTTCTTATAGTTGCACAAATAGATGAAAGCCATGTAGTTTGACCTCCAGCCTTTAATGTATCCAATGTTTCTGTATTTGATTG
>VXBU01007758.1:0-34578 GCA_013400315.1 Bombycilla garrulus
TGTCTTCGCTCTAGCTACTCCAAGTCTACTCCTCTGCTAATAATTAAACCTCTAGCTTCTTCTAGTCCTCTTGTTAAATCCCTCAATCAAAATATACTACTTTTATCTTACTAAGTTCATTTCTAACTTTTAAATTTTCTAATCCCTGATTCATGGGCATACCAGTGCAAGGCAGTGTTAGGGAATTTATCTGTACCTCATATTAAATCTCTGTAAGACTATCTGAAGAGTGCCTTTCCCTGTGCGATATTTTTGACAGCATTTGGTAGAGTTCAAAAATGTTGTGCCTTCAGGTGACAGTTGCCTTGATGCATTTTTGACAGAATCCTGCAACTCTTTCTTTAACAACTGGTGGGAAGCCAGGTAGGTGCAGTACAGGAGGAGGGTAGGACTGACTTATTTTCTGGGTGGACCTGAAGCAACAGTCTCCTCTAACAACAATTTGTGAACTGTGGTGGGTGAATTTTTTGTCAGATGAGTTTGTAAAATTACCAAACCTCTGATAACTTTGACAGAAAAATTATGAATAAATGTCTCTACAGTCTTTTTTTGACATGTGTATGTAAAGCCTGCCAGCAGTAAGGATGCAATAATGCAGACTTGCCAGTGCATCTTCAGAGAACTGATCCTGTGGGATTTAAGCAGAAGGGAATGATTAGAGAGTAGCTGTATTTTAAATGCTACAATTCTAAATGATCTTCCACCAGCTTTACATGGGTGCTTTTGCAACAACCAGAATACTGTCTATTGACATTACCTTGGGTTTTGTTTTTAAGGTTAATGTCTTTCAAAGATTTTCTGCTGAACTGTTAAACTTTCTGACTCATTTCTCTCTGAAGGAACAAAAAATTCCAGGGTAGGCTGTAGAAGGGCTAAATTTCTAGAAAGCAAAGAGTAATGATGAATTATGTGCAAAATGTGCACCCTTCCCTTGGCAATTTCACTACCCTCTCTTCAGGTTCAGTTGTGTAAAACTATTCCACTATCAAAAACGAGGAAAGCTTTCCAGCCTGCACATACATGATATTTCATGTCAATAACAGAAGAAAATGGATTGACATGATTAGTTACATTTTGTATCCAGCAAGAGTTTTTGCCAGGAAGATAAAGGATGCTATTGATTGTCAATTAATCTTTTCTTTTTGAAAGCCTAGAACGGGAATAGGCCCCTTAGGGTTGATTTGCAGGAACAAATAGGCACTAAATCTTCTTTTGGATGCCAGTATTTAGATGTCACTAGCATTCACAAAGCTCTTGACTGACCATGGGGGCAGTTGTCCCTCAGCAGTGAACATTTTTCAGGTGAAGAATCTATAAATCTTTTTCTGTGTATTTGTGTAATTACTTGATTACAGTCTCAGCTCATACCTGAGATGTGCCAGGATTCACCTTGTACCCACGATCTGGGGCTCTTTATAATGGTGGTAAAACACCTCCGTACAGCGGTGCCTCTTGGCAACAGCAGAGAACTGTCCTGCCTTGGGCTCATGTGGAGTGGGGATTTGGGTGTGGATCTTCCATTTCTCTTGATAATATCAAATGTTTGATGCAGAGAATGTTCTGGAATAACCACAGATCTCAGTTCTTTTTGTTACAGTTTATGTATAAAGTGAAATATTTCTTAGACTGTACTTCTGAAGTAACCATCAGACTGCAGTTTTACTCTCAATTTCCCACTGGCCCAAAACTTGCTTAGAAAGACAGATAAAAGCCACAACTTTTAACAGAACAGACTGAGGATCAACCAGTCTCATCAGTGCTTTTGGCAAAGATACAGCGGAAATGGTAACTTTATTTTAGAAACTTCATTTATTCTACATATTTCTGAATGACAATTTTAAGAAACAATCATGTCCATAAAATTAAAAGTGTAGTAATGTGCACAAAAGCATTTATATGTAGGGCTTACATAATTCAACTCCAGTTCGTTTCTGTCTATCCAACTGCTCTCAGAGGCTTCTCCAAGAGTGTTTTTTGTCTTTTGGCAGCAAATCTGAAATAAATAGTTTAATTTAGTCATTGTTTTTAATGGCAATCCTTTTTGAGAGATGAGAGAAAGGAGAGAAATGGTCAGGGATTGCAATACTGCACAGGAGAAGGTAAGATTCTACAATCTGAAAGTTAATGTTGTTGGTAAAATATATTTAGTACTCCCTGATGAAAATTTGGGCAAAATATTAAGCTTTACTTGTCTATCACTAAGATTCTGTATTTTATTTTGAAAAAATGTATTTCTCTTTTGAGAAGTATAGATGGCAGTGTTGAATAAATTCCTGGAGCTGTATCTTCACAGAAAATATGGAGGTTTATATTTTGTGCTTATGATCTAAAGCTCAGTGATTGTCTCTCTCATTATTCTCCCAGGTCAGTGGCCATCTCATTGTATTATCTTAAATAACGAAGAGGGTAAAGATTCTGCTAATATTGGAGAACAGCAAAGATTTTGTATCCTGTATAAATTGAGTATAAGTGAGGTGCTTACCAGGTAGTTAATCAAAGGGCAGTATTTTGAATCCAGCTTTTTATTTCGCCTAAAATGGTGCAGTTATGTTAAATGCATTGAAATTATGCAGATTACATTAGCCATGAATTCACTGAATTAATATTTAGATTTTTTTTCCTAGAATGAAAAACTCTTTTAAGCTGAACTATTTCATAATTAGATATTAGTTGAATTTAAAGGTATTAAAGGCATTTGCAGGCTTTCCAACTAGGTAAGGCCAGGGGCTGGCACTGCAAGCCCTGGGTGCTGTCAGTGCGAGTAGGCTCTACTCAAAGCTCTTTACCATTGGCACTGTGAGGAGAGCAGGCTACACATGCCAGAAATTATCCATTCAAGTGATAGTCACAACCCAAGTGCCAGTAGTCACCAAATACCCTGGGAATTCCAGCATGAGTCTTACTGCAGGCTCTACTCAGCTCAAGAGTTGTTCCCAGTGTTGCAGAGGACTCAAATGTGGGGGTTTTGAGCTGTAACTGAGAGAGCTTGGGTTCTTCTGGAGTTGTGCATTGTAGCTGAGTGCCTGTCATGTTAAAGAAGCCCGGACTGAAGTCTGTGCCAGAGTAAAGATGTACATAAAGTGCTTTATTTCATATAGTTTCTCTCATGTCTAGCATGGAATATTTTTAAGTCTTCTATCTCGAGGTTAAATGTCAGGGAACCCGGCCAATGGTTTATCAGGTAAAGGCTGAGAATTTTTTGCACCTACAGGAAGAAAGACGCAGTTTCCTGAGAAAGAAACAGTATTTGTGGGTGAAGAGGAATGATCAGAGTGTGAGAAGGACCAGGACTGTACCAGCTCTGTGCAGCTGCATGTCTTCTGCTTTGTGGGGATGGACAGATGTCGCTGTTGAGTTAGGAACAGAAGGTACGGTAGTAAGATTGACTCTACAACTTTTCAGAAGGCATGAAGTAAGGTTACTGAAAAACTCACCTTTTTATAGACAGGATCATGCACTAGAATTATATTGGCTAGCAAACAACACCCCGCATATCATTGGTGCAAGAAAGACAACATCTTAAAAACATCCTAGTACAAACATCACATACATCATGCTCGGCATGTTCACAAACAGCAGGTGCAGAGATTGTTTTAATTCTTTCTCTGAACTTTCTCACAACTTCCCCAGGACAGCTTGTAAAAGTTGTGAGCTTCTCTCTGTGACCAGGCTGTCAGCAACCACAAACAGAAGTATCACAAGTCTACAGGAGAGACAAGCTTTGACACAAACTTCTAGCCAGGAAGGGGAGGCCTCACATCCAAGGTTGGGGATTGCCATTTCTGTCATCGCCAGGTAGATTCTCTGCCTTGCAGAGTCATCCTGGGCCAGTTCCTCCTTGTGTATTTTGTGTCTCTACGTATCACACACACAGACACATGGACAAGAGGCTGTGAGAATAGGCAATAATGGATGCCACATACATATCACCATTACCTCTTTTCTCATTTTTATGGACTTTGTTCAGTGTGACTGAGACATCTACACTTAATTTAATTTTTTCAATTCCAACTACTCTCCCTTCTTCATGAAGCAAAGGATGTTCAGGCCTTTCAAATAAACAAAACAATGTATTTGTCTCTAATTTTATCATAAAAATTGACTGAATCAGTTGTACTGAGGTATTGCAAAAATATTCATTTTTAAATGGGGCCAGAATTACTCTGACAAGATAATGCAGGGAAGTACTGGTTGACTTTTAACACAAACAGCACCATTTGCATGTGTGAAATGGGTGTAGGGATTCAAACATCAAAAACTGTGTGAGTTTAAGGAAAATAGCATATTTCAGAAATGTCAAATCTTGAACTGCTGTGGATCCAGGGTTTCACCCTGTGACATCCACAGTCACACTGGAAATGTGTTAATCCTGGCACTTCTGTTCTTAATTTCATTTATCTCCTCCTACTTCTCAGCCTACTCTTATCTGAAGTATCTGCTGAGTTGTGCTAGAGTGTCTCATCCACAGATGAAGCCAAGGAAAAACACATAATCCCATCTCTTTGTCAGGATGTGTTGAGGTCAGTGTACTCACTATGCCTCCAAGAAAAAGAGCAGGAAAGTAAGCAAAGGCAGCAGAGTTATGGAAGGTGTTTGGCATTTAGTTCTACTATTTTATGAAATGTGAGCAGAAAGGACAAGGAATGGGTGAATACTTTCTGTTTACATGATGCCCTGCTGGTATGACATAAACTTTTAGATTATTTATCCGTGTCCTGTGGTGTACCTGATGGTTTGGGAGATGTACTGAAGATCAAACTGCTGTGATTTTTACATGCAATATTTTCCTGGATAATGTTCTTGTTTTCCTTTATAATTGCATTTTTTGGATAACTCAGTCATGCCTGGGATGGCTCATTTGCAAATGCAATCACTGTCACTATCACAGTTACATAGAAGCTGAAGGGCTTTATTCATATCTACATCAAAGCTTCCTTAGTCTTTGGTGTTTTAAAGTTGCAATAAATAGTCTTCAAATCTCTTTACACTCAGATAGGGATGAAAAACCTTACTGCATATGAGAATCTGTCTGATAGTGTACTGTCAGTTGCTCACACCGGGGGACAAGTCACAGAATGGTTTGAGCTGGAAATTACCATAAAGATCATCTTTCCAACCCCCTGCCATGGGCAGGGACACCTTCCACTGTCCCGGGCGGCTCAGAACCTCATCCAACCTGGCCTTGGACACTTCCAGGGCTAGGGCAGCCACAGCTTCTCTAGGCAACCTGTTCCAGCTCCTCACCACCCTCACAGGGAAGAATTTTTCCATAATATCTAATCCAAATCTTCTCTCAGTTTGAAGCCATTCCCCCTTATCCTGTCACTCCAGAATCTTCGTCTTTCCTGTAGGCTCCATTTGGGTTACCCCAAAGCCTTCTGCTTTCTAGGCGGAATAACCCCAGTTCCCTCAGTCTTTCCTTGTAGCTGAGATGCTCTATTCCTGTAATCACCTTGGGGGCCCTCAAGTCACATAATTTAGAGCAGGAAAACACAGTCTATTAAGGACTAAATTATTTTACATCTATTTATTTGCCTATATGCTGATGATTTTTGCATTCATTTTTATATCTAAATGCAACCTTTTTCTCTAAATTCCTCAGAAAGTAAATTTTTTGGTGTTTTTTTTCCTCCTAAGTCATTGTAAGAGAAAGATATTTATAGAGTACCTTGGGAAAAATCAGTCAGTTCTGAGGTGGCTCTCTGTGTAAGCTTGGCTGAAGGGAAGGCATGCTTTCATGAGAAACTGGCAAATGGGCAGAGCAGGTTGAGAGCTGTGCCCTTAAAAGCATCCTAGGAGAAATGCACATATTCAAGGAAGTGCTCTGGGAGCTCTGAGACTGTGCTGCTTCATTTCATTGGAAATTAAAACGGAGAAGAAGATGCTGTGAGCAGCTCCATACGATTATCATTCATGACATGCTGTAAGACTTAAAATTGCTTGTGGCTGTGGCCTTAACTGCTGATGAGTAAATGCTTCCCTTGGTTACACCTGTGCTGTCCACTGACTCCATGGATCTGTTATGGCAAATGGGAATGAAACTAGAATAAAGCACTTAAAATGCATGGCTATAACTGAAATGCTGATCACAACAGTCAAGCATTTTTGGGGAAGACATTGTAAGAAATAGACACCTATGTTTTGTTTGTATTTTTCCTTATTATTTCATTTACTTCTCTTTTTCCTGTGAATAAACTGTAAAATGATCAAACACAGGCTGGATTGTAAAAAAAAGAAATAATGTGTGAACTAAACATAATGAGTTTTGCTCCCTTCTCAGAAGACTCAGATAAGAAGGTAAAAGGGCTGCTCTGCTATATACACATATTTTCGGACACACACAGGAATTCTGTGTAGATGGACCACACTGAGATCCAAATTGGCTCAGAGGCTGACATTATGGGATTTGAAATATTTGAGGCTGAGGCTAGGACAGTTTCTTCTGTTAACATGGCTTCATCAGTTAAAGCTCTGCAGTGTCTTGTTTATTCTATTTACTCTCAAGAAGTGGTTATTAAAATTCTTGCTGATTTTGACAGTAAGATAGAAGCCTCCTACTAAGTGGCAATAAAACACTTCTGCTTACATCACTTAATAGCAACTTTGTCTGATGTGCTAGTTTTCCATCTTCTGTAAATCTTCCATGTTTTTTCCTTTGCTTGAGAGTCATTCCCCTCACTTGAGGTTGGAGACATTTGCAAACCCTCTGCCTGAAACAGCTCCAGTGGATTCTCTAAGCATAAGCATTGCAGTACTTTAGCTGTGGGACTGATGAACTATCAGCTCCTTCAGAGGAATAGTACTCAGCTACAGGCACTGCTGAATTAAGGCAGACGTGTAAGGAGAATGTCTTTTAATTATGGTGTCGTAAGAATTCACAAAATTACCTACATGCAATGGGGGGTATACACATAGACACAGCTTGAGATATTGATAATATTGCACACAGATTACACAGCTGAATTTACCCCAGTTTAGAAATAGCTGAAGCTGTTTGGTGACTACTCCTTTGTCTCTGCAGGATAAGAAGGTTTCCAGTGCTAAACAGCCAAAAATTTGGATCATTAATTAGTTGTAGCCACTGTGGTAATGGTAAGATTGTTGTAACAAGTTAATTAGAAGAAAGGTGATGATGAAACTGTCATATTTTATTGGATATTAATTAGTATGGCAGATAAAAAGCTGTTCCCAGCCCTGGAAGCAGCCATTCCAGAGCTGGACTGAAGCACAGCAATACACAGGAGCTGCAGTTGTCTTTGCTCGTCCACTGACAAAAGAGGGACTTGGACTCCAGCACCTCCAGTCTGGCCCTTTTCACAAGAATGAACAAAATAAACTTGGCCTAAAGGATGTAGCAAATGGAAAGAACTTTGGTGTATGTCACATTTTATACAGTTAGTGTTGCCGTTCGTAAGAGTTACTTGCTGGGTTAATGCACTGGGAAACCTCTCCCGGATTACTGCACAGTCCATTTGGCCTGCTATACCTCCTTATCACATAAGTCCCTATTGAACTCATTTCTGTTAAATCTTACCTTTAAAATGATGAATCAAGGTTGATTATGGCTAAATATGTCCTAATTAGGTCAAATGGTTTGATGGGCAGAGCAATTGTTTGATGGATGTATTATTTATAAAGTAAAACACTCCTGCTGGTGGCACCCTGGCTGTTTCCACCTGGGATGGGTGCCAAGGGGACACAAACCTCACATGCCTGAGGTTATGGACTCTCATCTTCCCTGGGTATTGCAACCATGGTTACATTTTCTGTGCTACTTTTTGGATAATGCTGCAGGAGCTGAACCCATTGCTGCAAAACTGTGTGTGGAAAAACAACTAATTCTGGAATGGCATTGCTAAACCCTGTGTGTGCGTGAAAATTTTGATAAAGAGGCAATTTCCTGGCCCTTTGTGCTTCAGCAACTTTGGAGCTCTAGCCCAGCAAGCTCAGCATAGGAGAGTTTTAACCAGGTGTCTCTGTGACAGGTAGATTGTTTTCAAAATGCCTGGAACTTTAGTTCAATATGGAGATCTGCAGAGGATGGGGTAAAAATGCTGTTTTACTGCTGATTGTGAAATAAGTTTGACAAGGATGAATCACTAAATTGATGTTGCCTTGAAAATGCTCTGATATTTTCTTTACAAAGTTCCTGTTGGGTGGATGTTTATTACTTCTTAATTGAATTTCATTTTACAGTGAGAACATATCGAATGCATGTTAATTGTGCAATATCAAATGAGCCATGGATTTCTGTAAATGTGTAAAAATAAAAATATACTCGAGAAATAACATGCCGTACGTCCCCCTCCATCATAATGCCTAAAATTCCCTAATATTTTATAATTGTTTCAGCACAATTTCCCAAAATTACTATCATAACACTGGTTATGAAAGGCAGCTTTTCCCAGCACCTTTTCCCAAGTATCCGGGGTGGTAGTTAATTTGAATTTTAGCATGTGAGAGAGAAATAAGAACTATTACCATTTATACAGTTTCCTGATTAAATATTAAATTCATCTGATGATTAGTGCCTGGTTTAATTCGCTTGCTTCTGGTATTTGGACTAAAATATTAAGTGATCTCACCTGGAAACAACAGCAGACACAGCTGAGATAAGCACCAGCTCACAAGAGAGACAGGGGCAGATGAGCTTCTCATGAAGAGGGATTGTGAAGGAGAACTACCAGGACAGTCTGCAAAATATTACCAAAAGTCTTGTTATGTGCCTTGTCACCTCACCAGGGTGAAATATTTCATTTCCCTTCTCTAGGATGTTTATTGTAATTGGAACAAAGGAAAAGTCAGATCAGGTCTCTGGCTCCTAGCTTATAACTAGGACAGCTAAGGCAAGGCTGGAACTGGAATCGAGAACATTATCAGTAATAATTTCAGGATGTTTTCAAACTTATATCTCTCTGGTTACTGGAGTCCCACAAGGATATATCTACACATGACAAAGAGCCAGCTGAGCTCGCTTTAAACAAGGTGATTTCAGGAAAGGGAAGGGTATAACTTTTTTATTGGGTCATTATATGACTTTTATAATGTATTGTGCAACTAAGCAACTTCAAAGAGGTTATTGGCAGAAAACTCATGTTATTCCACAGCTCTTTCATAGAAGTATTAATATACACATGCACATGACTAAATTGTTTATTTATTTATTTTAATAATACCAGAGTCCTCAACACAAAAGCAATGTTTTAAAACTTCTTTCTATATACATACAGTCATATGTCTTCAAGCCTCCTTCTGTCTTTTCAAGGTATTTTCTTGTTTCATCTATTTTTCTATGTGTTTTTAGCGGGCAGGTTTTTTTCTGAACACTGGTGTTGTCCATATTCTAGGAGCTTATGTACTGTCCCAAAATAATTGTGCATTAGATTATACATACAAAACTAATGAAGAATATCCCTTTGGACAAAAATCAGTAGTCATTATTTGGATTATGTATCAAATGCCCATTTTATTTTTTTTAATGCAGAAAAATAGAAAATATGTGCTACCTATATTTTACCTAAATTTTTGTATATCATATTTTTAGTGCTAATTCCATTATTTTCATTACATTCATCCTTCACTTCAATGTTAATGAGGTGGCTGGCAAGAGGACCTCTAATGATCCAGACTGCTTTTTCACTGCCTATTGAGAGGAATCCTCCTCCCATGGGACAAGCACTATTTAGTTGATTGCTTGGCTATTTGCATAATTATTCATTCAAAAAATAGTGTATGTGTCGATTTCAACAGCAGAGTAGTAGATAACATTAATCAACTTTTTTGAATAATGTATTATTATTTACTTAAGTATTAAGCTTGAACTACTTAAATGAAAGTATTAAGAGTGTTATAAGTAGTGAAATTATTATAAACAAACAGGTCTACTCTTCAGCTAAATTCTGCTTTCCTTTGCTGAGATGAGACCTTTGGATTTAACCAAAATTAACATTTTGCCTGACAAAACCTCATTTTCTTCTTATCCTGGATTTCCTGTTTCAATGCAGTATTCTTGGTATAGCACAAGTAGGGAAAAGGATTTCTCTTGGCCTCTAACAAAGCATAATTTAGTGTACTACCAGTTAATTTTCCTCATCTTTTAGAGCATACAAGAAATCAGTTTTTGAGGGAGTATTGGTAGGAATATCAGCGCTTAGACATTAAAAAAGAGACCAACAAATTCCTTCTGATTATTTTCAGCACATTGTTAAAGGAACAATAAAACAATACAAAGCAAATTCCTGTATAATGGTTAAGTTGTACACCATTTTAGCACGTGATGGCCCTCCTTGGATGTTAATCACCCTTGTCTTTAATGCAATTAGTCACAGTCAAGTTTTGTCAGAAGTATTAGGATAGACCACTTTGGTGGAATCCATAATGCTACTTTTTTATAAGGAAAATGGAGAGCAAACAATTCAATATGACCAAAAATCCCAAACAGATAAATTACAGGAGGGAAAAGTGTGAATTGGTCAGATGCTTGGGGACAAAGAGCAGAACTATAGCTGTTATTTAAAGATGGAAAGCTGAATGGAGCAATGCTGCTAGAGACATTTAGAGACATCATTGGGGTTTGTGACAACTTGGCCAAAGGAAAATGTGAGGGATTCAGTGGAACAAGTGAAAGCACTGAGAAGCTCAACTACCTGCACTCTGTTTTTCATGCAGTCATTGCACCCAGTGCTTCAGTTTCTTTGGTGTTTTTGCTGATGTTGACAGGAGGGGTTGGATATTTACACGAGGGAGAGGACTGATGAGGGCTGTGGGAGGGAGCTTGTGTTCTGTTAGGGTATTAACACAACTCAAGGTCTCTTATCACAAGTGTTTATGGTGATGAGACAAATACAGAGCAATTACCAGTGACTGGATAATTATTTGGCAACATTTTCAACGTGGTAAACAGAAGTGACTGGAGTAATATATGAGTTGGGGCATCATCCCAAAAACCTATCAACACTAATTACAGATTTGGTGCACCAGGTGATTGTTCAGCAAATATTTGCAGCTCTTATGCTTTTTATGTTTGTTTGCTACCACGAGATGCAGTCCTCAGATGCAGGACTGCAGCTCTTCCTTGCCAGTCTCCCACACTGATTTCCCTGCTTCCTGTTGCACATGAATTTGTCATGGAAAAACAAAATATCTGAGAATTATCTGGGTTGGAGAAAACCAGTTGCAACTCATGGGCTGTCTTTCGAGGGTGAAAATTGTACTGTTAATAATTTATATACATGGTAATGTTTCTAATAAGGACAATAAGGAATATATTTGCCTGGGAATTGTACATGGGACACTTGAGATCTGTCCTCAGCTCTGCCAGTCTTTCTGTGTCAATATTGGTTACTGTTTGTGGTTACAGTGCCTGCTTTTAAAGAGAAAGGATATTTCTGTGTGAGGGTAGCAAATGCACCTGTGACTGAAGGCAGATATCAATAAGGCACATATAAATATCTAAAATAGATGCGACACTGTCAGACATTATAAATCAGAGCTGTGCTTAGGGACAACTTTATTTGTAAAATCAAATTACTCCAGTTCATAAAGACATTGAAAGGCATACATTCTTAATAATGACTGGGGGAGGGCAAGCAAAAAATCCAAAACTCCAAACCTTAAAAACACAATCAAAATACACACCCCTGCAATCCTAAAAAGACAAAAGAAAAAAACAAACCCTTACAAAAAGCCAACAAACCAACCAGAAAACCCCAACAAAACAAAATTATATTGAACACAGCAGTTCTTTCATTAAATCTTTAAAGTAGAGTTTTTCCAATACACTGAAGAACCTCATTTTCAGCTTCTTGGTCCCATCTTCTCCCAGGCAGGACAACTCTATGTGCACAGGTGAGCTTGAGCACAGCAGCAGCTGCACTGAAATTAGTGAGGCTCTACATCTGCTTACCTGCAGCTGTAGCTGAGCTGAAATGGGGATAAACCCAGAGTTAAAAAAGATTTGCCCAGTTATCCTAGGTCTTTGTGATTATTCTGCCACTTATTTAAATCACTGAGTTTGTTACATGTGTAACAACCAGCAACTCTGTAAGTGCCATAGCTCTCTGCTAATGAGAAGTACAAAACACTTTTGTTATTTTCTCGTGACTGCAGGAAATACAGTGTGTTTCCATAGGTAAGTATTGTTTTGGACAAGTCTACGTCTTTATGTTAATAATCCCATCTATGTCCTGATTCTTCTGGCTGAAATACATCCTCTAGGCTCAAATTGTTCAACAGACTCTTCTGGCTTTGACCTCTGGGTGACCAGATTATTGGATATTACTAAATACAGATAATAACTGGAGATTGGCAGGATCTGTGGAAGAGCTTCTGCTCTCCATTAACCCCGAATGTGCTCCTGACGGCAAAAGAAAAGCAGTGGTAGAGTGGTAGAGAGTTCCACAGCCAAGGGTGTGGCCATAAACTACTTCAGAATTATCAGCTCTAGTGTTTGCGGGTTTTTATTGGTTTTTTTTTTTTGTTTTTGTTTTTTTTCGTAGTGAATAGAAGAGTTTTGAAGGCTGGGATGGGAGTTTAAATATCCTCCAAGAAGGAGTGGCAAAAAGTTTGAAAGCTTCTTGGTTTTAAAGAAAAAAGTGAGAATGTGAGGAAGTACAGCATCCAGAGGAACACAGGACTCTTTTAGGGCCCATTTAAACAGAAGCTCAGAATTTTTCTTTTTATTTGGTGGTTTTGTTGTACTTGCACTGTAATTCACAATCATCCCACAGAGACCCCAGTGTTGCTATGTCAATAGAAGATTTAGTCATCCAGGAAGATTAGCCCAATGTACTATTTGAAAAGTGCATATCATGTCATTAAACAAAAGTTAATGCTGGACAGTTTGTTGTGGAAAGTTAACAATTTTGTCCTCCAGATCCTTGTAGCGCCAAGAGAAAAATTATCCTTCTTTAACTCTTTTTCGGAGTGTAGTCTGTGTTTTATTTTTCTGGTGCTAGTAAGAGTGCATTTAATCCTCATGGCGTTGTCTTTTTGATTCTGTTATTCCATGACCATCACAAAATATGCAGCAGCAAAATGCATCAAGAAACAAAGTGCTGCATTTACCAATAACTCCATATTCTATTAACCAAACTTTGCTATTAATATTTCATGAGCAGATATTAATAAAACATCACACCATTAAATATTTTATATTATCAGTTGCTTCTGATTAGCAAGCTCATGAACAGTGTGGAAAAATATGATGGGTTGAACACTCTTCAGTATTATATGTGATGCTGAAAAGGCAAACCTATTTCTTTAGTAAGTCAGTTAATTTGGTGCAAATCACACGTTCATTTATCAAGTTTATTCTTTTAACCAAACTAATAATAAATAATTGTTATGTCACTACTTATGTCAGGTATTAGTTTATACTTCAACTGGTGTGCAGAAAGTTTCACTTTTCAATAGGTTTCTTCCTGTGTTCTTTCGATAACTTTGTCTAAATAATTCTCAAATTGATCCGGAGGCGATTTGTCACCAGGAAGACAGTATTTGTGGCACATGAAAAGATTTTCATGTATTCTGCCTTCAGAAGCACTGTTTCATAAGATGCCTATCTTTAGAAAGTATTTATGAGGCAAGTATGTACTATTTATTTATGCCCTCATGCACCAAAATAAACCAGTTTGTAAAAGTCTTGCTCAGGCTGCTGAGGAATAATTTGCAGGAGTAGATTGAGCAAAGACAATCTGACACTGCTAACGTCACTTCTAAATCCTGCCTCTTTCCCCAGTGATGGAGATTTTTCTCCTCTCAGAGTTTTTTCTCTTCTCTCCATTTTTAAAGGCTTTATTCTAGTGCTGGGAAAAACTTAGTAATTAAAGCACATACTCCTCTAGACATCTTCCTCTTCCATTTTTAGCCCTGAAGTAATAAATCCCCCATTCAGAGTTCTATCTTCTCTGCATGCTTTCAGTTTTCATTGCTTAAAAAGTGGATATTTTCATGAGTCATGTATTAAAATTTAGTTTTTATAAATTTAAAAGGTTTTGGTCTTTTCTGCAGTGTTCACTGTAAAGAGAAAATCTTCATCCTCTCACAGCTTGGCTCACTTGGGAATTCAGTCAATTTTCTGGGATTTTATATGGTCCCCTATGGTATTTGATGATCATTCTTTAAATAGCAATGTATTCTGTAATCCTGTTCAGTTCCCTGAAGCTACTCTGTTTGTCCTGAAATGCTCTTCTGTTTGTTGTGGAAATTCTCAGCTTTTCTGAGAAAGGGATTGGTAAAAAGAAATTGTGTTTCCAGAAATGATTCATCAATTGACAATCCTGCAACAACAGGGCACAGCAGCAGGGGGAAGACTTAGGTGGGGAACACACCACAGTGAAATTAAAGGTAACTCACACTGTCCTTCCCTCTGTCACACTGTTCCTGTAATGGTGCAGTACTGATCCAATTTGTGCCAACTGCCCTCAAAAGCTGGCCTGGGAAATGTTTGAAATAAGGCTAACAAGCAAAAGATGAAATGTAATGTCTGTCTTTTCCTTCTTCTAACTTTTTTTTTAAAATACAAATTACTTTAAACCTTGATTGATGAGTGTCCTGGGATGACTTTGTGATGCTTGTGTGTCCAAACGTTTGTCTGTTTGTGCTGATTGTTGAGTTCTGCATCTTTAAGACTGGCTTTGAGAGAGAAGGGGAGAGAGAAGAGGCATGCAGTTGGATATCAGCAACTGCACTCGCTCCCCCGTATCCTTCTGCTGGACTGTGCTGTCTGCAGGGGACAGTTGGAGAGAGCTCTCCTTTGCTTTCTAGTTAGTTTTAGCTAGCTGAGGCAGAGAAGTTCCCTGGACTGTGATTTTGTTATTTTTTTAGAACTGTTTTGAACCTCCTCTGGACTGAAAAGCCCTGAAGAGGACTGGGAGTTCCCACCTGTGCCACTGGGGCCTGGCTGGGACCGTAGCATTTTCCAGCACTGGAGGGACTGAGCAACCCATGAGAGGGACTTTTCTGAATTTGTCATCTCCTCGGAGCAGCGAGAGGTTTTGTTGTTTTAGTATTGTTCATTTTTATGCGGGGGAGTGCTTTGTCTGTTCAATAGTTTTTTTCCACTTCGCTCTGAGGAAATTTTTCCCAGACCATTTGGGGGATGGGCCGCTTGAGTCAGCTTTTCTGGAGGAACCCCTTTGGAGGTTGTCTCCCAAATTTTCCCAAACCAGGACAATGAGGAACCATTTAGAATAAGTAGCAATGGTTAATCAAGACCCATGAAGGCATTTAATTTTCTTTGCAACATCTTTCAGCCAACTGATATAATGTTAAACTTCAATCACAATTATATCATGATCCAAAGGAGAAATTCAGTACATATTGTTTACTTAAAACTGTGAAAAGTGTGGTTGATGGTGGTATAAGAAGGAAAATACCTGGGGGTAATTGTTTCAAGAGCAATAATTTGGGAATATCTGAACTGAACTCATTTGAAAGGGAGGATGAACAAACATTTACATATGAAATGTAAATTTCACACACAGTAAGAGTGCCCACAGTCAGAAAGCTCATTTACATTTAGCAAATTATGAGAGAAGAGAAATAATTTTTTACGTAAATGAACTATGTCAAGTAAGTGCAAACAAAGAAGGACAGAATTCACTGAACTCAGAAGTTATGAAAGGAGAGAAGGAAAACAAATTGTTTTTAAGGCAAAATACCATTAATTCTATGAATTTTTTTCTGGGAGAAGACACTGACCAAGAAGTAAGAGTGAATTTTTTTTTAAAGCATTGCACAGGGAATTTTGTCTTTACAGAGTCAGAGATCCCTTTCAGAGGTAAAACTGGAAAATCAGTCCTAGGGGGTAAAGGTGAAATCCTGGCTGCATGAAAATCAGTAGTAAAAATTGTTAACTTTTAGAAAACAACCAGGATTTTTCTCATTGTTACCTATCGAAGTAAGCCCTGAACTGAACCAGAATATTCTGGATTCTGACCTGTAAGTCTATATGACAAATACATTCTCATGATCTTGTCCTCACTTTTAAACCTGCATGATGCTTCTCACAAACTGCACAAACAATTAAGTAAAAGGTCCCATTCACAAGAGCAGTCTTCTATGGGAATTGAGGGACAAGGAAGCAAAGGAGAAGGGGAAAAAAAAAGTTCAGCTTTTTTGCCTGGTATTTGCTTTAAAATAAAGCTCTGCTATAAAACGCGAACCAAGTGTATGTGGACACCTAAGCTGTTTCTGAGTGCAGGGGTAGGTATCCCAAAACAGGTAAATAACACCCTGCTGTGAGGCCAAATGAAGCAGGAGAAGATTTGGTCTGCAGCGAAGTCCATTGCTGCGGACAGTGCCCAACCCTTCAAACTACAGACTGGTCCTCTCACTTTCAATTTGCCACCTACTTGTAATTAAAATAATGAGCAGTAACTTGATGCTTAAAACACCAAGCAGTGATATGTGAAGGAGATAGACAGTCTAGTCCCAGCCATCACACCTACTTCACTTCACATGAAGTAGTCCAAGAGTAACTGCCTGAGAGTGAACAAGAATGAACAGGACTCTCCAAGCCAGTGGTTAGAGGATGGAGAAGTTCTGGTGCCAGAACATAGGCCCTACAGATTTTTATCCTCACAGGAGGAGCCCAGGAGGATTCCCTAATCCAGTTTATACTGGATTTCTGTTTGAGTAATCAGCATGTGCCTGAGCACCATGTGTACAGAAAGGCTGATATGGCTGGACTGTGTTGTACCTACTAAGGATACTCTACAAAGTTGGCCATCCATCTTGAATATAGGAAGAAAAAGAATCTGTGTTTTTCACGTGATTTAAAAAATTAAAATATAGTCAGTGCACAGCATGTTAAATGTCTTTCAATGAAAACCAGTGGGTGATATAATTACAGAAATTCTCGGTTTTTATGTCTCTGGTTACTGGCCACAGCAAAACCCTGATGATTTGGTGAAATTTTTTCTACCCTTTGGAATCCTTTTCTTCTTTAGGCCTTTAAATTTTGGAATTTTAGACCTGGAAATTTAATGATCTTCTGTCTAAAAAGATGCATGTCCTGAACTGAGAGATAGAAGATGGGACAGAGTGCCCACAGGAGCCACAGTCCACCTATATGCTTTTTAGCTATTATTTGGGTGCCTTATTTCTACTCTTCCTTCGTATGAAGTTTTTCATATATTAGTACCTGCTATTCAGTGATAAGAATTGGGACATTCAGACTAGAATGGTACATTTGAATTAATTAGAATTAGTGTCACATTTAGTGTTTGAATGATTGTTTATTTTTTTGTTTCAGTTAAAATTTATTTAGTCAATGCTGTGTTCAAAGAAAGTCAACCTAGATAGGAATATGTCAATAATAAAAAAAGTGGTTCCAGAACAATGGGGTCTTTCAAAGAGGTATAATTTCTTCTAATGTGTGTTAAGTTACACAGGTAGGACAGTTACATAATTCTGTGAGTGGATAATTTTAAAACAATGAGTGACCTAAAGTTAATGTAATGAGAAACATTTTGAGTCACTTTGAGCTGCAAGAATATTTGTGAAAGTAACGGTCAGTTATTAAGAATTTTTTTGTGTTGCCCTTTTTAATAGGAAGAGAGGGTAGATGGGGAAAGTGGCAAGGCCATCTTCTACATCGCTGCACAGGGGGATATGGGAATACATTTGATATCAGAGTTTATCAGTGCTATTTATAAAGAGAATAGTTACCAGACTGCAAAGTGCTGCTGCAGGCCCACATCCATTTTATATCATGTTCTGCCTGCATCACATGATGAATAGTGAGCAATACTAGGACAGGACATGAAGATCAGCACCTGTCTCAGGAACTGTGCGCAGTCTGCAGATCTACATTCAATGACATAATTAACTGTAGTATTTCCTCCTCTGTAATTTCTTTTCTTCTCCTTAATAATAAACATTGTTTAGAGTTTACATTCATTGTTATCTAATATATAATTTGCCAAAATTCAGACTTCAATTCTACATTCACCAAATTAAATTAAAGAATTTTATATTTTTATTTTTTAATATTGTAGTCATTCCAATTTATGACCTTTTTCCTACTTGTTGCAAATTCTTTCTGATATTTTCTTTGACAGATATCTCCCATCTTCCCAATAAAATGTGCTCTTTTTGTAATTGAGAGCCCTTTAAAACTTATTCTTGATTGCTGAGGGACTGGCTCTGTGACTTTAACATATATTGAGATTTGTAGTTTCATTACTTTTGCACGTGAATACTGCAGTTTCTCCTATTTGAAGTGCCAGAGAAATTGGTGAAAATATTTCAATTAGTACAAAATGCCACTGTTGGAGTTATTACTTGCTTCAAACATTGAAGTATGTTGGTGCTATTCTGAAACTTTCTATAATGACTTCTGGTTCCAACCCTTTTGCATTTTAAGACTTTTCACTTGACTTACAAAAGACCACTGCTGGACGTTAAATTTGGGTATTTGCATGATTTGTCCATCCATATGTTTTCAGCCTCACTCATGTTTTATTGTCAGCTTTCCTCTGTGCCTTCCCTGATGTGCAGCTCTGACTTGATGTGATCAGATCAGGGTTAGATCTGTGTTTAGCTTGTGCTTCCAGCTTTAGGAGTACCTTGACTGAGAAGCTGGCTGTATGGTCATCTCCATTATAGCAGCCAGTGTATATCATCCAAGCCAGTGTAGATTCACTAGATTTTATGTTTGGAACTATTTCTCATTAGTTGTGTATCAGATTGGCTGCCTGGAATGAGTTTATAATTTTCATTGCCGTTGCATTTGTGTATTGCCCTGTTCCTCCAAAGGGCTATGTTTGCTATGGAATGTGCCATATACTCCACAGGAGGTCATGACATTTTTGAAGAGCTTAGCTCCAGCATGGCAAATCTGGAGAGTCTGTCATATTTCCTGTGCAAACACCAAACCAATATGATCTCCTTTTGCACACTGGGCTTTGGGAAGGCCATGAAACCTTGACTGTACACAGACTCTTCCTCTCTGACCTGCTTATGTGGGGCTAGCTCTTCTCAGCAAGAGCCTGCTGAACAGCCAGGAAGAGGCTACAAGTTTATGGAAGTTTTCCTCATATTGTTTTACCGTGCATGGGAATATTTTCTTGACTACACAGATGGAAAAGGAGAGGTAAATTCTTGAGTCTGCAAAAGCTGCATGAAGGATCGTCCTTCCATGCTCCTTCTCTGCTCAAGGTAATTAGCGCTGAGTGTTGCTCATCTTGAAAGTGATGCTCATTAGCATTAATTAAAAGGCACAAAAGAGAACATTATTTCATACCTCAGAAAAAACGTGACATCAAAAGTTCAACACATTCTTTTCTAGATTTCTAAGAAGTCCTTTTTTTTTTTCAAATTAAAAAATCCAGAAATCTCTTAGACAGTCAAGTGTTCTCAAGAATGGAAACCAAGAATTTTATAGGTCAATAGTAAACTCCCCAGCAGTCAGATATCAGGAATTTAGATGAGTCTCTTGGCCTATTCAGTACCTGTGTGAAGCACAAATTCACTAACAGGAAAGGGCGAAAAGGTCTGCTGTGCTTCCTCCAAAAGTACTCCCTTGTTTGTTCCTCCAGATAATTGAACTCTGGAACACTTGTCAGAGCAGCCCTGCTCTAATGAGAATTAGTTCTGCTAATTAGAAAACTACTTTTGTCTTAGTTTCTTCTCTTAAGAGTGAGCTTAAAGACTGTTGAATCTGTCAAGATGATAAAAGTGTCAGTTAAACATTTGGAAGAGAACAAAACTATTCTGAATTATTTCATTAGGAAATGAAAGGGCTGGATGACAAATGACAGCAATGAAATAGGTAATGTGTAAGTTCAGGACGTCAAAGAATGAAGAAATTGCTATTTCTGCTACACAATTCTTAACATGATTTTCTGCTGACACTATAGTCAGCAGAAATGACAGAAGGAAAAGGATTTTTATATTTTAAAGTAACCTTATTAAAAACTGATTTAAAAAATCAACATGCCTATTGGTTATTTGTATTTGAAGTCTGTACCTTCAGTTAGCATTGTACTCAAGTGTGGAAAGCTCTTTGCCAAATCAGCTCAGTTCCTTGCAATAGGCTTATCTTGCTTTGATCTTCACCAGCTCCCAGACTCACGAGTGTGATCACAGCTGTTTGTGGATGATGGTCTATGCTATCCCCAGATACTTTTTGTTGGAAATGCAGTTTAACGTTTGTCTAGGAGCAGGGAGCATCTTGTCTCAGTGAGGGATGGATCAGATGGCTGAAGATCACAAAAGGTGATCATCATTACACACCAGAGTTTGGCTCCACAGGCTCTGATTGTCAAAAGCAATATATATTTTTCCTTGATTTATGTGTTTTTAATGGCTTCATCTTGTGCTTTCACACTGTCTAATCATATCACATTTCAAACACCTTGTAATACAATTCACTTTTTTCTGTCTCTAAATTAACAATGGAGAAGAGGTATGAAAATGTTCTACAGCATAACTTACTCACCTTCACTTTCTTAGCTTTCTTGTAAACTTCTGCAGGATTACTTTTGGCCATCCTTTTAACTGAACAGCTTGCTCCCTTGAGCAATTTCCTCAGGGAGTTTTCCATCTTTTACCTTGCCATTTATCATTATTACTTTCTCCACTTGCAGTTTCTTTCTGCAATTTCTTTTTCTGTTCCAGTTGTTTTGTATTTCTTTGGTTTAGGGTATTTGTTTTCATTTTCAACTTATTCCTATTTAGATTTACACTGTGTAGATTCAATTAGCTTTGCCAGACATGGAAATATTTTATGATATGCTCACTTTTTTTCCTTGAGGATTATTCACATTAATCCCCATAGTCCAATCTCAAGTGACTAATGTTTTGATCAGTTATTCATTATGCTTCTATTTTATCTTTCACTGTCTGTATCATTCCGTTTTGATTAGTTTTTTTGTGTATATTTGATTAGTTTTCTATTTACCTCCTTCTGTATACACTCCTCTTGCATTCTGAGTCATCTCTTTAAAATGTACGAAGTGAAATTACTGACCTGTACTTTTTTAAAAATGTATTCCAGATGGTAGCCAATTATAAACTCCAAAGCTGGCAGCTGTTTACAGGACCAAAATGCCTCCTGCTCTTCTTCTGCACTTAGAAGTGTCAAATTGCAGGTCGAGTTGCTCAGTGCTTCTAACACCTTGGTTTACAGTGGCAGCTGTGTTGGGAGCAGACAAAGGCTGAACATCAAGTGCAGCACAGGAGCTGTGCCACTCCAGCTCAGGTTTGAACTTGCATCTCATTCCAGGGGGAATTCAGAGACCTGAGCCTTCACTGCCCAGCACAGATTTGGCAGAATTCCACAGTTGTTCGGTTAGGATGCAGTGACTCCTCTTCACATTTTCATGTGTCCTTGTAGAGCATAATAAGCTTGGACAAACAGCAGGCAGGACTCTCTGCTCTAAATAATGCTTGTTTTATCAAATAAACTTAAGGGAAACACTTTAGTATAAACATATGCAGATGCCATTGAAATAATTAATTTCTGTTTGAAGTTACCCAAGGAACAGGTCTGCAGAATAGAAGAAAAGCTGGTATTAACTTGTCAGTTTTATTTCAGGTATGTTCAAAATACAATAATCATCCCATTTTTAAGTTCAATGATAATCATAGTCTGAAGTCTCCAACAGATTTCTCATGGAAAAAAGATGATTGCAAATACTGCTTGATGTCTGAGTTATTTCTTTAGGTGGACCTAATTGATTTTCTGAGTGTGGTAGCAAAAACTGCTTTCCGGTTCTCAATAGAAAACACAGCAGAAAATGAAAGCAGAAGGAAAAATTTACTACAAGAAAATGAAGATATGTTCATGTGATGGACCCTGGCCTAATTTTTCATCTGCAGCTATTTAGGTAAAGGAATACTCCTTTCTGTTTCTCCTTTTAAGAAGGTCTTAAAGTACTGACATTTTTATGTGGAAAGGCAACCTTTTTCTTCACAAAGCTGGAGATACTTAAAAAAAAATCTGTTTAGAACAAAAGAAGAATTATGATAATTACTTTCTAGGGATAAATAAACACTAATAGATGAGAATTAAGACAAAGCCCTGATATGATATCTGCTAATTAGTCAAGCTCCAGTACCACACAAATTGCTACTCTGGGGCAGTAACTTGCCTTGTTCAACAACACACTTTCTCAATATCATGTGTGAATAGCAAATCAAGCACTCCCTCAGCACAGGAAGAAATTTCTCCTTGCCAATTTCCAGACTTGCACTCTGCACAAAAAGAGCTTACAAATTTCCCGGCTTTAAAGCCCAAACTATTCTTCTCCCACTGAACACAAAGAACACCTTTGGTGTTCCTCCCACTCTCTGGGGAGTTTGCTGGAACTCATTTATAATAAAAAAAAAGAATTCATTTCTGCAAGGTATAACAAGTTTTATTCCCTCTAAGGCAAAAGCATTGTACTTAATGAAAGTAAAGCTACACAAGGAAAGAGGGAGGATGTCAATAAAATCAAATTGGCTGCAATAAGCCAGAGTAAAATTTGAGTAATAAACATCTCCAGTGCTAAGGAGTCACAGATGTTACAGGGTAGGGAGGAAAAAATCCAGCCTAAAATGCAGAAGGAAGATTATCTTCTACTGACGAGGACTGTGCTAGAGACAAAACGATGAAAACATGTTATGCTATTTGTATCCTGCTCAAAAGATTTCACTATCCAGTTTTATATCAGCTGGATTTAGCCTCACCCCTCCCTGAGCCCAGCCATCCAGGCAGTTTTTCACCCAGTGAAGAACATGCCTGTCTAAGCCATAAACTGGCAGGTTCCCCAGGACAATGCAGTAGGAAACAGTCTCAAATTCGTGGTAATCATTGTTATTCATCATCATGGATCAGGAAAAGCAAGATATTTTCCTTGCCCATTGCACTTTACAGCATCCAGGAACTTTTGCTGTTAATTCCCCTGTGATTCAATTCCACTCATTCATTATTATTTCATGGAATTTTTCAGATCAGCCCATGGACATAAAAAAGTTGACCACCAACTTCTTTGTGTAAGAACATAGAAGGAGTTTCACAAGCAACAGGAAAAAATGAGCCCTTTTTTAAATTTCCTATTTGAAAGAAAAATATTTATATCAGCTTTCATAATGTGGTCCTTTGAGAGTCCAGTCATCAGCCAAACTCTTTACTAGAACTGTATGACAACAAGTTAAAAATTTGTTGAAAGAGAAGTCAGCTGAATGAAGACAAGTGTAAAAGAAAGTGAGAATGTTCATTGCTGGATATACGACACACATCACTGAATAAAATTTAGCTCCTCAGATCACAGAGGATTGGCTTATGTGGAGATTTTCCCTTAATTAATAATGGCATTATGTAGAAAATTTGAAAGTTTACAAAACAAAACCAAACTTGTGCCATTACATACTTTGTATGACATTTCAAGAACTTGAAGTATATCAAACACTCAAGTCTCATACTGAGCCACATTTCCATTTCTAATAGTAAAATAATCAGGTGCAGCCTTCTATGAGACTGACTGCTAATTAAAGAAGAACATCAAGCTATCCAAGCAATATCCAAAATACACCCAGTTTATGTAGAAAGAGCTGGATTTGACATCTTGAAGTTTCAGTCTACTGCTTCAAGCACAGCACCCCACATTGCACTGTCAATATTCTATTGCTGACTGCTTCAGTGCCACGGAAACCACTGCTACCTCCTGTGGGGATCCCCTGGAAAACAGCAAGTGCATCTCAGGAGCTAGGATCACTGCCTGACATCCTAATTAAATGGAACAGCTTCTAGTATTTACTGTTTAAAGAAAAAAACAGAAAAGGTAGGATTCAGCATAGGGCAATCTCATGACTTAATTTACTCCAACAACTCTTTGTATATATACCCTTAGGCAAATGAATCTTGAAAAAGTTAAAGTATTAAAAATCAACACTTTTAACCCATACCCTAAAACCGGTTATGTAGCAAATCTGTAGCACAGCAAGGTTAAGTCACTTGGTGAGGGCTGGAGATCAAACTGCAGGTTTTTTCCACCATAGCTCAGTTATCCATGAGAGGATAGAGGAATTACTGACTACTGTTTAACATTTTGTTCATTTATAATTCAGTTGTTGGAGTAAGCTTTCCCCACATGCCTCAGCTATACACTGTTATTTCTACTCCCAAAGCTTTATAACAGCTTCGTCTCTCTCACTGCATGATACAGTTATTTTCAACCTAAAAAGCATGTCATCCTGTCGTATGGTTCCTTCTCTGAGTTCTTCCATTTCAGCATAGGAATTATGCTTTGGAGCAGACTGCTCTCATAGTAAAATATTGTAGACAGTACTGAGATCAAATGAAACCCAAACTATCCCGCTGTTATAATCTTAATAAGCCAATTCATTTATGAAGCTATGTCTTTTAGCATTGCTACTTCAGTGGCAACCAGGAAAACTGTGATGATGGATCTTCAAATCCAAGAATCCAGAGCCAAATGCAATTTTCCGCTATGTACTCTTATCACTCAGTGCAGTGTTTGTGCTTTAACTGCTGTTCTAGAAATACATCCTTGTGTATCAGAACAGATCCCTGTAGAAACCAGACTCTATGCACCTGATCACTTTCATTCCTCTTAAAAAATTGAAAATTCATTCTCCTACATGGAAATTTGTATTACTCAGACAGAGAAGAGAGGGGCAAAAAGAGATGTGACTTAAGTGACTCATTATGTTCTTCCAGAAAGGAGAATCTGCTGCAAACTAACTGCTTGCAGGTATAATGTACACTGAAGTTTGCAATATAAGCCTTTTGGCCAATTCATATTAATAAATCTGAAGAAAAGAGGATTGATTCCATAAAGTTGCTTAAATGGAAAGCATACTACATCTATTTGCACCAAGTAATGTATAACTAGTAAAGTCCACAATATCTGTGGATCAGGAACTGAGGCAGACACGGAGCGCATTAGATAATAATTGCACATTATTTTCTGCAGCAAACAACAAGCAGCAAATTCAGTTAATTATAATCATCACTATCACCACCTTCAAATGTAAGCCAAATGATTGCAAACGCTGCATCACTTTTCACTTACAACAACACTGATGTATTTTGGGGCCCTACTGTAATACAGTAATGAAAATACTTTAGAGGAAATGTTGGAACCCAGGGGGTTCCTATGACACCTCTGAATGACCTGAACGCTGGTCAGGAGGCTTTTCAGCCCTGCCAGAGGTGTCTGAGACCTTGGATTGATACTGAGAATGCCTGTGGCTTTGATTTTAATCCATGGAACAAGTTATCAACTTTAGTAGTAGTTATAAGTTAAAAGAAAAAAATTGAATGTATTTCCAGGGGGGTTTGAAGCTCTGTCCAGGGGGGCTTGAAGATCTGTACGGGGGGTCTGAGGCACAAGATGGAGGAAACAGGGTGTTTCTTTGTTCTTCTTTGCTCTTCTTCCTAACCTCCATCTTCTTGGTGATGGTGGCACTTTTGGATTGGTTTAGAGTAGAAAGACACTGTCTAACATAGGTGATAGTCATTGGAAAGTAGTTGTAAATAAAGGTTACGTAGGTGATAGTATAAAAGTACAAAGCTGACCCAGGGGTGGGCAGCGTGTCTCTGGACGCCTTGCTGTGTTGTCCGTGCCAGGGCAGAGAAATCTACTTTTGATAAGAAATTAACAAACTGCCTTGAGAACATGAGACGACAACCCCAGACTACTTCTTCAGCAAGGCAGGTTGGAAAACAGGACTTTTTGTACACTGTGGGGTTGCCTGGGACAGGGAAGACTCCTGCAAGGAAAAATAATTTAAATAGTTGGTACAGCAACCTATGCCTTTAGGCAGAAGCATTCACTCCCTAAATCCCCTTAACGTAATTGAATGAAAAACTGTCGACAATGGAAACTTTGTTGACTCCTGTTGTATTATATAAAGTAAGACAGAGGACATTTAAAGAGAATTCTCTGCCTTTCCAAAACACCAGACAGAGACACGTCCAAAAGTTAAACAGGGAACAGAAGAAACAGCAATTAAGGACTCTCTGTTATGATACAGAAAGTGGGATTTCCAGTGAGAAATGCTATTCATCAGACTCGAGCATCCTTTACCTTACTACTGATGAGAAATCTGGTAGAGATAAGCCTCATGCAAAAACACAAATATTTCTCTGAAATTATCACACAAGAAGTGGGGCAAGATTTCAGTGGTGGGGAGCTACAGGTGGTTTCCATGTGTCCAGTGGAGGCAGTGCCAGCTGGCTTCAGGACAGACCTGATGCTGTTCAAGTTTAAGTGATGGTGGCAGTGCCTCTGTGAGAACATAACCAAGGAAGAGGGAAAAAACCTGCTGCGGAGAGGAGGTGTGAGAGAAACACCAGGGTGAGTAAAGACAAAGGGGGAGGAGCTGCTCCAGAAGTGAGAGTAGAGATTCCACGGCAGCTGATGGAGACAGACAGATACAGACAGGGAGGAGCAGAGATCCACCTGCAGCATGTGCAGGACCTGGAGAAGGGGGATGCTTGCATTCCTGGAGGAGTTAAAGGCCAGTCTGGATGGGGCTGTGACCAACCTGTCCCAGTGAAAGATGTCCCTGTCCATGGAAGGGGGTTTGGAATGAGATGGTTTTTAAGGTCCCTTTCAGTCCAAGACATTCTATGGTTCTCCTCGGAGGAGGCTGTGACCTCCATAGGAAGCCTGCACTGAGGCAGGATCCTGGCAGGATCAGGGGACCTGTGGAGAGAGGGACCCACAGTGGAATACGGGGGGAGTGTGAGGAGAATGGAGTGACAGACATATGGGATAAACTGACTTCAACCCACCTCCCCTGTCCCCCTGCACCACTCAGGGAAGAAATTGAAAGTGAAAAGAAATTTGGAGTAAAGCTGAGCCCAGGAAGAAGAGAGGGGTGAGGGGAAGGTCTTTTAGCTTCTGAGTGATATCTCCTTATCTCAGCCCATAAGCCTTTCCTATTTTCTGTCCCTCCTTCCACCTGAGGAGGAGAATGATAGAGAGGTTGGTGGGCACCTTTTGCCCAGTCATGGTGAATGCACAATAGGTAAGCACAGAGCAAGCACAGAGTCATAAAGAGGAGAAAAAACCCCAGAGCTGTAAAACTGTAAGTAAAATTAAAAATTTACTGTTTGTGACACAATAGTTCCAGCCCTAATTCAAGTGCAAACTTAGACTCACAGCAAACAACTTTGTTCAAGAAACTTTTTCACCTGTGCAGTGCATGGAGACAGGTATATTCTCCACCCTCTCCACAGGGGAGCAACAAGCATCATCTTCAGATTTTACTGCTGCTACATTTGTTCTGGCTAACAATGCTGCAGTGTTTGCTTTGAGCTGAAGTTTTTCCTCTGTGGTCTGAACAGCAGCAAAGTCACACTTCACCTTGAGGAGATGAAGAGTCTTACTCTTGGAATAAACGAGTTCAAAAAGAGCCCAGTGAAATTCAAAAGTGAGTCAACCCAGCAACCAAGACACATCAGGCAAAGGATGTGTGGTGTGACCACCAGGATCACCAAGATAAGGACAAAGAACAGAAGGGATGGAGGGGAACCAGGGAGAGACAGATAATACACAACCAGTACTTCAAATCATCCTGTAAAATGCTTTTGTAACTTTTTTTAATAACTTGTATAGGTTTCAAACAATGACAGGACTCACCTTGCAACACTAACACATAAAAAACCAAGGCTTGATACAGCATGAGCAAGAAATAGGTCGGGAAAGCTGATGCATTCAGACCCTAGTACCAGTATTCATGCAGACCATGGAAAAAGTGTACTGCTGTAGTTCCTCAATATCCATGAAAAATAGACCCTCTTAAGCATCTTGTAGACATTCACTTAATGCCTTTGAGATTTCTGCAAAGGGGAATGAAATGCTCTGATTTCTCTCTCACATAAGAATTACAAAGCTCTTGGTCTGTGGAAAAGTGTCTCAAGCAAAATGAGGTATTTTTAGGTTTTCTTCTAAATTGCATAATATTAAATTTCATCTAGTCCTGTACCTTTTCCACCATTTTTCATATGTCCTCAAAATATGTTCATATTTTGGGAGCCAATTGTGTTACTAAATGATCTCAGTTAAGTTTGCTAGTGAAGAAATACACAAAATTATATTAAAAAATCCTTTCTTTTGGCACTGTATACGCTTAGCTTTTCCTCTGGCTCAAATAATATACTCCTCAAATACAGTATTTCCCCTTCCCAGTCAATCATAACAGTTGTAGTTTTTGTAGCGTACAGTAGTTACAAATAGTCTGAAGTCAAAGACAGTTTGAATGACTGTAAATATAGATTCATATTATGTGGTCAATGGAGTGACCTCATAAATTAATCAGATTACATTCCTTGTATCTATAAGCAGAAAGTGGTAGAAGGGAATTAGCAGTATTTTTATCATCTGTTTCTGTATCTGGGGGTAAAGGCTTCTGGCGCTCAGCATAATATACTCCTTATCCAGCTTTAGAGCAATGAACAAGCCTACCAGATGCTGACCTTGAGAGCAAATCTCCATCCCTGGTCTGGTCTGGCTGCTGCCTCTAATATGCTTCACTAATAGCCAAAACTCCTGCTCAGTTGTGGAGATTTGAATATCACTAATTCTGCCTTTTTTCAATAGAAGGTAGCAAAGTAATTCTGCTGCTAGAAACTTAAGTCAAGGGTGGTCATTTCCCTACAGGCAGAAAGTTGAATGAAGGATGACCAATAAGGCTTAGAAAATTAGAAAAAATGACTGCTGCAAATTTTACTATTTCTTAAGTCACAGGAATTACATAAGGAAGGAGACAAAGTTGTCCAAGAAAAGTAGAAAAACACAATTCACACAGAATGCAAGAAAAAGAGTATGTTCTGGAGAATGATATATGAACAAGGTGCTATTAACCTCAGTATTATGCAAAAATGAAAAAGAGTATCCAAGTATGAGGATGTGGTACACAAGACACACATTTTATTTGTTTTTTCACTCTCCCACTTCTCCTTCCTCAAAAAATTCCACGTCTTCACAAATGTGTTGCAAAAGTCAGTCGAGAATCACAAGATCTGTTATTTCTAAAGACCAAATTCAAAAGCCTTTCAATACCCCAAATTAAATATGCACAGTAAAAAAAGCATTACCATTGCTTAAACTGGAAAGATAAAGGGAATAATTAACATCCATTAAAGGTTCAGTTTATGCTACAGAAAGCTATTCACCAAACAAATTTAGTACTTATGCATGAAAATCCAATTGACACAATAGCTTATAAGCATTCTAAAGAACCTATTATGGCCCATCCATGTAAATGATTAGTCACAGCCATTATGACCTGTAGGGCTCTGGATCAGTGAATTAAAACTTCATTGGGCAGAACAGACTTTGAGCAAACAGGCTCAAAAGAGCTGTTACAATAAACTATGCCTAAGACCTGTCTAACTCCCAATTACACATTAACCACTAGCAAAAGCTGAATTGCTAAATTTTGGAAAATTCAGTTATTTACAGTACAGAAAACAACATTAAAAGTCAGTGTTCTTGAATATGTACAATATAGATGTCACTATCTTTTACCCTTTCAAGAAAGAGAATAAGTTGTTCCGAAGTTGTTTCAGCTGCAAGTTGCAGATTACTCTTAAGAGGGTGGGTTTCCTTTTTTCCCTATCAAGTAGGGCATTTAGATGGGAATGGAAATAGGGTCACTACCAGCTCTTTTAAACTGGATATCTGTGTCTTACCTTCAGCACAGAACAAACCCATTTAAGGAAAATCACATAATAGGAATATTGCCCATGAAATCACAGACCTCCTACTACCTTCCCTAAGGCAAACAATAAAATGTTGGCATATTTATTAATAATATATTATTTTTCTATTGCACATTTCATTTCTGAAGTTCTGCTTTAGCTTTTCTGCAAGGTAGTGATATTCTACACACTTTGTGGATGGCAAACGTGGCAAAACTGTCCAAACAAAAGGGCAGCAAAGCTGAAATCTGAACTCTGAGAGTGCCAAGTTCTCTGTTTTGTGCTAGTCAGTGAGGTGCTAGTGATGCTTTAGTTAATGCTCAGTTCATGCCAAGTCCTCTGTGTAGACGTTCCTTGACAACATACTTTTCTTTCAACCAAGTCTCTAAACAGGAGTAAAGGATATTAAAAGAAGCTTGCATTTTCAAAGCTGTTAAACAATTACAGTATTGTCTGATTTTGAGAAGCTTATTTTGAAATATTTAGAGGGACCTGATCATCTCACCTTAATTCTAAAACTTTGGCTAGATTTTTGCAGAAATCTAAATGTCAGCTCTCCATATAGTTAAGCCCAATTATTCATCCAATACTCATGGTTTTTAAAACCCCTTCCCCACATAACAACATTTTCTACTTTTTTTTTCAAGGACATGTGAGTTTTTGTTGGTGGTCTGTAGCTCCCCAGATACTCATCCATCTGGTGTCCCTTTTAGTTTACTTTTCTGTAGATGGGTAAGACTGCAATTTGGATTAGGTGGATAAAATCCCTGTGTAGCCCCTGGCCATCCATGGGCCAGCCTTCTGTAGCAGCAGTGCCCAAGAGATTCCAATAGCATGCACAGCTCTGTGCAACAGCCAAACCATGCTCCCAATTCCCACTTCATGTAAACCATGACTCAGATCACTGAGATGGGGCAACACTTTATCAATATCATTGAGAGATCAGAATCAGTCCAAAGCCAGAAGCTTTCAGATTTTTGTTAATTATTGTGAGGCTGTTGGAAGCCTGCATTTCTTTTTGAACAAATTACATTTCAAACATCTCTATCTCAGCTCACTGCTTTTTTCCTCCAGGGCTGCCTCTTTATTTCCGTGAAGTAAAAAAAAGATATTTTAAGTTCTTTACATGCACTAGGCAGGCAATGAACTGAGCACAGTCAAATCCCCTGGTGACTGGATGTCTACAGCCCAATTTACTGCACTCCTCCTTTCAATAAGCAGGTGAGGCAAAGAGAGCAACCTTCCTTTTTTACTGCTTGTCGGAACCCAGGGGGTTCCTGCGGCATTTCTGAATGGCCTGAGCCCTGGTCAGGAGGCGTTTTAGCCTTGGCAGGAGGGTCAGAGACCCTTGCTTGCAGCTGAGCATGCCTGTGGCTTTGATTTTAATCCAAGGAACAAATTACCAACTTGTAAGAAGAACTGCAAGTCACCAGAGTTTAAATAGTAAAATAGAAATAATTATAGATTAAAAGGAAAAGGTTTGGAGCCAAGTCCAAGGGGGGTTGAAATTCTGCACAGGGGGGTCTGGGAAACAAGACGGAAAATTTTTACATGTGGCATGTTATTTCCTCTTCTTCTTCTTGCCATCCATCTTTGAGCCAGGGTGGCATTTTTGGATTGGCTTGTCAGAGAACTGGACAATCTAATGTAAGGGTCATGGATTGGAAACTAATAGTAAACATTAAATACCTAGTTGATGGTATAAAAGGTGTCCTAGGTTACAATGTAAAAATGTGCCAGAGGGTCTGTATTCNCCTTATCTACTGGTTTCCAGAGGACAAGAGCTACCAGACCTGTCTACAGGATCAACACTTCAGCAAGACCACCTCATCTGGACTGCTACCACCACCCTAACTAGCAGGGGATCAGGCTGTATTCTGACTCTGTCAATGTTTTTGTTTCTTTTATATTACTTGCATGTATTTTACTTTTTCCTATTAAATTATATTTCTGACTTGGAGTCTCACTGGTTCTGTTTTCAAACCAGCACAAAAGGACAGCTCGGGCTTGGGGGCGGGCAGTGTGCCTCAAATCCCCTTGCTGGGCAAGCTTGCAGCAGGGCAGAAAAAAAAACTGTATTAGATAAGAAAATAAAGACAACCTTGAGAACAACAGCCAAGGACTCCAGACTGATTCTTCAGCGAGGCGGGTTGGAGAAAAGGACTTTTTCCACACTGTGGGATTGCCCGGGACAGGGTAGACTCCCACACTGCTTGCTGTTCAGTTGCAGCACTGGGTGGGGAGGCAGCACCATCTCTCACTCCGAACAAACCTTTCTCAGCTGCATGCTCAAAAAATTGAAATTCTGAGATGTTTATAAATAAGTAAAAACCTGCCTGTATTTAATGCAATGTGATATTTGCATAATTACTTTTCAAGGTAATGAGTATAACAGAAGCCAAACCACAGAAGGTTGAATATTTTTAGAGCAGCCTGTGCCAGCAAATAAACACAGAACTCTTGAATCAAATTGCACAGAAATTTAGAGCCAACATAATTTATTTAGGGAACAATAAGCATCTATCTGTGCTGAGCCGGTGGCCAAGGTGAACAAATGAAAGACATACATGTAATCGAATATTAGATGAGCCATCATTTCATTTCCCAGCATTTGTCTCTTGGAATATCTGTAACCAACCCTGCTGAACAAAACATTACAGAAAAAAGGTGGTTGTCAAACTACCTCCTCCAAAGCTAAGAAGTCAGTTGGGCTGAAGCTAATAATGAAAATCTGAAAGAAAACATTCTGAGATGGTGATTTTCTTTATTTTAAGAAAATAAAGCAGAGCAATAAAACCAGCCTGTTAAAATTGTGCTGATTTGGACTCTGATGCTACAGTTGAATGCTGCTGAGAAATATATTCTAAAAACTAGGAGGTTCTGCAAACCTCTCTTCACAATTAGAAGAGAGAACAAAAATGAGAAAAGAACTAATAAAGTGGTTTGAACAATGTCTCTTTTTAAAAATGCAAAATCACAGCTTTTAATCCCCACAATTAGTCTTAAGTTAAAAGCATCTGGATAATGTAATTTGAAAATATAAGCAGAACTCAAATAAATAGAAAAAAAAAAAAGACTAGATATTAGCAAATACAAATTTTAAAAAATCCATGAAACATGTTTCCATAAACGTAAGGTTTTGGCTACTTGCTCCAGCCACAGAAAACAGAATCAGAAGTTGAACTGGAGCAAAATTCAGAATGGTAAAGTCTAGATGATAAAAGACAGACAAAATTACTGGAGATCATAGAGGATTAATTTACACAGAAAAATTAAATACGAATTTCTCTGTTGTGTTACTGAAGGCCTCAGGCTCTCACTAACATTTCCAGGAAAGTTAATGTATGTAAGAGTACGAAGTTCTCAATATCCATCCAGGTGACAGCAAAGCAAGGATAAAGTTACAGCCTGCCTGAAAGGTGTAAACATCTGAGAGCAGGGAGAAAACTGAGTACCATGACACAACAATGTTCAGAAATTACTGCTCACTTATGCCTGGTGTTGTACAAAATTTTAATCAACAGTGAATATGATACATATTGCAAATTCTTTTCAGGGGCAAAACTGATTCCAATGCTGTCTAATATTAGAGAGAGCGCAGAGGACAACAATTGTCTGTCTCATCCAGTAAAGAACATTTCAGCTTTAGGAAGAGAAGGAGAACTTTATCTTTAAAAGAACACTTACTAGGATGTGCATGTCCCAGGAAAGTCACCTGCCAGCTTGATAGCTCTTGTTCCAGCCAGTGACTCAACAAGAGAAATGATCAGAGTAGTTTGACCAGCCCAACTACCACACCCATATAGACTGCCCGTAGCTCAAACATGCAGGAAATAGTTTTGCTTCTGTTTTCTGGCATGAGTTCTTGCTTCACAAAACAGGAATGCACAGAATTTGTATTTCAATCATTTAGTTATTTTGTTTCTAGATACAAAGTGCTGTGAATCAAAACTGTGCAGGAGATACACTCCTTTTCATGCCTTTATTGAGAACACCCAGCTCTGGGTACGCATAGATTGAGTTTAACCACTGCTCCCCATTACACAACCCAGAAAAAGACAGATCACAGCTCTCCTGATAAACAAGGCTAGAGTCTTTCTTTCTCGTAGAAGCCCCTCTGGAAAACTTACTTCACTGTCTCCGGCGGGCTCGGACCCTCCCTTCTTGCGTTTCCCCTAGGTTACAGTGATATTTTTTTAAAGCTTTAATCAATAGCTCCGCTTCTTCCCGGGTAGGGCGCACTGCCACTTTCTTTAAATAAGGTGTAGTTCGGGTTTTAAAGTAATTTTTTCTTTCCTAATTGGTACCCAATGTTCCCCGCGTCTCTTTCTTTGCATATGCTGCGTGCTCAGCAGTTGATAGCGAAATCGGGCTTTCTGATTTCGCTATCAAGGCCCTCGTGTGCACCTGCGCTTGGCCCCCTGCTTGCCTGTGGCCTCCCGGGTCTTTCCAGTCGCGCCGGGGCCGCACGGGTTTCGCCAGGCTGGAGCCGCTCCGCCCGGGTTCACACGGCCTCCCGCCGGCCACCGCCTGCCATGCGGACCTGCGCCATGCGCCGCGCGGCCCTTTCGCTTCTCGCTGTGTCCCGCCGCCCCTGAGGGACCTGGCACTGTCCCGGCCCCACGCAGCCCTGGTTTGACTGCAGCACTCCGCCGGCCCGGTCCCTACCACCGCCCTGGCCCGGCTCGACTCGGCGCGGCCGCTGCCGCCGGCCCTGAGGGACCCGGCCTGGCTGCGGGAGGGAGCCGGCTCCACAGCCTACCCCTGGCGGGAGCCGACAGGGGACGTCGGAAAAAGCCGCAAACTCAGAACTCACCTCTGCCGCTGCCTCCTGCCACCTCGGCAGCCCCGCTCGTGCTGGGAGCCGGTGGCTGCTCCGCTGCTGCGCACTGCCCCGGCCTCGACTCCGC
>VXBU01007758.1:36229-49053 GCA_013400315.1 Bombycilla garrulus
CATGCATCAAAATTTTTAATAGAGTTCATTGCATTTTTCCCCTCTTCTTCACAATAATGACTAAGACAGACTCTATAAATTCTAGGATTTCGGTCTGCAAGTAAAAACCTCCTGGACGTATCCTTGCATTTATTAATGTGTTAGTTTCCATAAGATTTTTCATTTCTTGCTTTTAGCAGCTCATGGCAGGAAACAAATCACAGTAAATCTAAGATCAACCTGTTAATTCTACTGCAACTCAAATGCCCTATGAATAGCTCACAAGATTCATAAGCTGAAGGGGAAAAGGTTTCAACTTTTTTTTTTTTTTTTTTATTAGTTAAAAAAAAAGACCCTCAAAGCTTGCATTCTCAAAAACATTTAGACACACCAGTGACTTCCCTAGGATCACCTTTCCCCAGCAAACACTGAGCAGAAATGATACTGTATTTTATGGCAATTTCACCCTCTGAAATGCTCAGTTTTTCACCAGAAGGCCTGCACATAAAGTATTATTTCTTCATTTTAATGTTACTAAATATATATCTGATTTGAACAGACAGTTCTGAATGGGTTACCTCTTGTTCTCCCAACAGTTTATCTGAAGGTGAGAAGTCACCGTGGGGTCATAAGAAAACCCTCCCTTTCAAGAAACCAAATTTTCAAAGCAGTTTTTGAATGTCATGAGACAATACAAACTAACCATGCAGAATGCAGTGCTCCAAGAACTCCTCTTAGCCTAAAGAAGCAGTGGAATTTTGTCATGGATTTTCAGCGCTCTGGACTCAGTGCACAACAGGTGAGCTGGATGGTCAGATTCTGTCAGGGTTACAGCTTCCAGTGACCTGGATGATTTCAGAATGTAAGAACAGTGATGTGGGAGGAAAGCTGCGCCCAGTGTCCTACCCACAGTCTCTAATAGGGACCAGCAGCAGAGTGGGGATATTTTCCAAGCTTTCAGAAGGTGTGGCTTAAGGGTTTTGTCAACCACAGAGAGCCTCTTGGTATCCAGCAGCTCATAAGTGTTTTCTTTGGATTTGTGTGCTGCTCTTCTATGGTCCTGACAACTTTTTGCCTGTATTATGACCCCTGTGGCAGGAGTTTCACCCTCCTCAGCAGTAAAATCAAATCTGAACTTAGAAGTTCATTATACCCACCTTATATTTAAAAGTTCTTTCTACCAGATAACGCTTCTCTTATTGCCTAACTTCTTTATGAATGTCTACGATCATGGAAAAAATATTTCCAATGAGTAATTCAGATGGAACAAAAATAAGACATCTGCAAAGGGACTTTCTAACAGAAGTGCCAAATAAACATAGGTGAATCTTGTTAAAAACTTATCAGGGTGATATTTGGAAATTTGAAATGGAAAAGGTAATAATCATTGTAAGATACGTTTTTCCCTTATTCACCACAGTTGCTATATATTTATATGTGCTTGGGTGACTTTCTTTTAAAATAGTAGCTCTTAGATAAATTTCTTTTGGGCAGTTATATCTCCCAAATTTTTCCAAGATTTATTCAGAAGTAGACAAATGATCAAGAAAATGCTTTAGATAATTCTTTTGAAAACCACAATACAAGTTACCTCTACCTGCTACATTTTTTAAAATTCATTTTAGGGAATGATATTTATCATTCATGTTGTCACTGGTGGAAATCTATCTGGAGAATAAATCATGGGGCATAGTCTCTGAGTCAAGCAGAATCAAGTTCTTCATTTTCTCCTCGTCCATGAACTAACCCTAAAGGAGGCTGTGGTAGGAGTTTAGAAGTGGATGAGGCCATCACAGTGTGGAGAAATTTGGTAAAAATGCTGGTGATTTTATCTTGTACAGATCTTTTCTCATCAAAGAGTTAGCCACTGAATTACTCACTGAGGAATAAATTTCAAGTGAACCCTCATTCAAGTCCCAGTTTTCCTATAAAACTATAAATCAAATCATCACAAGCTTATCCAGCCAAACATCCATTTGACTCAGTTAAACACATTAAAAGTAGATAAAACAATAAAAATTCTCTCAGCTGAGTTTAATCTTATTTAAACATAACAGACCAACTGTGCTGTGCACCTCAGGAAACTTCATGGGCTACGGAAAGCTCCAGATCAGATTATTGTGCATCATCCACAAACTCACCAGGAATTTTACTCAGCTACAGGCGTGTTTTATGTTCCACATGGAGTTTCTTTAGAGGGTTAATCAGAAAATTTTGCTCACAGTATTGTTAGTTGTTTGTCCTCTCTTAAAGGATTTGTTTTCCTTACGGAAAAATGTATTTGACAAATAGAGGCACCTGTGGTATTTAATGCAGCACCTGAAAATGCTCTTCTGATTTAGGGCCTTTGAGACAACACAGCCCTTAAAGACACCTCATTAATATAGTGCTAATGGGAGCTAACAAAACAGCCTATTCAATGGGATATTCTAAACTCAGTGTGGTGTTAATGCAATAATTAACATTTTATTAACCTCAGAAGTGACAGAGTTTGCTTGTGTCTGCTCAGACCAGAGCCCTCTGAAATCGCATGGAACCTGCTGGAGGACAGAGACAATGTACATGTAAACATTGGAATACCATGAGCTCATCTACTCAGTCAAAGGAAGGTCTACTCAGTTCTTATTTCCCAGACACAGATAGGGAGGAGGAGGCAGAAAAGCAAGTAAAAGCAGACTCCTGATTCACAGTTGGATTTCAGGGTGCTGTAAGCTCTGCAGGATCCTTTCCACAGGCAAAGAGCCTGGTCCCCTGTTTAAAGCCTTTGTTGACAACAGTTCTGGGTTGCACAATCCCACGACTGCTTGTAGTGATGAATGGAGGAGATGAAAGCGATGCAGCAGTAAAACTACGGGCCTGCTTAGCTCTAGAAAGTCTCTAACCCGCTAAAACCTCATTCCCAGTTGCCCATGTCCCCTCCAATCGAGTCCCCACAAGTCACGCTGACACACTTTTTAAAGCTTCAATAAACAGCTTTGCACTTTCCTGTGCAGGGCACGTTGTTAGTTTCTTTAGATATCATATAGGTTCTACAGTTTTGCGGGGTATTCCCCTCGTAGATGCCGCCCAGCGTTCTTTGCGGTGGTTTGTTTGCATGGCTGCGCCCAATGGATGGATTTCGGGTCTCAACCCTGTCTCTAAACATTCTTCTTTCTTATTAGCAGTCTGCCGTGTTTCTATGGCCCTGGCCAATGTTTCTCATGCCCTTATAGCTGTTACACTTCCAGAGCAGCTTCTGCAGCTGCTCCCTCTGGAGCTGAGCAGATGCCCTGTGTTAGTGACTTGGGAAGCTGCTGCCAGAGCCTCTGGCACTAAAAGCACCGAGTATTTTAAGAAAAAAAATCTCTGAGTGAGAGAAGCTGATAAAGCACTTTTTAGGGAAAAGTATCACAGTTTGAATAATTCAAGAAACAAGAGTAAAATACACCATGATGGTGTTAATGAGACACCACAAACAATAAGTCCTATCAAAAGAAGGAGATGCCTCCTTAATACAGATATAAAGTATAAAACTGAATCAGTAACAGAGGATTCTGGAAAGCAAGTTAAAAGAGGACATTTCCCTTTCAGGCACTTTGCTTTTATTTCTCACATTTTTTCCAGTGAATGGAGTGAGAAACTACTGTTACTTCTCACATAATATTAAATAAGGGGTTAAAAAAATTAGAAGACAGACATGTAGCTAGCAAGACTTAACAAGGGGATTATAAAAAGAAGCTAGAGTTTAATTATTAGCAGATGGATACAAGTGGAGTCGTTAGAGTGAAGATAATATATTATGCATTTCATTCAGTTATGTTTCTTGAAGAAATAGGGAGTACATACAGTATTGTAAAGAAGCAAGAATCAAAAACACTCCTGGCCTCTAAGATAATTGAAACCAGGAGAGGGAGCCTGGACCATGACCATGAGGCAAGGAGCCCTGGCAATGGGACAAGGTAAAGAGGAAGACGACCGACTTCATCTTCAGAGGAGCACTGACCCATTTCAAGAGACCACCAACCCAATAAAAGAGAGGGACTGCACAGCTGTAAGGGACATTCAGTTCATTTTAATACTAAGTGGGGACAGGCAGGGCCAAATAATTAATATGGATAGGCTTTTCGGGGAACTTTTATGAACATGCAAGGCCTTTATGGATATAAGGATGAGCCACTGCTTTTGGGAGGGTTACCTCAGGTGTGCCCAGTGCTGTAATAAACACACCACTTTTCAGCTTCAATGAGTTGAAGAGTTCTTTTGTCCTGGCACTTTTGTGCATCATTACAGCAACACTGAAACCTGAAAATGAGCTCAAACACTGCAAACAACGGATGGATATCTGTGCAATTACCAGCACTACCTTACCACACAGGAAACAACTATCTTCCTTTCTCAGTTACTCCTTGGTCACCAAAGCTGCTAGCAGCTTTCTTGCACTAATTGTGGTCACCATTTTTCTGAAGAAACACATACTCTAAATCCTTTCTATCTAAACAAAGCACCTACATCATAATATTCCCCAAAGCAGATATTTTGTAGAATTGTTACCTACCTTCTTTATTTCTCAGCAGCTCCCTGAAAGAACACCTCTTGTGTGACCTTCTGGTGTGTGTGTAGCTCCTACTCCTCTCACTGAGTCCCAGGTGCATCCCATTACTTGATGTTCCTGCCCGAGGTGCATTCCTGTCACTTGATATTCCTGCCCCAGCTAGGAAGGAACAAGCTCTTCTCAGACAGTTCAGGTCAAGGAAACAAAGAAATTTTGCAGCACTCTCACAGCAGTTTGAAGCTAAATGTTTGGACAGTTAAACAATATACTTTGTTTTACTTCTCTCAAGAAAACCCAAAAAAACCCAACCGCTCTAAAGGTAATTGAGAAAATTACAAAGTTAGGCAGCCATAAAAGTTTATAACCCTGTTGGAACTGATATGGGACTTTTTGCACCTAAAGATAAGTGAAAGCTGCAAAACAAAGATGATGAATAATTATTCAGAGTTTGCAAACTCTGTAAAGCCCTACATTTTTGCTAACCAGGGGAAAAAGAAAAGGCAAAATTCAAGTACTTAACCTATCCTGCTTCTGGCTTCTGAAGAAGGCTGCTAAGGCTGCTAATTAATTTATAAGAGAAAACAGCAGGGTGGATCATAAGACTTGCTGGAGGCCGGAGTGTGGCTTTAATTGTGATGCGTGCTCATGCTAGATCGTGATGCTGAAGTTTGTACCATGCTGTCTTGGAGGAAGACAAGGCATCAGCTTACTGCAAATGCTTTATTGTAGCTGTTCTCTTAGTCCCGAAGGCTGAGTTATCAAGCCTTCGGCTTGGGAGAATCACTACAAGGACGAGGAAAGAAGGATGCTTAATTCTTTCTGCAGAGTTCTGGTTTAATCCAACTTCATCCCTAGGCAGAGCATGGGGGAAGGGAGGGAGCGGTTTGCCCACCCGAGTCACCTGTCCTGGGAGGTTTTATCCCCTAAGGGACAGGGGGACACTGGGAAGAGGGGACCACCGGCCAATGGGACAGAGGGAGAAACATCCCAGGGGTGAGGGGGAAAATGGGACCCACCACCAGAGATAGTGTGGGAAAAAGTATAACTAGAAATCTTAGTGCAAACATCATATAAATTCAGTGCAACTAAAAAACCTAGTGCAAACATCAAATGTAGTCCACCACAACACTTTATGGTGTAAATAGGCCCAGATGCACCAAAGCTGATAGGACTCTGCAAAACTGCCATGAGCAGCAAATCCTTTTTGCTACAGTTATTTTTTTTTTTTTTTTAATTAGGTAGCTTCTGCGAACTACTGAGATGCAAAGGGGCACAGTACAGTATGATCAAATGCTAATAATTATTTGAATATAGGGATATGGCTCTTCACTTTTCCTTCTGTTCTCATCATAGCTAATTTCTTTCTGTTTTTCCCTCCAGGAAGAAAATCTGATTAGAAACTAGGCTTTTTTGTCTTTCCCAGTAATTCTATCTTTTAACTGCCCTGATTCTTTTCACCCCTTGTTTTATTGCTATGGTTTTCTGACCGTATCAAGCAAACAAAAGAATGACTCAAGTTATTTGAATTTTATACTAGTACTATTAAACACATAGAGGCATGCTAGGAAATATTACTGAAGCTTCTCTTTTTAAAAGTTTAAACCTTTTGTCATCTTGAAGAATTCATTAGCTGCCCAGAAATATATAAACCAATTATCTGCAGGGCTAGACATTGTGAGTCAAGTAGGATCTGTGTCAAGAACAAAGGGAAGCAGGTCAGCAATGTGAAGCTTGCCTGGTTGCACTCAAACTAAAAATAAAGACAGGAATTTATATTCTTAAGCATCTTTCCCAAAGGTACGTGACTTCTATGTACATAGTAGCAAAGTCTTCAAAGACATTTAAATATTTACTAGAAAAACTATGGAAGTCATGCTTAATTGAAATAAGAAAGGCTGAAATAAGAAATAAAAAGTTGATCTGAAAGGTTTTTAATATGCAGAGTCTTCTTTTGGATATGGAATTTAGAAGATATATATATGATTTTAAATTCTGGTGTGGATCATGTGTGTGACCCAAGCAGTAGTCTCTGGTTTTGGACAAGAGGAGTGTGGACTTTGGAAAAAGTCCTTATGTAATTGTCATATCAGATCCTGGTTAGACACAGAATGTCTGACCCATGAAAACAAAGGCAATTGGGAAAGGAAGGGAGAGTCATGATTCAGTTGTTCAGAATAGTGCCTGTCTGGGATCTTCCATGTGCTGTTAGTTGCCAAGTCTTAGTCAAGATGCTAAATTTCAGCAAGTTCAGAAAGTTTTTCTTAGCCAGCTGCAGGACCAGAGGGGTGTTTGAGGTAGGTAAGTCCTCAGCTAGACTGCTCTGACTCTGTAAGAAAAGAATAAAAAACCTGAGCTAGGAGACACTAACATTGAAAATCTAAGGACAGGGAAGACCATCAAACTGGAAGTTTGAGAACTAAATGCTAGCTGGGGTAAAAATTAAACCGTATGTTCTGGAGTGAACTTCACATTCACGTTTATCTCAAGGATGCAAAATGGTGCTAGAACTTAGTATTAATATAAATTTACTTCCAAAGAAGCATAAGGTGTACCTAAAACTGTGTGTAATTCAATGATTCAATGCAAGGAGGAAGAGGGCATTTAATTCCTTTAACATCTTCTGAAAAATCTCACCTACACTGTGACAGTGCAGCTTGCAGGTTGGAATTGGGGCCAGGGCTGAGCAACACAGACTAGTTCAAGGAGGACCACCAATCTCTCCCTAAAAGCTTGAGGCTGCTGTAAATCAAAGCAAGAGGCACTGGGTCTGCCTGTTGTCTTTTAAAGAGTGCATGACTCAAAAGTAATCTAAAAGTAGTCAGCGATCCATTATTTCTAAGACAGAATAAGCAGTCATAAGCAACAGGTTACTTTTTTCAAATTGACTTTAACAATGTTTTTTCTGACCCAAGAAGACATCTAGGTTTTAAATAGCAACCTTAAAGAAAAGTTATCCTTAACATGAGTATTGCAGTCTTAAAGCTTCACAAATTTTGCTTTACAGCTATTATGGCTGGGTAAGCAACCAGCACCCCATCCTCACTACTCAGGGTATAACTGAAGGAGGAAAGCTGAGGAATCATTTTCTTATTTTGTACAGTTCATTTATAGACCACTTTTTCATAACTGTCCTCACAACAAATGACAATTATTTGGAGTAGTTGTGTAGTTAGGTATTGTAAGTAGTTGTATGAAAGCCATCCTTTTATTTAATAACTGGAGAAAGCAGAAAGGTTGATACAAAAGAAATTGAAACCACCAAAATGGAAATTGATTGATTATCCGTCGCTTGGATAACTGAACTCTAAAGTAAGAATTTTTTTAATATGGAAGAATCACCCAAAAGAGCATACCTTAAGTTTGATTCTTGGTCAACAATCCACTTTCAGTATAACATCTGTCCAGTTCTGGAATCCTCCTGCCACTGAGCACTTGCAAACATATCCAGCAATGCGAAGGCCTCGCAAGAATAAATTATTTTATTTTCAGTTGTGTTGCACAACATACAATGAAAGGAAACAAACCTTTCAAAAGTACATGACATAATCTGAAAATTATTATCTCTAATTGTCACAATCAACTGAAATGCATCCATGATAAGCAAACATGGGTCAGATATCTAATTTAGGCACCCACACATGTATAAGTAAATTCATCTAGGGAATCTAAACATATAGCCATTTTGCAGCAAGAAATTGAAGCAAATGGATATTTCCTACTGACTTGAATGAAAATGGAACTCAGGAGAATTCATATGTTTAACTACTGTTAATTACCTTGAGGAAATAAGTGAAAAAAATCTGTGGATGACTCTGGAAATCAGTCTATACCTTTTGCTGTCTGAGGATATACATAAAATTTTGACAACAGACATTCATACTAAGAAACATTGGTGCAATTATCATGGTACTGCAGAAAGAATTCATTTTACAGTTTACTAACTCCTTCAGAATATGTCAGCTGCATATCAATGATTACAATTTTGACTGCACTTTGACACTCCTTGGGTTCTGAAAACTTGACATTGACTGGCATAGAATAAAGTAACTCTATTCTGGTAGAAATAAGAGATTTGTTACCCTGAATATTTTACTTAAAGATCATACCGTGTTTTTTTAGGGAACACAGAATCCATATACCCACAATGAATTCTTAGCCATCAAGCTAGAGCAAAATCAGGACAATTCTGTTCTGGAATAAGAACCTGCCAATGAAATATCTTAAAGGATTGGAACGAAGAAACCATACTTTAATCTCTTGCTCCCTCATTCAGATGACCAAAGAGACACCTGGAAGACTTGCAATAAGCTACAGTCAAAGGAAAAGAAATAATATATCATGTTTCTTTTCACTGCTGCTATTAAGATAGCAAGTTGTAAATTTATCTTTTAAAGGAAACAAAGCAGTGAAACTGTTCATAGCCTTGACATTATTTGTGTGTATGCACACCTATACCAACCAGCATGCATATATGTTTAATGGAAATAGAGTCTTAGAAGTCTAATTATTGCAAACATGTAAAATTACATCATGGGGTGGGAGACAAGAGAAAGACATGATAGAAGATTCTAATCTTCAGAGCTGTTAGTGTGACAAACTTCATAACCATAATGTGTCTTAGAAATGCATATCAGAACTTACAAAGCATTTATGGAATTTAGTGACTGAAAATTGCAACTGCTGGTATTTGGAGTAGTAGGAGAGTTGTACTTTTTTACAGAAGATGAGATTTTTATTGCCTTTGCTGTGCTGTTTTATACACAAAAGAAAGAAGCATGTCGGTAAGAAAAGTATAAGGCTTAAATAAGTGTTGTGAATGGAGATGATGTGAAACATTATATTTTATCTTAAATACTCTATTTGTCAGTAAATTATGAAACACAGGTTATTTTTAATTTGATTAACTTTAAACCCCAAGTGGGAAACGTTCATATAATCCATAATCTGTGACATTTGTCTGGAGTCATTAAACCCATAAGGTGGAGTTAAGCAGGCTGTAAACATTTCCTTTGGATTTTTGCTCATCTTTGTGACAGCAAAGTTAGTGCAGCATACAGTGCATTAAAAACTGTCACTGTGTGAGTTAGAGAGGTTGGAACATAACATTAATTTCGAAAATTCTCTGTATTTGTTTGTTCAATGCCATTAATTTAACCAACAGATTTTCTGTGAATCTTATCTCACCCATGTGAAAAAAGTTTCAGAAGGAGGAGTCAAGATCCAGCTATCAGATTCCTTTCCCTTCCCCACGTGATGATGACTATGTACAGATTTTCAGGGTGCTGCTGCTGAATGTTGGACATGTAAAACATCTAACATGAAGAATTTTTTTTTTCAATTTCACTATCCCATAGTAGACTCTTGAATCTTTTCCAACATATTCTCTAATTTCCCTTGCTTCTTATCCCATCTCTTTGCTTTGTAAGGGTTCCAGCCTTGTCATTAATTCGTTTTAGCAAAATGCCTGGTACCATAAATCCCTCACCTTAGCTGAGATCAGTGTACCACTTCATTTTGTTTTGGCAAAGGGTAAGTACTGCTCTTGTTCTTGTTTGCCAAACAAGTAGGAATAGACAGTAGAGAAGACTGTTGCATTGCATCTCCCACAGGCAGAGTGCCCAGACCGAGGAGAAATGTGAAGTCGTCTTTGTCTCCCATAAAAGGTAAAGGAGCCCAAGCATTTTTTCCCAATTTGGAAATGTTCTGAATCAGGACACCTCATTGGACCCCCTGGACATCAACCCACCCCTGGAGCTACCTGGATTGGATGAGTGCCAGAGCCCCACCTGAGCCATCAATGATAAAAAGCATTGGACAGAGGAACCTTGTGGCATTTTGGGGTGTTTATAGCAGACATGGACCTGTAGTCTCTGGCGTGGCTTTTTCTCTTTAGAGAGTTTGTTACTTTGTAAGTTAATAAACCTTTTTTGTTTGCAACACCACCAGAGGTGTCCATCCCGCTATTTTAAGCCGCTGGGTATTCGTAAGACAAAAACCCAAAGGGGGATGGGAGCTCCGAGAGCTCATAACACCTGGCTCAAGGAGAGATCCCATCAGAAGACATGCTCCGTTAAAATCAACAGCCTTGCTAAGTGCTCCTTCTCAGGCTCAACAAGAACACTCAAGTTCTCTCAATTAAAAAGCTATCAGAGACAGTCAAGGTATCTGCTGAAGGCAGAGATAAATAGCCTGGAGATAGTAAAGGCAAACAGGTCACCTGAAACTATAACACATGGTCTGAGATACTACTTGAACTTTTTATTTTTCTATAAAGAGTAGCAAGAATGAGATTTAAAAAAAAGGAAATCCTGATTTCTCTGGACAATGACTCTTCAGGCTATGGATGCCCACAGTGCATTCTGCCTAGCCCAGAGCTTTCTTCTCTCAGCAGCCAATTCCCTACAATATTTGTACAGCACAGCAATGAGAAGGGTTTGGGTGTTTTGTTGGTTTTATTTTTGGGTTTGTTTTTTTTCCTTTTGTTTTTGTTTTTGTGGGTGGTTTTTTGTTTGTTTGTTTGGGTTTGTTTTTTTCCCCTCGCCTTAGAATTAAAAACTAGTAAAATAAAATTTTAACATCAAAAGGGATGAAAATTATTGTTGTCATCTTTCAGCCCTCTGTAATCTGTATCTAGCTGAAAATTGGGTTGTCTGCTTCCTAACTCAACTGGTTTTGAAAGTATTTCTGCTGTTTTGAGTTGTCTTTGGTAGCTAATTTTCAGTGGGAGCCCTGCAGAGAGAAGGAAACATTACATTGACCTAACTGGGGCATATTCACCACGAAAAGAAAACACAGGGGTCAGCTTGTGGTGACAGCAGCAGGGACAGATAGATCACACAGAGATGCACCTTTTATTCTCCAAGAAAATTGTGTCCTTTTATCTCTTGCCATGTATCTCTAATCCTGCTGCCTTTTGCTACCTTGTGCACCTGCTTATTTCCTGTAGTGGCAGCACAACAATAACGATTTTATTAACAGTAATGTACATCCACTGAGTTTTCTGAATTGGGGGAGCACTCTACATCTGCTAATCTGTTTTCTTGCCTTGCAAGGTGAAGGGCTGCAAGATTTAAATTGATTTTTTTGCAGACAAAATGCAAAATGGAGATCACATAAAACACAAGGCATTGAAAAGCACAGGTACAACCAGATGCACTAGAACAGCAAATGCAAAATGTTTGGAATTCTGCACTGACATCACAGTATTCTTGTTGTAGGGCTTCATGAATGCTCTATTTTCCTTGTATGTAGAACAAAATGCAAAGAAAGATATTAGAATGATTTCTAAAATGCTCTTTGATGACTTGTTTGAACTTGTTTGATGCATGCATAAGCCTGCATCTCAGATATATATTTCCTAAAAAAAGCAGTCATATCCATTGATAAATTCTCCAAGACATTCACTATAATTTTATTTATAATATAATTTGTAGCATAACCTGAATTTTTGCCTGTGTAAAAAAGATCAATGTAAATTTGCTATTACAAAGATTTATTAATGAGTACACAGTAGTATCTGTCTGTCTAATTAAATCTATGGTATCCAAACCAATTCAGCTGGGTCAAAGTTTGTGCACAGGGTAGCTGGCAAGTGCTGCATCTGCAGTGCCATTTAGTTATGGCAATTTGTCAGTGGCAGTCTCAAATGATGAGACGTTACAAACACCAACATTTCCTTAACATTAAAAATGTAATTTTAGGCAATCTTAATGACATTATAATTTTTTGTTGTTGTTGTTTGCTGTCTCATTCCTTCCCAGAAATACCTCCCAGGCTTTTCAAAATAACACAAAAACTCAGAAAGTAAAAGTCACTCAATTCTTTGCCTGCTTCCTCACAGCTTTGTTGTCTATAGAAAAGCTTTGCAAAGGAATAGAGTTTGCCTAAAGAAAATTAAAAGGTATGTAAAGTTGCTTATCTAAGATCCTACTTTAATGAAACAAAGATGAAAGCTCTCCATTTCAAGGATATCTATTCAGTTTTTGAAGATAATTACTGTGATTACATGGGTGTGTCTACATGGTAAGTATTTTTCTGGGGAAGAGGAAAGATGGTGAGAGACAGTAGGTGTCACAGCTCACTAGGAAAAAAAAAAGAAAGTAAAATGTGTAAAACTTTTATTCTCTCTGTATTTCTATAGTATCTGTGTTCAGCTGCATTAAAGAGCTTTACAGCTTTCTGTCCATTTCCACCATTTTCATGAAGGGAAGAAAATGTATCTTGCAGGTTTTTAAGAAGGGTATTTGTCAAGTGGTTTTGTAGCACTAAGGTACCACAGATGACCCAGTAAAGATGCTGTGTAGTTTTTGGGTTT
>VXBU01007759.1:5926-18445 GCA_013400315.1 Bombycilla garrulus
GGGGGGGAGGGTTTGTGGTAGGTGGTTCCAGAAGGCTGTACCTTCCTAGTACCTCAGCCAATGGGGAAAGAGGGCAACATGTGGCTCAGAGTTTAGGATAAAAGGAAGGCTGCGCCCTCCGAACCTTGAGAGAGGCAACCCTGTGGTCATGTGTCCCAGTGGACTCTCTCTCTTTATTCAAACAAAATTGCAGGACTCTTCTGCCTCCTTTATGGACACTGGCTTTTCATAGCATGATTTTCTGTACAAGAGGAGGGCCACGAAGATGATGCATGGGGTTGTTATGACCCAATTGCAGGACCCAGCTCTTGGTCTTGTTGAATTTCATACAATTGTCCTTGGCCCATCGATCCAGTCTGTCGAGATCCCTTTTGCAGAGCCTTCCTACCTTCAAGCAGATTAACACTCCCACCCAGCTAGGTCACCTGAAAATTTACTGAGGGTGCACTCAATCCCCATATCCAGATCACTGATAAAGATATTTAACAGAATTGGCCCCAATACTGAACCTTGGGGAACACCATGTGCGACTGGCTGCCAACTGGATGCAACTCCATTCGCAATTCTTTGGGCCCAGCCATCCAGCCAGCATAGTACACCCATCCAAGCCATGAGCAGCCAGCTTCACCAGGAGGATGCTGCGGGAGACAGTGTCAAAGGCTTTACTAAAACTAAAGTCCAGACAGACAATATCCACAGCCTTTCCCTCATCCACTACGCAGGTCACCTGGTCATAGAAGGAGATCAGGTTAGCTGGGCAGGACTTGCCTTTCCTAAAACTACACTGGCTGGGCCTCATTCCCTGGTTCTCCTGTATGTGCCATGCGATTGCACTCAAGATAATCTGCTCCATAACCTTCCTCGGCCCACTTTGATATGTTATGGTGATCTGTTTTCTGAACTTAGCAATGCTAGCCAATAAAATCAGACTGGTTAACCATACAGACTGCAACTGATTTAGAATTGGTCCTAAAACTAGGATGCAAGTAATAAAAGTTAAAAAAAATCATTACTGTGCTTGTTTGAAAGCAAAACCAGTGAGACTCCAAGTCAGAAATACAATTTAATAGGAAGAAGTAAGATACATACAAAAGAAAAACAACCCAGCACTGACAGAGTCAGAATACAACCTGACACCCTGCTAGTTAGGGTGGTGGTAGCAGTCCAGATGAGGTGGTCTTGCTGGAGTGGCGATCCTGTAGAAAGGTCTGGTAGCTCTTGTCCTCTGGAAACCAGTGGGTAAAGGCTGCTTGTTCTGTCCCAATTCCCACATTATATCCAGGTGGGAATGCTTGGCTCCTCCCCCTGGGCAAAGCATCTCACAATGGGCTGATGTCATTGTATGAGTCATGTGGTGGGTCCTTGATGGCCCATTAAACACAAATGGCTCCCAGAGGGAGTTATCTATGACTCATGAGGCAAGGCATTGATGGCCCATTAACAGGAGATAGTCCGGGGGAGGAGGCAAGGAAAACACTGCCCCTCCTGGTTTCAACAGTTCATGAAGATGGAGATAGAATACATATCTTTTGGCATATTTTTACATTGTAACCTAGGACAACCTAGGAAATGGTTTATACCTACTACAGAGCTGAATGAAACATGGAAAAATCTATTATATTCTGTTTGCTGACTGATGGACAAAAATGACAAATTTGTCTTGAACATTATTACGACCAGCTCTAGTGGGACATTTAATTTGGATTCTAGACAAATTTGATGACACTAAGGGATTGTTTCTATTTAGATAATTGCATGACTTTTCAGATAAAAATAAAAAATTATTAGATTATGTAGTGATTTTCCTTCCTCTTATGTTTTCCCATTTTATTCAGTTGAAAACAAGTGCCATATCTCTTTTGAGAAAGATTGAATGACATCCCGCTCATAAAATCATTTTAGACAGAACATTTATTAAATCAATGAACAGCTAACAGGTTCTGACTTCTCCCATTCCCAACATTTGCTGAAGAGCAGGCACATCAAAGGCATTCTTTAGAATAGCCTGATGCACAGGAACAAGAGGGGAATCATCTTTCACTTCGTAATTCCCTCTGTTGTCCTTAGTGGGAACCTGTAGAGGGATTTCATGGCAGACATCAGTGCTGTCATGTGTGGTGATTCACCATCTGAGGTTTTTGTTTTTCTTGTATAAGGGATCAGACTCTACGGCCAAAGAGGCAAACTTAATGCTTAATACCTGGTTTTGCACTTCAGTATTAGTTCCTGGATATGAGTTTGGGGTTGGTTTGGTTTTTTGGGATTGTATATTTCTACCCCTTTAAAAATTGCATGCTCTCACCTTCCCTGTTGCAAGTTATTGTCTTTCATCTAAATGTGACAAACATTTATAGCAAGGTGCTTGAAACAAACTAAAAATACAATGTCATTCTAAATTCCAAATATTTTATGAGCTGGATTAAAGGTACACTATTCAACTTCTATGTCACAGCATCATCTAGCCTCTATTCAGAAGCTACCACTAGGTCAGGAGATATGGAGACGTAGCTCTAAAAAGAGCAAGCTGCAGCTGACAGGGAGTGAATGATTACTTAGCGAACAAATAGATTACTTTTTTCTTATTTCAAGAATATCATTCAGAGGGCCGTTGAAACACACCTGATGACATGTCTTTGTACATTGCTTTCACTAGAAAAAAAATAAATCCTTTTTAACTGTCATGCAAGTATAAGTCCTTGGCATCTCCTAAAGTTCTGAGAGTCTCTGAAAAGACTCTCTCTGGAAAGTCTGTGACTAGACTGAGTCAGGCTGGACTCTACAGTCATATTCCTAGGAGCAGCTGTCATCTTGTAACAGAAGCCTACTGAAAAATTACATTGGACGCTTGACTCTTTGCAGGTGCATATAGCCATATAATTTGATTCTCAGGATTCAGTTCAAATCAGCAGCATTCACATTAGCAAAGAAGTGTCCCTGTAGAAAGTTCATTGCTGGACAAAAGCCAAGCTTACTCTATCTGTTCTGAAGAACGTTCTTTCATTCTGTAGCTGAACTTTTGTGAGTGCTGCTGTCCTGCAAAAAACTAAGGTAGCTGTAGTTTATGGTAAATTACTGGCTGATTTTCCTAAAACATAAAAGGCTTTAATTTAAAAAGGGATTAATAGGTGTTATTTTAACTAGATAATTGGGAAAAAAAAAATTATCAGTTTTGCAATGTTGCCTAATATCTCTCAGATATTGGAGTTTCGTGATTCATCACCCTTTTTTTTATGGATAACTGATATAAGAGTCATTAGTGTTATATCCTGGTATAGCACAGATTTGTATGCATGCACAGGTATTTTAATATTCAGAAATACAAAACATTTGTTTTTTTTAAATGAACCCCCCATATCTCAAAGAATAAAACTGCTACTTTCCAATTTTTTATTAATGCTAGTGTTGCCAGAATGATTTTTGCTTTCATACTTCCTTCATATATATACATATCTATTCATGGCTCTGTAGACTATTGTTGTACAGTTATATAGTTCCTAGCTTGCTCCAGTACTTTTCCCTACCCTGCTGGGCAGAAAGACAAAACACATTCCATAGGCTCCAAACCCTGGGGGTCCAAGGCCCCTATCCTATCTTGGTTCTTCCTGGAAGCCAAGGCTGAAACCAGCTCTTCGAGACACATTTTCATAAGCAAAGTTTAGTTCCTATCTAAAGGGAGGCTACAGAAGAGGTGGAACCAAAAGGGGGAATTACTTCATCACTTGTGCTTCTAATTGGGGATTTTTGTCAATTATGCTAATCTGCCAAACTTATAAAACTGTATTCACCCCATGTGGGTTGGGCATTTTTCCATATCTACAATAAAGACTAGCCTTTATATTACCTCCTATACTAATATCGTCTCAAAAGTGTGTTGTTATATTTCTAGGTCTTTAAGGCATCACTAGCAATAAACCTAAAGGTAGGAAAAAAATCATGAGCAGTGGTTGTAGTCTAAAAATGTAATTTCAATACATTTTTGCACAAAAATGCTCAAAGTGTCTGTCCCTTAAATGACACCAATGATAATTTAAATTCTGACATTGCCACATAGCATTAGAAACTTTAGTTATTTAAAAGGGTTGTGCTGTTATTAGAAAAAAACGTATTCTAATCATTGTCACTCAGCTATAAAGGAGTTCTGAGTCTATAATCATAATGAGAGACAACCTTATTTTTATATTTCCTATTGGTTTCAATCAAAACTCAGGCACAAATGATTCACAGTGTTATTAATGGGAAAAAAAAAAAAAAAAACAAACAAAAAAACCCCTAAAAGATCTTTCTGGATTCTCCCTAGTTCGCAGTTACAAATTCAAAATTAAATAAAAATGTTTTATTTGACACAATAATTCACGCATTTAGGCAGTCTACTCTTTGCATTATACAAGGAGCTAGATACAATGTTAGGGTTGTCTACGTTAGTAGCATACACCATAAAACCTCCTGTAACAATACCATGATAATTTAATGGTCTTCAGTACCTTTAACACCAACAGTCAGGAACAGCATTTATTGGACTCCTGAGTCCCAGCTGCTAGCCTAGTGAACCTTGCCTTAGGTCAAAAGACACTTTGATACCAAGCAATGATGACAGTCCATTCTTTCAGAGGTTCAGCTGTGTGCAGTATAGAGAAACAAGATGCTGTGGCAGTGCTTCATTTCTGGAATGTTGAGGAGCTGTATTAATATCTTGCAAAGCTCTACTGACCAAAACACAAATCACAGATAGTGATTTTCAACATCTGATGACATTAGACTTCTAAGTAAACAGCAAGACACACCTTATTGACCCCAGTTCAACAAACCAACCTTCAGATCCCAACTGCAAATCACTGAGTTATCTGGCTTTTAAAGCAATTCCTCTTCCCCGGTTTCCTACCACCCCTACAAAAATGTGCAATCCCTGCCCCCACCATATGTACTGGAAAACACTAAATAACTTGAACAGAGGTCATGAGTTAAAGTCATTTTTAGGCACTGTCCTGAAAAAAACATTAATATCCTGTAAGATATTGGCACTTTCTAAATTTAGGAGATTGTATTATAGCTTACCAGCTGAAACCTAGCCCTAAGAAACCATTGATATAAACAAGACAAAGGAACTGAAGGTGCTAAAACTCAGCTCTTGTAGTAATCAGTGGTGTAGCTCCAGAAATAGTTTTTCCCTATGTAGTTGATACATAGCATATGCATTTCTGATAGTAATTTGATCCTTATGGCTGTTAGTTTACACAGACACACATTAAATGTTTAAGTCACAAACAATCTTCCAGATTACAGTTGAAGCATTTTAAAGCATTTAAACAAAATTTTAAAGTTTCTTTTTCACAAGGAAGAACAATAGAAAAATTTTAATTGTTTCCCACATAGTTCTCTTAAAACAAAGTCCATAAGGACATATTCAGTAGCAAAAGTTAATTTAAAAAAGAAACACAAAAACCACAAACAAACAGACAAAAACCCCAACCAAAACCCAGCCAGAGAATAGAATCTATAAAGCAAACTTTTAATAATGCACTGTTTCTCTAATGCTTGGATTTTACTTTTTCCTAATTCAGATCAAGATTCTATATCAAATATTGGTTTATAACTATGAACCTATAATGCTTCTGAACAACTAATAAAAAAGTTTAAGTGGGAAATCTTTATTTGATAAGGTTTTAGAAATTTTCACTCTGATCACAGCCTGTGGTGCAACATCAATTATGGCAACATTGGTCAATTTTGCTTCATATATATTTTTTCCAATATAGTGGGATAAGTGCTTCAATGCTATGTACATCAACAATTGTTCCCTAGTCTGTTAACAAAAAAGAAAAAAAAAGCAAAATCATCAAATGCCCTTTTATGCCAACAATTTTAACTTGTAAAATTTTGCCTGGTTGGAGAGGATTGAAGGAAAGGACAGTCACAAAAACGGCAGCATAAGACATCACCCAATTTCCAATTCTTGCTTATCAAAGCCCAAACATTTGAACTGAATCACTTAAGACGTGACTCTCATTTAATCACCCTGTCATCATTTTTGGAACATAAACTATCTTCCATGTTCTCATAAAGGCCACTTATGGAAAAGCCTATTTTATTATATTTATGAAGCCTTAAAAATAAGGCATATAACTTTGTAAGAATGAGCACAATACAGAAACATCAGCTTTCCCTCCCTCCCTTTCCCTCCCTTCTGAGCTGTTTCATTGCACAAGGATTCACGCAATTAATAAGTTTTTAAATAGTCAACATCAGACATGTCTCAGACAATAGTTTTGTTGTTGGTTTTTGGTTTTGGGTGGGGTTTTTTGTTGGTGGTGGTTGGTTGGTTTTATTTTTTTTACATGATTTCTGGAAGGAAAATTTACAGTTACGAATCTCTAGCATAGAAACACTGATCAGATCTAATAGCTCCATCATTCATTTCTTCTTTAGAATACATTCAAGGAGTCAGTGCTTTTTCTATATAATTTCACACGTTCTAGATGAATGTATGAGTAAAGTTGTTGGATTTTTTGTTTGTTTCATAGAATCACAGAACATCTTGAGTTGGAAGGGACCCACAAGGATTATCAAAGTCCAACTCCTGGCCCTGCACAGGACAGTCCCAAGAATCACACCCTGTGCCTGAGAACATCATCCAAACACTTCCTGAGCTCTGTCAGGCTTGGTGCTGTGACCACTTCCCTGGGGAGCCTGTTCCAGTGCCCAACCACCCTCTGGGTGAAGAACCTTTTCCTAATATCCAACCTAAACCTCCCCTGATACAACTTCAGGCCATTCCCTCAGGTCCTGTCACTGGTCACCAGAGAGAAGACACCAGTATCAGTGCCTGCCCCTCCACTTGCCCTCACGAGGAAGCTGTAGACTGCAATGAGATCTCCCTTCAGTCTCCTTCTCCAGGCTGAACAAACCAAGTGACCTCAGCCACTCCTCATACAGCTTCCCCTCTAGATCTTTCACTATCTTTGTGGCTCTCCTTTGGATGCTCTCTAATAGATTTATATCCTTCTTATATTGTGGCACCCAAAACTGCCCCCAGGACTCGAGGTGAGGCCGCACCAGTGCGGAGCAGGGCAGGACAAGCACCTCCCTTGACTGGTTGGCGGTGCTGTGCCTGATGCACCCCAGGACACGGTTGGCCCTCCTGGCTGACAGGGCACTGCTGACTCATATTCAACTGGGCATTGACCAGGACCCTCAGTTCCCTTTCTGCAGAACTGCTCTCCAGCCTCTTGTTCCCCAGTCTGTCTGTACATCCAGGGTTGCCCCATCCCAGGTGCAGAATCTGGCACTTGCCTTTGTTGAACTTCATACGGTTGGTGATTGCCCAGCCCTCTCATTTGTCAAGGTCTCTCTGCAGGGCCTCTCTGCCTTTGAGGGAGTCAACAGCTCTTCCCATTTTAGTATCGTCAGCAAACTTAGTATACCTTCAAGTCCTGCATCCAAGTCGTTTATGAAGATGTTGAAGAGAACTGGCCCTAAAATGGAGATTTTTTGTTATAAATTGTTTGTTTTAAAGCTCTCAGGACTAGCCCAGGAGTGATTCTCAGCAGACTAATTTGAGTATGGCTGGTAACACTGATACTCTGGCTCAGTTTTATAATAGTTTTAGTCTACCATCCTCCAAACCAAGATAAGGCCAATGGAGCAATATTTGGGTCACTTAAACAAGCTTCAGGTCAACAGAACCTGGTTCTCATGGATGACTTCAATTATCCAGACACTGGTTGGAAGAACAATACAGCAGCTCATATATCAGACATAAAGTTCCTGGAATACGTAGAGGACTGCTTCCTCATACAAACGTTAGATGTGCCAAGCAGAAATGAGGCACTACTGAACTTGCTTCTCACAAACCAAGAAAACCTGCTTTGTGATATTCGTTAGTGATAAACTTGGCCACAGTGATTACAATATTGTGGAATTGGAGAGCCAGCTGAGCACACTAAAGGTTAGTATTAAGACAAAGGTTTTAGATTTTAGAAGAGCAAACTTCAGCTTGCTCAGAGCTCAGTTGGGAGGGATTCCATGGGAAGCTTCCACAGAGGATAAAGGTGCTAGTGAGGGCTGGGAGTTTTTCCAATAATGCTCTCCTGGAAGCACAGAAGCAATTCATTGCCTTTAAAGGTAAAATAAATAGGCAGAGCAAGAGACACCCCCTGGCTTAACTGCAAGCCTCTGGGTCTGCTCAAAACCAAGAGAAGCATACCAGAGACGGAAAAGCAGACAAATATCTATTGAATACTACAAAGGTACTGCCAGGGCACACAGAGAAGCATTTAGAAAAGCAAGAGTTCAGCACAAATTGAAATTGTTTAGAGATGTCAAAAATCCAAAGAAAGGGTTCTTTGTGTATGTAAACAGTAAGAAACAGAAGGAAAATATGGACCTGATGTTAAACAGGAGAGATCAATTAGTCACCAACAATGCTGAAAAGGCTAGAGGGTTCTCAACACTTTCTTCTCCTCTGTCTTCTTCACCCAGCACTGTTGGGCCCCAGGCCTTGGGAACAAAAATCCAGGTTGATGCAAACACGGACCTACTGTCAATGAAGAAAGAGTTGGCATATGAACTGTTACAGGAACTCGACCCCAACAAGTCAATGGACCCTAACACTATCCACCCAAGGGTGTTAAGAGAGTTGGCTGACATCATTGCAAGGCTGCTCTCCATAACCTCTGAGAAGTCACAGAGATCGGGGGACTGCCCAGGAGATTGGAAAAAGGCTAATATCACCCCCATCCACAAGAAAGGATTAAAAGAGGATCACGGAGATTATAGGTCCATTCGTCTTATTCGGTCTCTGGGAAAGTTATTGGACAAATCTTCCTTGAGGCTATCAGAAGTCAAATGAAGCATGGGATTGGGAAAAGCCAAGGGAAAATGATGCTTAACAAACCTTATCACCTTCTAAGTAACTGGTTTGGTTACGTGGGGTAAGCAGTGGGCACTGTCTACATGGATTTCTCCAAGGCTTTTGATGCTGTTTTCCACAGCCTCCTCCTACAGAGACTAATGTGTTATGGTCTAGACAAGTGGTCTGTGCAGTGGGTGGGGAACTGGTTGACAGGCCACAACTAGAAGGTGGTGGTAAACAGCTCCTTTTCAAACTGGAAATCTGTCACAAGTGGGGTCCCTCAGGGATCAATATCGGGCCCAATGCTGTTTAATATCTTCATAAGTAATTTGGATGATGGAATCAAGTGTACCCTGATGAAGTGTGCTGATGATACCAAGCTGAGTGGGGAAGCAGACACTTTGGAAGAAAGATCCACCCTGCAGGAAGACCTGGATAGGCTGGAAGAATGGGCTAACAAGAACCTTATGAAGTTCAATGAAGACAAACATCTTGCACCTGGAAAACATCATCCAGGAATGCAGCATAGGCTGGGATCTATCCCTCTGGGGAGATGTTCTGTGGAAAGGGCCCTAGGGATCCTGGTGGACAACAAGCTGAATATGAGTGAACAGTGAGCTGCTGTGGCAGAGAGCCAACAGGATGCTGGGTTGCATCAACAAGGGCATCACCAGCAGAGATAAAGAAGTCGTTCTCCCACTCTACTCAGTGCCTTGTCAGGCCACACTTGGAATACTGTGTTCACTTTTGGTCCCTGATATAGAAAAGAAGATGTGGGCAGACTGGAGAGGGTCCAGAGAAGGGCCACAAAGATGATTCAAGGACTGGGAAGGTGCCGTGTGAAGAAAGGTTGAGAGAACTGAGTTTGTTCAGCCTTGAGAAAAGAAGGCTAAGGGGAGACCTTATCACCGTGTTCCAGTATTTAAAGGGTGGCTACAAAGAAGATGGAGACTTCCTTTTTACAAGGAGTCACATGGAAAAGACAAGGGGTAATGGGTGCAAGTTACTTCTCAGGAGATTCCAATTGGACACGAGAGAACAATTTTTCACAATGAGAACAATCAGCCATTGAAATAATCTCCCCAGGGAAGTGGCAGATTCCCCAACATTGGACACTTTTTAGGTGTACTAGGTCATCTTGTCTAGACCATGCTTTTGCCAAGAAAGGTTGGACCAGATAATCCTTGAGCTCCCTTCCAATCTGGTGTTCTATGATTCTGTGACAGTATCATAAACCCTGAAGGTAATACCAAATGGGCAAACTGAGCTGCTGCTTAGTTGCCGTAGTTCAATTTTTTCTTGCAATCTGAAATACGCTTTCTACTGAAGACTCATTTTATATACATTTTTGATGATTAGGTAACTACACATTATTTAAATAAAACCAAACACAAACCAACCAACAAACCTTCTCCTTCCCATCCCTAATAGTTAAGCTATCTCTGCCAGTGAACCCTGGACAGCATATGATTATCCCCTTTTCACATTTTGCTAGTGTCTGCTGGTGCTGCTTTCGCTTTGTAAGTTTTGTGCATCTCCCTGTTCAAAATCCCCCTCAAAGAACAAAACCAAAACAAAAATATAAACAACAGTGCAACATAACAAATAGCATTCTAACAGTTTGGCAAGTGATGAATTCACCTGAGATTAAGTGATCTTTAGGCAGTCTGTAACAAAACACTGCTTTGCAATAAAAGCAGAAAGGCAACAAATTCTTTTAAGAAATCAAGAAGGTATACAGTCTTGATCACGTCTCATTAGTTTCCTTCTGTTATCTCTTCCCCCACCTATCTGTTGCTTGTCTACTACAGTTGGTTGCAAAACACAGCAAGGATTGACTTTGAAGGTACGTAATGTTTGTAAATAAATCCACAATAGGATCCAAGCCGAAGAGGTGATACAGGATCAGCCTACTAGGACAATTCTGAGCATGTACATATGCAGGCAAAGTCCAGGCTACATCAAATTAAAAGGAAAGAAAAAGTCAGGGCATTTATCAGCCTTCATCTCTTCTTTTTTTTTTTGGTAAAGCTGTATTTTGTTCCTTGTGTGCAGATCACAAACAATTGGGGGGGATGGTAACAACAGTCTATCACAAATGAGAATAAGATGTAGTGACACTTAACTGTATAACATAAGTAATAAGCATGTGCAAATTTTCATAGAATCATAGAAAGCAGTCATTCCTCTCTTACAACATGGTTTGAGTGTTTTGAAACACCTGACTGCATGCTAATAAGGCTGCTCCTAGTATGTACCACTATTTAATGGAGGGGGACGCAGGTTTTCAAGCATGTGGAGCAGTCCTATGTTGTGCTGTAGGTGCCAAAGCATGATCACAGGTTCTTTTCATTTATTCACCATAAAGGCAAGAGAAATACTATTTCCTTTAAAAGCAAGTCTCCACTATGACACCTTGATCTTCAACACAGAAGGTGTGATTCAAAACCCAAGTCAAATCAGTTTTTTATGGATTCCTTCAATGAGAGGGGCAAGATGGTATCTCATCTGTGGGCTGATCTGGGTTTGGATCAATCTAACCAAAAGAAAAAGAACCCCCCCCAAAAAAAACAAACCCANCAACCCAGCGCATTTCAGCATCAATTGCTAGGAATAAAAATCAAAAGTCACAAGTTTAGGACCATTCTAATGATATGTGGCATTTACAGTCCAAGGCTTATTGAAATAATTGAAAAACTTCTAGTTAGACAAAACTTTGGATAAACAGTAATAGAAATATTAGATCCAGTGGAAGACTTTAAACTACAGGTTGATGCCAATTTAAGGATAAGCATGAATAACTGCTAAAAAAACCCAAAATTTCTCCTTTACTCACACAGAAGTCTTTTGAATTATCTGATATATACTAAAAAGATGACTTGACACATATCACTGGAAACATAATTTAATAAATATTTAATTGAGAGAAGTGAAGAAGTTTTTCTTGAAATGGCAGAAATGTATCAATAAAAAATAATTCTACTTTTAAATGAAAGTAGTTAATCCTCAAATATCCTATGGGATGTTTCAAAAAGTTCATGTGTTCTAAACTTTACCTCTTCTTCCTCTCTACAGGAGAAATAAAGGGTACAAGCCTGCTAACTTAGGTCTCAAAAACTAGATATAACAATAGTTTAAGAGTACATTACATCTTTCAGACAACATTGAATCAGTTAACTTCATATAGCCCTTTTTTCTTTTTGCATTTCAAGCCTGGGAGGGGAAGTTGTGCTACATAATCCTGTTTTCCTAAGGTGGATCAATTCAGACAAAATTTGGCCAGAGGACACTTTTTTTCATTTGTCCTATATCACTTCTTCTTCTTGAAAAAGTGAAAAAAAAACAACATAAAGAGCTTTGAAATTTGCATCTAATTAATGGTTATTCGGTGGCTGCATTTTTAGTTCTGTGAAGGCCAAAAGTGTTGAAGAACTGTGTAGTTCAGAAAACTTAAGTCATAAATTAATACTAATACATCGCTTTTCCACATGAAACTTCTGAAAGGCCTATATTCACAGAATTTAAATACACATGCAGGCAGAACAGTTTAGTGGTTGCTATAAAATGTTAGGAAGCAGCAGAGGTAAAGGAATTGAAACTTTATTTTTAATACACAAATTTTTAAAAATTATGTTTCTAAAATGGCAAACATGCCCTAGGTTACAATGTAA
>VXBU01007761.1:0-11452 GCA_013400315.1 Bombycilla garrulus
TAGGAAATCTTGCAGATTGTATTGAATTCCTTAATTTGTAGTATACTATTTAAATTATTAAAATTATTTTATCCTCACTCTGTTATTAAATAAAAAAATTAAAGTAAAATGCCCTCATCATTCTTTTATGTCCAAATTTTTTTCCTCTTACAACAAAGATTAAAATAATATTGCAGAATAATAATTCAACTGGAAAAAAAACTAATCAGTGTTTCAGATAACAGTCAGCGAATGTGTCATGTGGAAGTATTTTCCTAATGCAAAACTAAATTGCAAACAAAATAAATATTTTGCCGTAGGGAAAATCAAATCACAGAATCACAGAATCGCAGAATCGCAGAATCACAGAATCGCAGCATCCCAGAATCCCAGAATCCCAGAATCCCAGAATCACAGAATGGGTGAGGTTGGAGGGGACTACAACCTCCCTTCTCGAGCAGGGTCATCCCAGAGCAACTTGCACAGGACTGAATCCAGACAGTTCCTGAATTTCCTCAGTGAGGGAGACTCCTGTGCACAGTTACCTGCACAGTAAAGCAGTACTTCCTCATGTTCAGGTATGCTTCATTTTCTGCCCCTTGCCTCTTGTCCCATTGCTTGTCAACACTGGGTAGAGCCTATCTCCGTCCTCTTATCACCCTCGCTACAGATACTGATAGGCATTGATGAAGTCCCCTCCCTCTCAGTCATCTTTCTCCAGGCTGAACAGGCCCAGCTCCCTCAGTCTTTCCTCATAAGACAGATGCTCCAATCCCTTAATCAACTTCATACCCCTCTGTGGGATTTGCTCCAGGAGCTCCATGTCTCTCCTGTTCTGAGAAGCCCAAAACTGGACACAGCGTTTCAGATGCAGCCTCATCACGGCTGAGTACAGACGCAGGATCATCTCCCTCAATCTGCTGGCAATGCTCTTCCCAATGCACTGCAGGATTCCACTGGCTTTGCTGGCCACCAGGACACACTGCTGGCTCATGGACAGCTTGCTGTCCACCAGGGCCTTGAGGTCTTTACCCATAGAGCTCCTTCCCAGCAGATCAGCCTCCAGCCTGTTGTGATGCCCAGAGTTGTTCTTCCCCAGGTGCAGAACCCTGCATTTGCCTCTGTTGAATTTCAGGCAGTGCCTCTCTGCCCATCTCTCCACCCTGTGGAGGCCCTTCTGAAGGGCTGCACGTGCGGCCCCCTGTATCGCCCACTGCTCCCAGCAGGCACCTGCCCCTTCATCTAAGTTACTGATGAACAAGTTAAACAANGCTGACTCATGATCAGCTTCTTGCTTTCCATGTGGTAGATGCAGACTCCTGAATGAGGCACTCACTCCATCACCTTTCCAGGGTTTAAGGTGAGGCTGACTGGGCAGTAGTTCCCTGGGTCCTCCTTCGTGCCCGTTTAGAAGACCAGGCTGCCATTTGCTGTACCCCAGTCCTCAGGTACCTCTCCTGATCTTCATGACCTTTTAAAGATGGTCATGAACAGTCTGTCTAGGATGTCCGACAGCTCTCTCAGCACTTGTGGATTCATCCTATCAGGGCCCATGGAATTGTGGATATCGTGTTTTCCTGACTCTGACCCAATCCTCTGTGACCAAGGGGAAGTTTTCCATCCAACATTCATTTACCCTACTCTACTTGGTCAGAGGTTCCTGGAGGCTGCTCTCATCAGTGAAGATTGATGCAAAGTAGGCATTCAATAACTGTCTTCTCCACAGCTTGTTACCAGGCTCTCTCTCCATTTGCTAATTATACATTTATCCTTATCCTTTTATAAGTTCTTTATTCATTCAAGGAGGTTTCTAGCCCCCTTCGCCTGATTTCTTTCTCATTGGCATGCATCACTCTTGAGCCTGGAGGAAGTGATCCTTGAAAATCCACCCTCTCTCAGAGCCCTCTTCCCTGCAAGGCCTTTTCCTCTGAGATTCTTCCAAAGGATACTGAACTTCACAATCTCATGGTTGCTACACTGAGGCTGCACCCAAAATTCACATCATCAACAAGGCCTTTCTTGTTCGTATGGGGTTGAGCAGCACACCATTGCTTTTGGGGTCCTTCGTTACCTGTGACATGAAATGAAATTTCTACCTGGCAAAATTATCTGGGTACCGGTGGTTCAATTGATAAGCAATAGTATAATGGAATCTTTCCATGAGAATAACACATGCTTAACAAATGAATCAAATAAAGGAAGATAATATTTCTCAGCCAATCCTTTAGCTAGCAAAAGGTGGTTCTTGATTATTCCTAGGAACCTTAGCCTCAGTGAAGAGCAGGGGATTTCTGTTTAGGAACAGCTTTTAGGAAGCAGAAACTCTGTTTTTTAATAAACTCTAGTTGATGATGCTCTTCTGGATAGGAAGTATGCATCTGGGCAGCATCAACTTTTAAAAAAGTAAATGCTGCTCAATTTTTTGCTACCAGCACTGCATACCAGTCTAACCTTAAGACAGGAGGTCATACCTTGTATGCATTATCTCCTGGGATGTGAATGCACTGTATCTCCTCACCTGTTCATTGGAATTATAAAGATACACATTGCAAACAGCAGGCCATAAGCAAGTCAAATTATAGAACACATAGGTTCACATAGATTCGAACACAATATCTCATACTATGTGAAACTACCTATGCATATGAGTAGATGATCTAAATGTGAGTGAACTGAACTTCTTGATCTTGGAAATCTACTCCCTCAAGCTAATTTCTGTTTGCAACTTTTTTTTACCCAACTTTTGACATTGACTATAAAGTCTAACAACAGCTCTGTAATGCCAGTGAACTTAAGTATTTTTTTAGATTTAGTGATGCCAAATGTGGATGCTCTTATGCAGTCACCATGGATCAAGGTCTCTCAATGCAGCAGAAAAAGATAAGAGAAACTTAGCTGAGTAGGAAATGCATGAAGGATATTTGCACACTTAAATCTAGTAACAGCATACTGTAAGAATCTGCAATGTTGTCAGAATACTTCATAAAAATGAAGTTTGACATGAGATAGGTTTCTTTCTTAATAGGCTTATACAATCCATATATATCTATGGATAGTGAGTAGAAAAATTTCTGCATGTTCTATCTGCCTGTCGCATTACTCTGTAAAAGCTCTTCAGTGACATTCAAAGATGTAATTACTGCTTTGCTGTCAAGGTCAGCAAAACCTGAGGTAATGGTTACATAAGTGACAATCATTTAATATAATGTGGCCTGCAGGGTTATGAAGAATGGTCATTCAAGGATGTTTTTGAGATGTCATATATGTTAGAGATTTTATTTTATTTATCTCCCCTCAATGAATTTTTTTTTCTGAGTAAAGTAATTTCTTTTTCTGAGTGTGTTCCCATGGCAGTAACTATGCTCTTCAGGGTTCTTAATAATGGTCTTCTTCTGTGTCTGCTTTTACTGCACTCCACTCCCTTTGATTCATTCTGCTCTTTGCTCCCTGACACAGGAAAAGAAAAAGTGGGGAGAGGAGTGTTTTTTCTTTAAGGGGCTCAGTAAACACTGCTGCACTCTAATCATGGAATGAGAAGGCTGCTTAAAATGACCCATCACTTCCTTCATCTCCTGAGCAAGAGAACCTACACCATGGCAAAAAGAAGGAGTGAAACAATCAGTGATGCAAACAGTGAAAAGAAGAGAGAATTGTGGGGCTTGCACTGTTACAATTTTCTAGACAAGTCAAAAACAAAGTAGACATTTTCTTTGCAGCCTGTTGACTTGAGGAAACCAAAACAAAATAAGGAGATGGCTGCATCATTCCATGTGTCTAAAAAGTCTTAAGATTTGGAAAAATAAAAATAGGTAAATGCCAATTATTTTTCAAAGAAAAACAAAGGTTTTATTCTTTGGCAGCATCTATGAAAACAAACAAAATGAGTAATCAAAAAAAGATATCCACATTTCATTTTTCCACTTTCTCTCTAAAACTAACTTAAGACCAAAAGCATGTCTTTGCAACTTTAGCATGTTACTGACGCTTTTTATTAGATTATGGAGACTGACAAAATAGTAACTGAGGTGCTCATAAGAGTATTTTTCGTTTGGCCCAGTGTATTCCGGACAATACAAAGGGGAATTGAGTCAATAGTATGCTTAAGCATCTTGCATTTTAAACATTGCTGTAAATGGCATAAAGCTGAATTTTTCATTCAATTGGGCAAAACCACACTTGTTCCATCTGGGGCATACACTGGTCAATATTAAAACATTAAAGAAAAAAAATAAATTAAAAAAATAAGCAAATTGATGTGGTTGCAAATCCCCTTTCCAGGATAAATTATATACATATTACTAACATATTATGTTACTTTACATTATTAATACTTACATTATAATACCTACATACTTGATTCTAAGGAGATAGAGTAAATGTAAATCTTTGATTATATTTAAGGGTATCTTTCCTGCTTAGTCCTTACCTGATTTCATTTACACTGTCAGCTGGATTCAAAGACGGATTTAGTCCAGTGAAATTAGCAATATCAAAGCTTGTTCCATTCTGCTTCACACAAAGGTGAGGTCCAGTAACACTTTGTGTTTGCTGGCATTATAGGTTTACCCATTTTAACTCAGCTTTAATTTCAGTGCTTGAAATATTGGTTCACTGCATGGAGACCAGGGTGAAAATGAGATATTGCTATGATTGCCTGTCTCAGGTCTTTGCCCTGAGTCTCATGCTATCATTAAGCTATTATACTGCTGGTTCTGAGTGGGGAAAGTAGAAATAACTCACACTGATTTTTGTTGAATGGCATTTCAGAAACACACAAAAAACCCCTGACATATTTGGCTACAGTCCAGAGTTTCCTCTCCAGATGTGGTTTTTGCATGCTGTTGTATATCTCTAGGCATATAAAATAAGGAGTAGCAGCATATACCACCTGGCAGACAAAGCTTTGTTGAACAATTTAACATCCTTTCTTAACAATTTAACATTGATACTCAAAAACAGAATGCAAAGGGTTTCTAGTATAACTTTAGTGGGCAAAATTTTAGCTGGTATTTTACTTCCAGTAGAGAAAAACAGGAAACTGGCTGCAATGTCTAGTGCACAGCTTGATCAAAACAAGTATCCAGAAAGATGAAACTTCTTCCTAACTTTGTGTTAGGGAGATAGGCAATGACTGCACAGAATCATTGCAGCAAGTTGCAAATGATGTATGAAATGAGAAACCCAGCCCATGGCACAGAGCAAAATACATAGTTAGCATTGTGCAGTGGCTGTGGTACTGTATGTTGTTTGCTACAGCATTGGTAAGACTGATCAGAGCCACACAGAATTTTAAGGAACAAAATAAAACATGTAAATGAGTTTTTCAATTTCCTATTTCCCCTTTGCTTTCTCATGAAGCAATTGACATTCTGAGCTGGTTAATCACCTTCTAATACTCGACCTATCTATGCTAAAGTGAAATCTATTTGGATAGTACTGGTTTTCTCTTAAAATAAGTAACAACAATATTCCAATCCTTTTAAGAATAAGGAATTTATTCTTTATATTTTAAAAATATATCCAAAATTGCATTACTTGAAAGGTTATCTAAATGTCTTGAAGAAGTAGACAGCAGAATTACAAAAGTTTCAAAACCCAGTGAGTTTGCAGATGACACCAAGCTGGGTGGGAGTGTTGCTCTGCTGGAGGTTAGGCAGGCTCTGCAGAGGGATCTGGACAGGCTGGATCATGGGCCAAGGCCCGTGGTGTGAGGTTCAACAAGGCCCAGTGCTGGGTCCTGCCCCTGGGTCACAACAACCCCAGGCAGTGCCACAGGCTGGGGCAGAGTGGCTGCAAAGCTGCTCACAGGAAAAGGAGCTGGGGGTGCTGTGACACGAGCTGAACATGAGCCAGGGTGTGCCCAGGTGGGCAAGAAGGCCAATGGCATCCTGGCCTGTACCAGCAATAGTGTGTCCAGCAGGAGCACGGCGGGGATTGTCCCCCTGTACTCAGCACTGGGGAGGCCACACCTCAAATCCTGTGTTCAGTTTTGGACCCATCACTACAGGAAAGATGCAAAAGTGCTGGAGCGTGCCCAAATAAGAGCACTGTAGTCGTATAAAGAGCAGCTGAGGGACTTGCAGTATTTTTCAGCTGGAGGAAGGGAGGCTGAGTGTGGATCTTATCACTCTCTACAGCTCCCCAATAGGAGGTTGTAGCCAGGTGGGTATCAGACTCTTCTCCCAAGAAAAAAGTGAGAGGAAGAGAGACACTGGTAAATGATATTTCTTTATGGAAAGTGAATGCAAGCATTGGAAGAGGCTGGTGAGGGCAGTCGTGGAGTCATCTTCCCCGGAGGTATTTAAAAGATGTGCAGACAACCCTAAGATATGTTTAGGGACATGTGTTTAGTGGTGAATTTGGCAGTGCCAATCTTAAGTATCTTTTCAGAATTAAACAACTCTATGATTTTATGATAGGAACACAAGCATGTACTAGGTAAAGTTGGGTTTCTTTTCTCTTTAAATCTCTTAATTAGAAAAGGTTCAAAATATTTAATGAAATATTCTTTGCCATTAGGTATCTCATACTTAAAGATGTGCTAAAAGACAGCATTACTTTTGTCACACAATCTGATGTACATAATAACGAACATTAAGGAGTACACCTTAACTGCACTATTGCAGAGAATTGTCTAAAATGTATATGCTGGGAAGAAAGTTCCAAAATGTCCCAGAGCTACCTGTCAAAATATTCCTGTAAAGCAAGAGATTAAGCAGATAACCAAGGCTATCATTGAAGATTAATCAAGCCCCTCAAAGCAATTTGGTCTCTTTAAAAAAAACCATAAAACTTATTCAAGTAGCAGATTATGGACTTCTTTAACTGCTTCCTGATGTGCATTTTGTCCACATTTGTACCTATCTTCAGCCAAAACTTTTTTTTTACGTATAAAGATAAGATATTTCCTATGTGGTTTCATTTTGTAAGGTAGGTCTTTCAAGAAATTGCAAATATTCTGGTTTTAGAAAAAAAAAATAGGGCTGGAAACTGCAGGACTTTTTACCAGGGTAACTCAGAGAAATGAAGACAAGTCTACTAAAAGTGCAAGCACTAAGATACTTAAATAAAGCATGTTAAACCTCTGTTTTTATATTTTCACTAGTCCTTGAAAAATTATCGAACTATAGCTCTCCAAAACTCCTATACTTCTAAATGAAAGTATTTGAAGAGGACCTCATATATTGTATTTATCCACATTTACCCTCAAAATTTTTTGCTTGATTTTTTGGAGTGCTCCTAGATAGAGAGGGTTTGAAGATCCTTTTGCTATGGAAGATGGGAACTAGCCGTTAGGAAATATAGGTTTGCATAAGTTTTAAATTATCACCTTTGGTTTTGACCAGCAGAAGGGTTTCTTTACATCCTTGAATGTCTATATATTCTAACAAATGAAGATAAAATTTTGCTATATAAGAAAAGAAAGAAGGAAAGAAAGAAGGAAAGATGGAAGAAAGAAAAGAAAAGAAAAGAAAAGAAAAGAAAAGAAAAGAAAAGAAAAGAAAAGAAAAGAAAAGAAAAGAAAAGAAAAGAAAAGAAAAGAAAAGAAAAGAAAAGAAAAGAAAAGAAAAGAAAAGAAAAAAGAAAGAAAGAAAGAAAGAAAGAAAGAAAGAAAGAAAGAAAGAAAGAAAGAAAGAAAGAAAGAAAGAAAGAAAGAAAGAAAGAAAAAAAGAAAGAAAGAAAGAAAGAAAGAAAGAACCAGAGTGAATGGACAAGTAATTATAGGTGGACTCTTTTTTTCCAGAATATCTGTGAACATATTTTAATGAGACCTTCCTTGAAATACGAGTACAGAGCTCCAAAACCTTCCATTTCCTGTACCCAGATTTACCTTCACTCCTCTTCAACTCTCTTTTTCCCTTTTCCATATTATTTCCACTACATAGAATTCTCCAATTTTTACCTACCTAAGATTTGCCTGAAGACATGTCATGTAAATTTACTCTTTTTTGAGTTTGAAATGATTAACTGAAAATTAAAAGGCTATTCTTACAGGTACTTAGTTTACTTAATTGTAACTGAAACCTAAAAATCAGTGTGAATAATGATAGACAAAATGAAAAAATGCTGTTTTTACAAAATATCCATACAAAAAGTATTTAAATACAAAAGTATTTATAGCACATTACTACTATTGTTTTAATTTTATTATTTTGTGAGTATTTATTAGTATTTTTGATGTATCCAATAGTAAAGAAGGAAGGAAAAGTCAAATTCTTTCAATGTCTTTTTATTTCCTTTTCACCTCAGCTCTATACTGAAAAACAAGACTGCTCATGTCACTCCCATTTCCAAACCTTATCAGAAAATTCATATCAAGAAACCTGATCTATGTTTTAGATGAATCTTGAGGAAAAAGTAACACATTTTCAAATAAATTTGTTTACCACTGAATCTCACAAAATGGTCACTACACTGTCATTTACTGGGGTTAGAGTGTTCTTTATAATAACTATTCATCATTTTATGAAACTGCATTTTTTGACAAGTAAAACATTTGTTTTCTATATTTGTCTTTTTCCCTTACTAAAAACACGCTTTCTGAAGGACTAAAGCAAACAACACATAAAGTATTTCCTCAATTCAGTGACTGTTGTTCCCTGGTAAAAATACAAAGACACTTCATTTCATAAATATGGGCTTAGCAGCTCACCACCTAGTACTTCTGTGGTAGGAATCTTCTTGAGTGACTTATCTACTAACTCATTTGTTTCTTGTATTGTAATATTGTCTTACTCTGAAGATTAATGTTGGAAATTATAAACATCAAAAAACTCCCTGAAAAATATTTATCTAATGCTGTCATGTTCCACCTCCTTCCTTTGTCTCAAGTACTGTGGAACCTATAGTTCACTGAATAAATATTAACAGAGTTTTGTAGTACTGTTATGTTGATATTAAACTTCTTTCTGGAAGCCTCAGGTCTTCATTTGATTAGTAAAAATAAGCACTGATTTCTTAAAATATGTTTGGAACAATGAAACTTATTTTAGAGGAAAGTTTTTATTTTCAGATAATTTTTAAATACTTTTTAAACATTTCCAGGTTCTATTTGATTCCTAAGCACAAGTATATTCTAGTGCATTTATTGATATCCTTTAGTAATAGTAATAGTAGTAATAATAATAATGGTAATAACGATAATGAGCCTTTTGGCCATTAGTTCCTCGTGTCCTTAACTACTCTTAAAAACCTTCCAAAAACCATTTATTTTTCTTTAATTTTTAAAAACTTCTTGGAAGCATTATACAAATAAAAAAAAATCTTTAAATCCAAAATTCCTGGTTCGCCCATTTAAGCCAAATTAAGTTCACTCTTGCAATATTCTGCAGATAGATATTCTTTCTTATAATCAGTCTTAAGCATCTTACGAGTTTTCAGAGAAAAGGTGTAGAAAATATAATTTTCTCTACTCAACCACAGACTGCAAGTGTTCCAGTGGGCCACCTAGCATCTGTATCTAGGAAAGCATTATGATAACAGGTCTAAATGAATGAAATTATCTAATATTAAGAAAGTAAATTTTACACATGATAACAGTTTCTAAGATAAAAATTTGGTTTAGGATTCTCTGAGACTTTTGCATCTCACCACAGGACTTTGAGGTGAACATGGATTATAGTAGAGGAATGTTAGAAATAATACACACAAAATAGAAAAAAACCCAATTATGAACTACCATATGTGCAATGTGAATAGAAGTCGCATTTTTAATACAGTGTGTAAAAACTCCACAAGAATAGAGAAAGCTTGTTTTACTGGTAGGAATTAAAGGACTGAATTTATACAGTTTAAAGAGGGGATTTAAAATGGGTTTCTCTGTAGTTTATATGTATATAAGTGAAAATTTTGGTAATGCCAATTTTCAAATCCCACAGTCTCAAAGTCATCAGACAATTTAATTGGGAAATAGCAGGCCCATTTTAACAAGCAAGGCTAGTGAGACAGTAAAATTATATCTGTAAGAATATTGTGGATTCCCCATAGAGAAGGCTTTTAAATAAATATTGTGTGGTTTTGCAGTGCAAAAGACACAGCAATGGTTTGAGGATGGACTGGGGGAGAGAAATTGTGTACCCTCTGTTACACAGTAAATAAGAACAAATTTTGAAAATTGCCTTTTTCTGAAGTTCACATAATAGGATTGATAAATTGGTTGTTCATAAGTTATATGAGTCAGTAATTGTCCTGATATTTTAAGGAAGTATCAACTTTAACTCTGTAAGTCTCTTCTGAAATTTGATTTCCCAATCCTATTTTAATTAATTAATGTCTATGTAACTGTAACAATGGAATTTTAAGGCATGAGTGTACAGAAGGGAAGGGGTTTCTTTTACTACCATTTGCGCTAAAATTTAAGTTCTCTGTTTAAAACAGACTTATGTTGGAATTTTCTCTCTTTTTATTTTTGTCACTTTTTCCTTCTTTCTACTTCGCTTATTTTTTTTTTTTTAGGACAAATTTCTACCTTGAGTACATATGCTAACAAGTGTATACCTATGTAAGCCAAATTCTAATATTTACAATAGTGCCTTCATCCGTTAAAACAAAATCTCCCCATGCATTGCTCTGTCTTGGAACTGTTCAGGCCTAGCAGCTGGGATTCGTGAACTGTGTGAACACAGACCAATTTCCAATTGCCTAGGTCATTCCTCACCTGCTCATTTTGCCTTAAGCATGGCATGACCATCTTAACTGAAGACCAAGTTCAGCTTCAAGGTTATTCTATCTGTACCAGGGTTTTCCTGAAAAAGATTTGTTATTTAGTCGTGGTCTGCGTCAGAGACTGACGCTTCTGTCCCTTTCTTCACATCTGCTTTTAACTCCATTACTTGCTATTTGTAAATAAGATAAATTCTTCTTGACCGCTTGGGAGATTTTGAGTTTGAACTCAATGAAGGAAGTTTTTGAATATGGATGTCAATCTCTTAACTATAAAAGAGTCTGGTACCTGTAAAGAGTAACTAGTAGTCTACAGTAAACAGAACAATGTGGCAAAAACCTCTTCAAGTTCCGTTTTTTCAGAATTCAGAGTTGTCTTCTTTTAAATTAAACCAACAATAAGTACATACATCCCTTGTCTAATGAGCATGTAACACCTCCAGGAAGTCAGAACACCTCTAGGAAGTTATCCATAATGAGCTGGTTCTAGCACTACTGGGTTAAAATCCCTGATTTATACATCACAGCAGTCCCCATTTTCATATAGCCTTTTTCTTGGCTGTTTAAATACCTCTTCCTTCAATACTAGGAAGACATTGGTAACTGTGAAGTCCAGTGATTAAATTCTGAGGCACAGTGTGATATCTCATTAGTCAGTGATGGGACTGTTTTAAACTCAGTAAGCGTCTTAGATGTCTGTTAAACCTTGAAAGTACCACTTTTCATCATCTTCTCCAAAAATAGACTTCAAGGAACTATAAAGTTGCTGGTGTGTACGCACTGTAATTATTTACATAATAATGCATTTTAT
>VXBU01007763.1:0-54473 GCA_013400315.1 Bombycilla garrulus
CTTTTGGTTTTTAGAAACTGGTTGGAAAATTAATTATGAAAGCTCATTTTATGAATTAATTTAGTGCAGGAGTTAGGTGTTAGTTTTCATAAGGCTTTAAGTTTTGTGCCGTCCTAAGTAAAAAACTTTTATCAAAGACCTGTAAAGTTGTATTTTTTTCATAAAAGGCACAATAGGGAATATTCTCTTATGTGCTAGTTGTTTAACAATGCAACTTTTAGTATTAAATAAGTAAAAATTGCTTTGGAAGATAATTTTTATTTGTTCTCTACTTGTACATAATAAAATGGAATTAGTTTGTTTGTGTATTCTTGTTAATAGTCTTTGTAGAGATCAAAGTAATAGCTTTGTTCCTGCAGAGATATTAAACATTTAGTGTTTTACTCAGGAGTGTGGATAAGGCTGTTTTGCTCCATGCCTTTCTTAAGCAGTGTGGCTGTTCCTGTCTAACTGCAAATGTTATGCTTTAGTCAGTCAGTGACTTCACTGTGTTGGAGCAGTTTAGTGGGAAGCTGAGGGTTTTTTCTGCTTTCATGTTGAATAAGTCCTGGTGTGTTGTGGTTTTGTAAAACTCCGAGCTATGGGTGCTGAGATAGGGATGGGCCATGGAGGGTGCAGGATCAAGTGTGTTCCTTGGCTGGGTTGTTTAAGGGGTGTGTTGGAGTGTTCAGTAAAGTAAAGCTGCCTGAAANTAACCCACTAGCAGGTGGGTTGCAGCTGGCTCTGAGTTTTTTACCAACACAGTGAAAACTCTTTCAGTGAGAGAAGTGTTGCTGACTTAAATGAGAAGTTGCTTTAATGTTTTTGGACTCTACCATGTTTAAGCCTTGATGCTATTCTGATAGACATTGCCTGGCTGAACATTGGAGCATTTATTCTAATGAATAGACAGGAATTAGGTACTACTGCTTGCTAAGTCCACTCTATCAAGGAGTGACAATTTTTCTACAGTGTAAATAAGCACTTGTCTAAAGGAAATACAAGCTATGCAGATGAAAAGATCCACTTTCCATTCTCTTGATCAAAAGCTAAACTTAAAAAAGACTACACTGGAATTAACCCGTTTTCCTTACTGAGAAGTCCCTACCCGCCCCCCGTGGCCCTGTCCCCGCTCTGGGTCCCCCCCGCCGCCGGGGGGCGCTGTGACGGAGCGCTCCTCCCGCACAGTCGTGGCGCTCGGGGGCGGGCCAACATGGCGGCGGCCAGCTGAACGCTCGCGTGGTTCGTTCCCGGTGCCGCTGCCCGCAGCCATGTCGGCCCGCCAGGGCAACAAACTGCCCAGCAACCTGCCCCAGCTGCAGAACCTCATCAAGCGCGACCCCACCTCTTACACCGAGGAGGTGCGCACCGGGGCGGTGGTTGGGGCGGGCCGCGGGACGGGTGCGGGCGGGCGTTGCTCAGCTGCCGCTGTTGTCCGTGTGTCCGCAGTTCCTGCAGCAGTACCACCACTACCAGTCCCATGTGGAGATTTTCACTTTCCAGCCGGACAAGCCCAGTAAGGAGCTGGCCGAGCTGCTGATGTTCCTGGCGCAGGTGAGCCCCCAGCCCTAACCCAGCGGCTGTGGCAGCCTGTGCTTGGTGCCGGCCTCTGTCACTGTTGCTGATATGCGAACAATTACACTTTCTGCTCGCGTACCCCTTGCCAGGCCTGTGAGGTAACGCCAGGCGTACTCTAGAGCCTTCACTTGCCCTGTCCCTCGCAGGTTGCCCACTGCTACCCCGAGCACATGGCCAGTTTCCCGCAGCAGCTGAAGGAGCTGCTCTCCTACCACCACACGGTCCTGGACCCCGACCTGCGCATGGTGAGACCCCGGCCTGGACTCCCCCTGCCCTTTGTGTGAGCCGAGAGTTTGTGGCTTGCTCGTCAATCAAGAGAAGCTGGAGGAGAATGTGGAATTTGGGTTCTTTTACAGACCTTCTGTAAGGCTCTGATCCTGTTGAGAAACAAGAATCTAATAAATCCCACGAGCTTGCTGGAGCTCTTCTTTCAGCTGCTGCGGTGTCGTGATAAACTGCTACGAAAGGTAAGGTGTGCTGACAAAAGTCCGCATCGCCGGTGGGTTTTGACCAACTTAGCAGAGGTGTTACCAGAATAGGCAGCTATTCTGTGCTTGGTTGGGAACACAGAGTTTAAAATAACTCAGCTGTTTCAGCAGGCAGTGCTGGAGGCAGGGGTCCAGCTCTATGTTGGACTAATAGCTGAGTTTTGCTGCTGTAAACACCTTGCTGTTGCAGGCTGTAGCTTGTCCTGTTTGGGCTTGAGCAGTTTGGTTGTGTCTGCAGGTGAAGAACCTGGCTGTCAGAACAGGCCTGAATGAAGCAGGCGCAGCAATTGAACTTGATGCCGTTCATTGTCCTGCCTTGCCGCACTGTAAATTCAGTATGGTTTCCAAACACGAGTTTTCACAGGATACCTTTGTGGTCTTTTTGCTGCTGTTAACTCAGTGATGTCCTCAGAGGTGATCAGCTGGGTCCCGTGCCAGTGCTTGGGCACGGGGTTGCCTCTGTGTGTGTTACTCCCTATCCTCTCTCCACCTGCAGACCTTGTACACTCACATTGTGACCGACATCAAGAACGTCAACGCCAAACACAAGAACAATAAAGTGAACACGGTAGGTGCTTTGTCTTTCGTGTGTACTGTGAACTGATCTCCTGCTCCTGTGGAAGACCACTGATAACGTGTTTTCCACTTCTTTTTTAGGCACTGCAGAACTTCATGTACACAATGTTGAGAGACAGCAATCCCACTGCTGCCAAGATATCTCTGGATGTGATGATAGAGCTTTATAGAAGGAATATTTGGTGGGTCTGGCAGGCTTGTGTTGATTTGCCATTTATTGTAGGGCACACGGGCATCATTTGTGGCATGTAGTCCAAAACATAATGCAGGGGTTAGTGACTTAAATAGGTTTCCTAATTGTAGCCCAGTGGAGTTATAATTTGTGCCAGGGAATTTAGCAGAGAAGAAATAATGTCTTGTGTGAAATGATTTACTGAAGTATTTGCTGAGAACAAATTTTCTGAGAATAATGTGAAATTGCCAGACTTGAAATTAAAGATGGGGTTTGTTTCTTTCCAGGAATGATGCCAAAACAGTCAATGTCATCACAACTGCCTGCTTTTCCAAAGTGACCAAGGTGAGAACAGAAATCACTGATACACTGGATGTTACTGTGGCTACCTTCTTCATATGCATGTAGCTTAATATGTTGTTACAGCAGACAAACTTCAGTGATTTGTCTGTTGCTTGTTTAATTCTCAAAATAACACTCATGGGAGGAGGTGGAGCTTGTCAGTTTATCTTTGTAAGAAGTGTAGACTGGTGTGGGGAGTGTGAAGGTTCTTTTCACTGCTCTTCAGAATATCACCTGCTTAATATCAGGACTGTGAACCTTTGATTAATTGAGGAGAGCACTTGTCCTGCCTGAGGCCTGACTGAATATTGGGCCTTCTGCATTGGTTCTGGAGGCTTTAAAAATTTGTACTATGAGTTGAGACAAGTTTTTACCCTGTGAAAGTCTAAAAGTGGTTCCATTCGATAGAAGTCAACCAACCAAAACTAAAAACCTAACCAGCAAAATGATGTGAATTAATGCAAGTTGAGAATTCTGAGCATCATCTTGGCTCTCACCTGTGTAGGGCTTCCTGACAGTGTTGACACAGAGCAGCTAGGTTGAAATGATTTTGCAGGATGATAAAAAGACAGTTGTCAGCTTTGAGTTTGCTCCAGGCATTGGTGCAGCTCAGGTGCTCTTTGGTTCTGATTGCCTCTGAGCGATGATGGGCAGCTAAAATTGCCTGGGTCTGTAAAACACTTGTGGCTTTCAGGCTGTAACTTTGTTTATTTTCTGATCAGATGTATGGCTTTAAAAAACTGGTGAAGTCTTTGCACAGCTTAAGGTGTGGGTGTAGGGTGGCTGTAAATTTTGTCAGCTTGTCCCACACTTAACCGAACTCATTTAACTTTTCAGGTGTTAGTTGCTAGTTTGAAGTTCTTCCTTGGGAAAGATGAGGATGAGAAACAGGATAGCGATTCGGAGTCTGAGGTGGGTGCTGTGACCAAACATTCTCTTCTGTTTTTCAGACCCATTACTGGTTCTGTCATCTTGGTGACTCTGTCTCTGCTGTCTGTCTGCCTCTGTGCTACTCACTGTCCTGTCTAGCTGTCTCCAGATGTTTGTGATGCACATTTTCAGTGTCTGACAGCTGGCCCCAAGTGACAGCAGAATGTGTTTGCTGTCTATTAAAAGAGAAATGCTAAGAGCTCTTTTTAGATCCTGGTACCTATGTGTTCTGACACTTAGGAAGGGAGATAGTTTTCAGAGTATGTGGTATTGAAAAATATTGGTAGCTTGTTTGTGTGCTTGCCCCTTGAAGCCTGGGTTCCCTGAGTGTTGTGTTCCTTCCCCAAGGACGATGGCCCCACGGCCAGAGATCTGATGATGCGCTATGCGGCCAACAAGAAAACCACCAAGCGCAAGAAAAAACTGGAGAAAGCCATGAAGGTGCTCAAGGTGAGGAGAGGGCTGTCTGACTTCCCATCATATTGACTTAGTCTTTCTAGTCCAGAAGTCCTGTTGTTGCCCTGCTTGTTTAGCTGCAGATGGTAGATAATGCTGTGTGGTTGAAAACTGGGATAGTTTTTAAAAACCAGGGCTAGTTTTTAAAACCTTCCTGAAGAGGCATCAATCTTTTGACAGCAACCTTGAAACTGAAACAGTTTACTCAGAGAAAGAGAGAAATGCCTTTTATTCTTGTCTCCATGCAGAAGCAGAAAAAGAAGAGCAAGCCAGAGGTGTTCAACTTCTCTGCCATTCACTTGATTCATGACCCCCAAGGTGAGTGTGCAGTGAACTTAGTGCAATTTGTGTTAATCTAACAGCAATTGATTTGGTCTTCATGTGTTCCAGTGAATCTCTGGAGATGGCATTTTCTAAGATCAGCCCAAAATGTATGTAAAAATTTAGTTTTCAATGCTCACCCAGCACTTAGGGTGTTGGGAAACATCTGCCTGTTCCCTCTGTTGAACCTGTGCACAGCAGGCCTTTTAGGCATATGAGAAGTAAAATAACCCATTGGAATTAGTGCTTTGGTTACCTTCAGTCTCTTCTGTGAAAGGGCACTGGGGCTGCGAAATAAGAACAAATCAAACTGCCTCTTCTGACCGTAATCCCAGTTTAGTTCTGTGTTGTACCCTTTTGGTCTACTGCAAATCCATTTTTGCTTCTTCCAGACTTTGCTGAGAAACTGCTGAAGCAGCTGGAGAACTGCAAGGAACGATTTGAAGTGAAGATGATGCTCATGGAGCTAATATCCAGGCTTGTTGGAATACATGAGGTATGTACTTGGATAATTTTATGGCGGTCTGTTGGTAGCCAGCCTGGTTTGGCTGTGGGCCTCGTGCCTCAGGAAAATAACGTTTAATTTTTCTGTATATCCAAAAGTGTGTAGGGATGGTCAGGGAGTTGGCAGTAGGTCTCATGCACAGTGGTACAGACTTTGTGGTACTAAGTGAGCTCTCCTAAAGAATGGTTTTGGTCTGGAATAGTTGAGCTGAACCTGACGAACAGAGGAGAGCTTGGTGCTTTCAAGACCCTCCTGGAAGCTGCTCATGCTGACCCCAGAGTAGTCAGTCAGATGGTGCTGAACAAGAGGGAAAGTGGCAGCTCCTGCACTTGAAGGGTTTTTTGCAGGCTACCCAGTAACAAAATATTTGCACAGGATTAAGTGAAGAGTAATCCAGTCCAAGTTGAGCAGTTTCAGAGCATATAAGGATTTCAGCGATAAGGACTAGGTACAGAGAGACTGCAGCTGTATTTATCTTGGTGCAGTTCATTTCCTTGTCCCCCAGATATCAACTCAACATAGGAGACAATTCTTTGTTGTAAAAATCTGAGGCATTAGGCAAGCTCACTAGAATGAGATGGTTTTACCATGTTTCAGTTTATGAAGGTGATCTCAAGTTCAGAGACAAGAAGGTAATCTGTTTACAATTTGCCTTGCAGCTCTTTCTTTTTAATTTCTACCCCTTTGTTCAGAGGTTCCTCCAGCCCCATCAGAGGGGTAAGTAGCTACTGTAGGTGCTGCTGATCCCTCATGTCTCATGTACAAGCATTTGAAGGAAATGGCAATGAAAACAGTAGCAGTGGTTTGGTGGGAAGTGGGAGTAGTCCAGTGTGGATAAGGAAGATACAAGGCCCTGCCTGCCAGAAGTACCAAGTGCTTTGGACTTGTGTGGGAGGCTGCATGCACTCAGGGCTCCTTACCTGAGGATTTGAGAAGCTCCAGCAAAGGAATAAAAGGAATCCTGACTAGCTAAGCTAAACATTGATTGCCTTAGGCTGCTTCCTTTTCATGGTGTTTGACTCCTGTTAGAGCATTTCCTTTTGCTTTAGCTGTCTGTTGTGGCTGGGTGGAGGCCAGAGGAGTTCCTAATGTTTGGTGGGGTGGGAGAGGGGAAACAATTGTCCCAAAGAAGTGTTCAGGCTGAATGTTTTTGGGACTGACTGAGCAGCTTGTTGAGTTTTAAGGGAGGTGTTTGTTGGCTGGAGCAAGCTGCAGCAGTATGTTTTGACATCTTCCTGCTTTTCTTCCAGAAGTGACAAAGATTCTTCTGTTTGCTGCACAGGCTTCACATCAGCTGGTACCACCCGAGGTCAGTGTTCCACCTGTGGTGGGTGTTAAATGGGTGGCAGGCAGCATGGAAATGCAACTGAGTGTGTCTGTGGGGAGGGGAAAGGGGAATTGGTCACATGGTTTGGAAAAGCTTATGGTAATTCCAGCAACTTTTGCAATTGGCTCTTAAATGGGAAGGGGGAAGATGTTTTTATTATTTTCTGCAAGAAAATTTGTGTTTAGAAAATATTTGTGGGCTGTACTGACATGTCCTGCTGTGTCTTTAGATGAAAAAGGATGTGTCTGTTAAGTTTTTATTAAATGTGCATTTTTTTTTTTATTTTCAGATTATCCAGTCAGTGTTGATGACCATTGCCAACAACTTTGTCACTGACAAGAATTCTGGGGAGGTCATGACTGTAGGGTGGGTACAGAATTGTATGAGTCATGTCAAACTCCAAATGTGGAAAATTTTTTTTTAAACCACTTGCAACTTACTTGTATTACTTGTGCTATGCTTTCAAGAAGCTGCTTGAGTTAAAAATGTTAGTTTTAACTTTCTATATTTTTGCTGGGAATATTTTACAATGGTTTTCTCATTTTACATTGAATGTTGTATAAATACTGTATAAGGTTCTTCAAATGTCAAATAATTCAGTCTGTAAGTAGCATTTTCTTCTAACTAGTGTTTAGAAAATAATTACTTTTCCATATTTTTAGAATCAACGCAATAAAAGAAATCACTGCAAGGTGTCCCTTAGCCATGACTGAAGATCTGCTCCAGGACCTTGTTCAGTACAAGACACATAAAAATAAAAGTAAATATTACATGGATATGACTTTAAACTCCTTTTTTTCCTGTATTATGTAGTCTTCAGCAGATCACTGCCACAGCCGTCGTGGCAATGCTGTCCTAATTTGTTTTTACTGGCTGAGACTGTTTTCAGTTTTTGGGTTACATCTCTCTATTTGGAGTGTGTGGTTATGGCAGGGGAATTAATAGACAAAAATAAAGCAAGGAAAAGGGATTGTTAAGAAGAGTTAGGCCTGAGGAAGTGCTGTGTTCTGTACCAGAGACATCAGAGGGAGCCATAACCTCAGAGAAGACATGAGCTGGCTGTAAATGCTGGTGATCTATGTGGGATTTTGGTTTGCTCAGAGTTCTGCTTTTTTCCTGACTCTCATTTTCTGGGCAGATGTGATGATGTCTGCAAGAACTCTGATACACCTGTTCCGCTCTCTGAATCCAGAAATGCTGCAGAAGAAGTTCAGAGTAAGTGTTTGATATGTTTTGCACTCACTAAAAATTGATATGCTCAAAAATGATGAGAATTGGTCTCCGTATCCTCTTGAGATGGTGGAGTCAGGTGTGTGGTTTTCCTCTGCCTGCTGCCTTTGGACACGGTGTGCTATCCACATTTTGTTAGTTCAGATTCATCTAGCTTACAGTTAGATCATGCTCCTCAAGTTCTAACGTTTTCTGAGACGCATTCAACTTGAGTCATTAAACTCTGCCACATGAAATAGGGAAAGGAACACTCCTGTTCCTCCAGGTATTTTCATGGGTTGGTGGATATTACAGTAGCAGCCTGTTGAATTTGTGTTTTGTTAATGTACAGGGTAAGCCTACTGAGGCCTCGGTGGAAGCCAGGATTCATGAATATGGAGAACTGGATGCCAAAGACTACATTCCAGGAGCAGAAGTACTGGAGGTTGAGGATCAAAAGGAAAAGGGAGGAACCCAAGAGGAAGGTTAGCCTTTTTTCTTTAAAAATTCTGATTTTTCCTAGCGTCAATTATTGCCAATCTGGGTAGTGAAGATGAATTTGTGTTAACAGCTCTGTATTGTTCTGTGAGCAGATGGCTGGGAAAGTGCTAGTCTGAGTGAAGAGGAGGACAACGACGACGGAGAATGGATTGATGTGCATCACTCCTCAGATGAGGAGCAGCAACAAGTAGTGAGTTCCAAGTCTCTTCTGTGCCAAATACAAATGAGTCTTGTTAGTTACAGAGCAGATCCTCTTGCTCTTCACCTTCATGTAGCTGCCCTTAAATACCTACCCAGGCCTTCAGAGGAAGCTGTCCTGAAGCAGAGGCTGAAGAGCTGTTCAGCAGTGCTGCTGAAGTACACATGCTGCTAGGGTGGGAGGGGGAGAAGGAGGAGTTACATCTCAGGGCTCAGTGCTTTCAGAGCTGTGACAATCAGGTGAGATGAACTCCACAACATCTGATGTGCATGAACTCCATTCAGACACTAGGTGTTGGATATGAGACCAGGGTGGCACAGAAGTGGTTTTCAGAACTCTGATTCTTTTGTACCTTTTTCTTTTCCAAAGGCAGAAAAAGTGAAAAGCATGCCTGTAGAGGAGCGAAAAGCCAAAGCTGCAGCAGTCAGTACAAGCAGGCTGCTAACTCAGGAAGACTTCCAGAAAATACGTCTTGCCCAGCTTTCCAAAGAAATTAATTCTGCACCTGGCAAAGCTGCAAAGCGGAAATACATTGAAATAGATGATGAAGAGGAGGAGGGCAGGTAGGATACGGGCTGTTGAGTGCTTTTTCTTACCTATCCTTTACTGATGCAGCTTTTCATTGTAGCAGGGCACAGTGCTCTGCTGTTGATCAGTGTTCTCTGGTGACAGCCAGAGCCTAGAATGGATCCTGGCCTGGGGGTTTGCTTGTGCCTGGGAAAAAAGACGTGAGGAGCTCGTGGAAGGCCTGAGACTGTTTGTTTATTTGACTTGTTCAGGCCAAGAGGTGTGAGGGGAGCGGGGGGGTTTCTAGCAGTATCTGCCTGGTTATTGCTCCAGTGTTTCTTAAACTTGGTGAAAAAATTAGGATATCCCATACATGAGCAACAGCCTGAAGGGAACAAGAAGCGCTTGTGTCTAAATTCATGGTGAGACAGTGGCCTAAGATAGGTGAGAGACAAAGGCTGAAGAGGGCATCTGGTTTTCCTTGCCAGATGAAGTTTTGTGTGGTGACATTTATTGGATTTGTGTGTAGGGGGGAGTTGCTTTCACTCAGAGATATTGAACGTCTGCATAAGAAGCCCAAGTCAGACAAGGAGACCAGATTGGCAACTGCAAAGGTAAGGAATGGCATGTCCTGTGTCCTGTCCTGGTTTTGTGTTTGTCTTGTGCAGGAGGAAATGCTGAGGCTGTATATCTAAGATAGGTGCCCAGCTGCCATGTGGGTTTTGAGAGGTGATGTGTTGGGTTCCTTGCTGTGGCGTCTTGTTTGTAACAAATAAACAATCTCCTGCTGGTCACACGTGACCATGAAAACAGAAACAGACCAAATTTTCACTGTGACAATAAATACAGCCAGTATGGGAGGAGGCATTTATGAACACAGCCTTCCTGAATGCAGATTTTTTGTTACTGCCATAGAACCCGTTATCAGCAGGCAGGTGATGTTGATGGTAGGTGAAGGAAAATGACCCCCTGTTGCTTTATTGCACTATCTATTCTAGGCTGGAAAGACAGACAGAAAAGAATTTGTGAAAAAGAAAACGAAAATTAACCCATTTGCCAGCTCTTCCAACAAAGAAAAGCAGAAGAACAAGAACTTCATGATGATGAGGTACAGCCATAGTGTCCGGACCAAGAACAAGCGTTCCTTCAGGGAGAAGCAGGTAATGTTTCACGTTTGACATGGATGGGGCAGTGTGAGCAGTAATTAGTGATGCAGGTGTGGTGCTGCTGACCATCTGGCCTGAGGTGGTGCTGCTGTAACTCAGAGAAAGCCTGTGGCTTGGCTTGCCAAGTTCTGCCCCAGAGGAAGAGCTACTTAGCAGATTGTGGTTCCCTCTCCACAGTGTCTGACCTTTCTCTTGTTACAGTTCCATCACAAACTCATCTCTCCTGGACTAGAAGGAATCTAATAGCTTTCCACAAATGTTCCTGAGGAATATATGCAAGGGCTGTTTATTAGCTACTGTAGCTACTGTTCAGAAAAAAATTACTTCAGTTAAACTGTAGTTTCACACCAATGCTGCTCTGAGTGGTGAAGCCCCTGCCGGTGTAGGGTTTTACAAGGTGTTATTAACTCAACTCATCCAAATGCATTCAAGAAACCTGTAGAATAATCCAGTGGTCCAGTTTTTTTTTCTTCCCAGAACATGTTTTGTGAAATGTTTACATGCTGCTTGAACTTTGTGTTGTTTCCAGGATCATACATGTTATCCAAGTGATATTTGTCTGCAATTTCTTGCCTTAGGAAGGGCAAGACAGGAACTATTAGTAGACTCAGTAGAGAATATTTGAAGTTTTTCTGTTGAGCAGAAAGATGTGGACTAGTATCCTCTGTACATGTTTATTTGGCATCATTCTGCCTCACCTCAGTTAAGGCTGACAACATTGAAACCAGCTCTCAAAAGACACAAAACAGGCAAATGAGCAATCCAGGCACATTAAGGAAGCTGCTGTCTACCATTATACTTGGCTTAGTTAGTCTGTAAAAATGTCTTGAAGGATTTCGTCATTATTAATGTTTTAAATTCAAGTGTAATGGCTAAACAACATTTATTCATACTTTTTTCCCATTAAAGTTAGGCTACAGCACCAGTCTGTTAACCATAAGTGTTTTGAGTGGGTTGGAGGATCATAGTTGTATGGTGCTGCATTCTGCTGCACTTTCTGGTGGTAAGATAAAATGGCCTGCTTGCTATAGTCCAGAGCTAGCTCCTTTATGACTTAAAACATACTTAAAGCACAATAATATCTCTTTAGGGTGATAATGGCACTTGTAAAAATTCCTCCTTCCCCCTTGAGAAGGAGTTTTGTAATACTCCTTCACCAAACACCAATTTTACTTCCCTCTCAGCTGAACTGGAACTTTCTTGATCTCTTTTGTTTGAAATGAGTTCAGTAGAACAGTTTGTTCAAATCTTTGTTGTATAAGATTTGGTGATGCCCAGCTCTTTAATTGTACTGTGGAGTTTAGGTAAATAACCCCAGTGTTTCTGCCACTGTAATTGTTAGCATTTGCATTGCTGCTCCCAATTTGAGCTGATGAGCTCCTAGTGTTTTCATCAGAGGTTAAAGAAATTGAAAAGCGTTCTGATGTGGTAGTGGTATTTTCTCAGTTATTATGCTCCTTACCTGAATATTCCTCTCTTGTTTTGTGGTTAGCTGGCTCTTAGAGATGCACTTCTGAAAAAGAGAAAACAGCTGCTGAAATAAGTGCTGGAGAGAGCTTCATCACCCTTGAAGAAGTCACCCTGGAGATGCTAATTTCCATCCACCATCACCCTCAGGGAAAGGAGGACTGTGGTGCCTTATGGATTTAGCTCCGATCTGTTTGGAAATGCAAATGGAACTCTTGCAAGCTGATGGATACTGCATCAATAGGACAGAAGCTTTAGTCCTTGGAGGATTTTAATTGGTTTTAAAAGCATTTTAGGGGAAAATGCAATTATATTTTTATTTAATGTAATTTACTTACAGTGGGTTTTGTATGTGTAAGTATTAAAATACACAACTGTATGATAAAAATTCTACTTGAGTCAGTTAATGACTAAGCAACAGAAAGGAAAAAGAATTTTCTGGTCAGTCCATAAAGTATGTTGATACAATTTCTGTGCCTTTGGGGAGTGACTGCAGATGAAGTGAGCTGTTGTCTAAGCAGCTGGCTTTGATCAATTTATTAACACCAAGTTAATCTGTGATGCAGGTAAAATTAATTCACGAGTTGTGGGGAAGAACAATTCATTATGGCTTACTAAGAGAAGAAAAATAAAATTAGTATATTGGGAGATAGGGTTTTTTGTTGCTATTTAAATATTAAAATAATACCATTGCCAGAGGAAAAAGGAATGCTTTCCTACAGTGGTGTGCCTTGAGGAGGGACTTGCCGGTATCTCTTGGCAGCTACATGCAAAAATCATGTGGATGTCTGGATTCTTTGTCTAAGAACTTGTGCTGAACTTCTGCTTCAGCTTTGACCTCTGTTGGGACTACTAATGGGTTCTTTCTACCTTCCCTAGCCACCTGTTTTAATGGAGTGGATAAAGTATTTATAAATTGAGGGAGTTATTTATACCATCCTTTCTTACAGTCTGTTAGAAATGGCTTTCTTTGTGGTGCAGAAGTAGGTGCCACATGCACAGTATAGTGGAAGTGCATTTAATGGGGTGCTTTTTTCCTTTATTTTTAGGAAGCCAGATAAATGGTCATATCCCATGTGGGAATTCACTTAGTGTAGCTATTTGTTGAATATGTATTTGTAATAACTTCTTTCTTGCATGGATTTTTTTGTTAGTGTTGTTGTCACACAGCTTCCTAGAGGGAAAAATCTTAGAGAGGCTTAAGGGAGAGAAGCACTAAGTAGGTTGTTTTGGGTTTTTTTACAGCTTTCTGTGTTTTATTCAAATTGTATGTTGCTGCTGAGGGAGGGGCAGGGGTTGGTACTCGGCAAGGAGAGCAGTTGAGCTCTCAGGTGGAGAAGCACATGTAGCTGGGAGTTAGAGTGCTGTGGGGATGGAGTGGGGAGTGGGGGCTGGAGCCAAAGTTAGGGGAAGCAAAGATCGTACTGCTGGAGGCGTTCTTTCTGCTGAACAGCTGAGCAGTTTCCCTTCTTGTGCATGTGTCCAGAAACAAACAACCTCTGACACTGAAAGGGAGTGGTAATATTTTGCCCCCGCGGCTGAGGACAAGTGTCTAGTTCTCCTCTCTTCCTCTTTCCCTCTTGTTTACAGTTTTGCTGTATCAGCCAGTATGCTGACGGCTCTGCCAAGCGTGGGTTTGTGCCCTCTGCCCTCGTTGTGGAAGCGACAGCGTTGGACCGGCTTCCATCGGCTTGGCCCAGCAGCAGCGCCGGGGCACTGCACGTGTAACCCGGTCCCATAAACCTGCCGCTGTGCTCGCTCTGTCCCGTGTCTCGGGGCCGGAGCCGGGCGGGCGGTGACGCCCCGGGGCGGGCCCTGAGGCTCGGGGAAGGGCGGGCTGGCCCCGGGGAGCCGCTCCGCTCCATCCTCCGCCATGGGCTGCGGGCCGTGGGCGCTGCTGGCGCTGCTGTGCGGGGCGGCGGGGGCGGCGGCCCCGCTGCGCTGCAACGTGAGCCTGGACAGCCCGGCCGAGCAGCGCTGGCTGCCCGTGCTGCGGCGCTTCGAACCCGCCTTCCTGCGCGCCGCCGTGCAGCGGATCATCGAGTGCGTGCGGCCGCGGGGAGCGGGGACGAGCGCGGCGGCGCCGAGAGGGCTGAGGGAGCGGCGCGGGGGTGCCTGGCGGGAGGCGCCGGCCCGCNCGTGTCTTGCAGCGAGAGCGTACCGAAATGGGTTCACCAGCTCATCCAGCCCATAGCCGCCCAGCTGGAGCTTTTCATGCCGCAGCCCTTCGCGGGAGAGATTGCGGGGATGTGCAAAGCACTGGGACTAAGTCTCGGAGATGGAATCCTGCTGAACTTCGCCACTGCGTAAGTGTCGGGTACTTACACGGCTCCTGCAGGTGGGCGTAGAGCTTCAGTTCAGCGCGGGAGAAGGCACGTGGTGGGTGACTTGCGCTGGTCCTTCTGAGACCACTTCATCTCTTCAGCCGGAAGGTTTCGTTCTCTTTTGGCACATTGAATGCTGAATGGAACTACAAATGGTTATGTTTTCTATCGGGATGTACCAGTAATATCTATATGTCATGGTTTTATGTATGTACATATATATAAATCTATTAAAACCCAAAAATACTTTTTGCTGATATCACCAAAAGTATCACACATCCAAAAGCAGAGATCATTTATGTTTGAAGATGATGTAAAGTGTTCTGTCTCTTAAAAATTGCCAAAAAGGAGGCTAGAATAATTAGTTGCTCTTTCATTTGTCCGAGATCAAGTTACTACTAACTACTTTCTGGATGAAGGTTCACAACGGCTGCATAATATCACTTCCCAATTCGAGCAGTGGAAAATTACTGTACTATATTTATGGCAGCAAACAATCTCAGTGAAAAAATACTCAGTTTCAGTGTCTCTTTTTGCCCTAGAAACATGGCGCAGGAGAATCGTGAACACTTGGTGTTGTCTCTGGGGAGCCTAAAAGATTTCTCCATAAACATTTTAGCAAATATCAAGGCATGCCCCTTGTTTGCATTTGGATTTTTTTTTTTTCCTAACGTTAACCTCAGGTTATCATCTTGTTTTTAGTAAGGACTAATATTGAATACAATATGTTTAAGTGCTGGCTGTTTTAGTGTGTCACAGAGAATACGTGCTATGCTTCACCCTGATAAGGCCCCTGAAATTCAGTTTCTCAGCCTGGATACTAGAAAACCCACATCAACTGCGAATAGCCTACTTATGTGGAGAATTTTTTACCTTTATATTTTTGAGAGGCAGAGTTATGCACCACTCAAATGGCCAACTCAAAACTACAGAGAAAATAAATTAATTCCCTGGTACTCCAATATGCTCCACCAAAAAGCATGTTTTAATGAAACTGAACTTGGTTTTGAGCACTCTTCAGGTTCTAGAGAATTGTCTGTTATTGAAATGGCTGATACTTGAACCAATGTTTTTCAGTTTCATTGATGTGACTTAATTTGAGTTTATGTACTCGGGATTATAATTACAAAGGGTCCAAATGGAAATGAATTCATCAGAATTAAATTCAGAAAGTGAGACACTTTATGGATGTTTTCAGATGTCAGCTTTTCATTGTGACTTAAAGTGAAATGAAATAATTGTTTTTCTTGAGTGGAAGTGCTGCCTTATTGCCCTGTAATTTCTGACCTGCTGTGGACTGTGGTGTTACTGGACTCCTGTTTGTATGGTAACATGAATAGAACAGCTGGCAGAGCATCAAGATTGCTGCTGAAAGGCTGAGCTCCTGCAAGCTAGAATACTGCAAGCAGTGCCAGAGCTGTGCCTCCAGTCATTGCTTGCCCTGCTCTGTTGGCAGGTTCTGTACCAGCATTGTCGCTCAGGATGACAAAGGAAACATTTACCACGGTCGGAACCTGGATTACGATTTTGTCGATATTTTGAGCAAGATCACACTGGATGTGCAGTTTATAAAGGGTGGGCAGGTATGGTCTGGGGTTGGCGTGGCCGGATGGTGATCTGTGAAGAATGGGACAGCCCTATAGCCGCTTAGATAGGGGTTTAATGTAGAAATGGGGTTCCCATCCCAAATACACTGGCTTCTTAGAGCAGCACAGTTATGCTGCAGGAGTGTGGGATGAATGCTGATTTTCTTTCCTTTCTGGACATACAGTTTATGATGACAGACTGAAAAATGTAGACCAGTTTAATCTAGTATTGATGATATTATTTCTAGGAGATGCTGAAAGAAGGAAATGTCAAGATGCTAAAAAAGAAAAGAACTATTAGGGAATATGGCAAAGAAATCAGTTTTGGTTGGAACCAATTCTAAGGCTTTTTTTTTTTCTTTAGACCTTGTGAATTTCGTTGATCAGTAAGGGTGTTTTTAGACAAAGATTTCCAAAAAACAATTAGTTGCTACTGCACTTTTGTGAGTCTGATTTTTTAAAATTTGTTTTTTAAAGCTTCATTAGTCCATTTTGGAAATGGAAAAGTTGCTGTTGCTTGGCAGTTTAACCTGAGCAGAAGTCTTGTAGCTGTCGGTGATCACAAACAACTGAAATGCTATGAGTTTGAGGCCTCAGAGTCCCTTTAGAATTTATTTAGCATGTTTTCCTGTTACTGAAGGCACAGTGTGCTGTAGTAATGCAGGTATGAAAGCTATAGAAAGAAGTCCAGGCTGCAGGTTCCAGCTGTGTTCTGTTCTGGAATGCTCAACTGCTCTGTTTCCTGGTTTCAGGTTGCGTACCAAGGCACCACGTTTCTCGGTTATGTAGGCTTATGGACTGGGCAAAGTCCGCACAAGTTCACTATCTCCGGGGATGAACGAGGTAAAGGAAATATCTTCCACAGTAGATGTGTGTTGTTTTTGTTGATTGTTGCCTGCCCTGGCCTTTTTCTCTCAGAGGGAGCAATGAGGTTAAGGTTGCCAGGAAGGATCTGAAGTGCAGTGCCTTGCCTTGCCCTCAGGGAGTGAAAGCACACATGCCTGGTTTTGGCTGCTGTAGGAGAAGGTATTTGCCAGCAGTGTCACCTGAGCTGAAAGTGTCAAAGGATGGGGAAAGGCTTGGGAATGCTTGTAAAAGATGTGGTCTGGTCAGGAGACGCCATTGGAGGTGGCAGAGATGGGGCTGAGATAACAAGATGCAGTTTGGACAGCAAAGAAATGGCTCCTTTCCTGGTTCTGCTGTATTCCATGGTTGTTGGGCCCCATAAGGCAGTTGGAAAGAGAGGAGGGGAAGATCTAGGGGAAAGGCAGCAGCACTTGGGGGAATGGCTGGAGATGCCGAAAAGGCAGTTGGGCAAGATCAGTAGTAGAGCAGAGTTGAGAGATGTCACTATTGAGAACTAAAGCTTGTAGCAGTGGGGAAGGCTGGAGAGGGTCACTGCCTTGTTCATCAGGGCTTCACTTTCACAAGTAATGACAAGTTATATCCAACTCAAAGCTTGGGAAGTTGTCTCCTTCATTTCTTTCCCCTTTATTCCTTTTAAGAAATTGATACACTGTGTTGTTCTTTATTAGGTTACTATTAGAACTGGGAGTAATGTATTCTCAGAACCAACATCTAAAATGTTTATTTTTCCCTTGTGATGGTGATAAGCATTTTTCTTTTTAATCTTGAACAATCTGTTCTTAACTCTTTAGCTATGCAAACAATATTCACTGTATTGTGTTCCACCTGTACATTCTCTGAGTAGGGATTCTGCTATGGAGCGCTTGCACCTCTTGCTTCCTGTTTGCTTTGTTAATGCTGCCTTGTTGGATTCACTAAATTCTTTCCGTAGTTTGCACACACACTGCTTCTGATTCCAGAGCAGTTAGTTAATCCTTTCAAAACTGGAGTGTCCTGGGCTCATACTTACTGGGGCAAACTGCTTTTAGTTCAGCCTCAAGGCAAGTGTTAAGTATTTATTGAGTTGATGACTAAGTCAGGGTCAGGGTCTATTGAATGACCAGCAGACACATTATCACTACTTCTTTTTTGGCTGTTTTATTATTTCTGTGGAATTATTCCTGTTTTAATAGTAAGATGAGTAATGAGGTGATTATTATCCCTCCTTTTATGACAGGTCTAAGATGCTTTCTGGAAAACAGGAGTATTAATCCAGCTGCTGTGGCTGACTGTCAGTTGGAATTATGTTGTCTATATATATATTTCACCTGAAGGTTGTGCTCCTTGTTGGTATTTCTCCCATAAAATGTTGATACTTTGTTTTAACTAGCCCCTACCCTGTCTCACTGTATATAAATTACATGTATAGTAATTTTTTCTCTCCCCAGATGGTGGTAGATGGTGGGAAAATGCTATAGCTGCTTTCCTCAATAGGAATTACCCTGTCAGCTGGCTTGTGCGAGATGTAAGTGCACCGAGTTGTTCTTGCATTTCACAGTTGTGCCACATTTGTCCTTAAACATCTACTAAGTTAGAATCAGTGGCACAGAAGACTTAGCAACTTGATGAGCAAATGGATTTCTCAGGAGAAACTGAGTGTGGGCCTTGTATTGAGTAACGAGGCAATTCTGGTCCTTTCAGAGGACAACCTCCAGTGCCAAAAGTCCTGGAGGAGTTGTATCAAGACTTACTTCCTAGGGGGTGTTTCAGCTAGCTGCAACTTATGCTGTAGCCAATTAAGACAGCTGTACTTCTAGATGGTGAATACCTGTGCCAGGGGTTATTTTATACTATTTGTTATGATGCTACATTAGTAATATTTTCAAGTAGCACTTCAGAGTCAATTATGATTTTCAGAAAAGCTGGACATTTGTTCTTTTGAAGATGTCCCAGTGCTTGTTCTTGTGCTGCTCCTCACTGTCATCTCATTTTTGTGTTAGACCCTGAGTGAAGCAGAGGACTTCCAGTCCGCAGTTCTCAGACTGGCTGACATTCCCATCATTGCTGAAGTTTACTATATTGTGGGAGGTGTCTCAGCCAAAGAAGGCATGGTCATAACGAGGAATAGAAGAGGGCCAGCAGATCTCTGGCCTCTCGATCCCTTAGGTGGAGCGTAAGTAGGAAAAAAATACTTGGTTTGTGCTTCTCACATTCCCTTCCGAGTGACTGGCTCAGTGGCACAACTTCCTTGAGAGATCTGGGGCACCTCTTGGTCATGGCTGCAGCAGGAGACCAGAGGGCACCAACCCCATCCCCGTGTTCTGTAGTTGATGGTAAAAGCTGTTACATCTACCAACGCGGAGCCTTTGGGCTCTCAGCAAGGCGCTTTTTGAGGAAGTTTTTCCTTTTGGCAATACAGGGATGTTGATTGTTGGACTTCATGCATTACCTACTGCCTCACCTTTTGTTTGCTTCTATGCTTGTTACAGGTGGTTTCGTGTGGAGACAAACTATGACCATTGGACTACTCCTCCCCCTTTTGATGATCGCAGGTAAATTGATGGAAGCTCTGTGGGGAGAGCACGCCTATTCTGAAGGTGGTTAGAGGTATGAGCAGGTGTTTTCTCCTTCAGCAGGCAGCTCATTCAGTTCCTGTAATGCCACTGAAGGGTGTATATATATGGTGTAGAGCGATATTCACAGATGCAGAGGAAAGGGTGTGAGACAGGGATCAGCATAAATAAGGAGAAATTGTAAAGATAATGCATAGGCCAAAAACTTGCTCTTAAAGCAAAATTTAGTAGGAGGTAAATGACTCAGATTGACAGTGCCAAAATATTGGATGGCACTAGGAAGGTGCTTACATGAGATTTTTAGGCTGTGTAGTTTGCAAGAACAGACTGGCAGGTTCCTTCTTGGTATGTGCTAAATGGGGTAGTAATAGGAACTTCAACACTGTGAGATGAGATCCAGTCACACAAGTTGGGGTTATTTTAGACCAAAGCAGGCATTCCAATGCCAAGGCCTTGAGTAAGAAATGCCCTTAGCTTGTGTTGGTGCTCTGTAGCCTTTGGAACAGACAAGTGTGTTTAATTGATAATGTGTTGCTTTCCCACAGAACTGCAGCCATCAAAGCTCTCAATGCTACTGGACAGCACAATATCAACTTTGATACACTCTTTAAGGTATTTCTCAAACTCTGAATTGTGAGTTGCTCTTCCAGTTCTTTGACAAAGCAGAAGTGTTCTTTTATCAGGGATGTAAAAGCTGTGCTTTACTGTGGGGTGCAAGGTTTACTGCACAGCTATCTCCAGGGGGGGTTCTGGACTCCTATTTAGGAATTTTGTAACAGTTGAGCAATTCAGGTGGAAAGTGCAGGAGATGAATCCCATCATCTTTGTGCAGTTTCTTATTTCAAGCACAGGCATTTAGTGTTAGACATGGTGAGCTTTGGGAATTGGAATGTCTTTCAGAGGGCTTTTTTGAAACTACTTCTGTAAAATGGTCTGATGTTTAAAAAAGGCAAGAAGTCCTTGACTTTATATTATTCCTTTCATAACTTCATCCTATTGCTGTTTCGAAATAGCCATTTATTTCCCTCTTTATCTACCCAAATGACAACTCTTCAAACTTTCTGTACAGGTGTTGTCAGTGAAGCCAGTCTTAAACAAGTAAGTATTAGATTGAGAGATGTTGATTTGTGCCTCCTGCCATGCCTCAGGCCACTTGAAAGTACACCACAAACTTCCTGAGGATTTTCCTTTTGTGTCTGAATCTTGTGGTTTCCCAGCTTAGATTTTGCCTTGTGCTCATGACCTTCTACTTCCACTTCCACAACACTGTTCCTTTTGGGTCTAACACTTCAATTAGGGAACTGCACTGGTTCGGACTCAGTCTGGTAATGGGAAATTGCTTTGAAGTAGTGAAACAAATGACTACTTTGGAGGAGCAGCTGGATGTGACACTGAATCCTTTGCCCACTTTTGGAACTTTTGGGTTGGTGTTAACACTGCCAGTAGCTTTCTCTGCATGTTCTGATATAGCTCTGATTAATGTATAATAAAGTAAGTGGGATAAAACTTTAGGTACTGTTTACTGTGTTTCCAAGAGATATATTTCAGTACACCATTCTTCTATGCTGTTCCAGAAATTGCACTTTTGCAGGTTATTATGTTATGGTTTACTTTTACATGGAGCTCAGTATATGCTCTGTGTCAGTCATTGTCATTGGAGCTTGGCAGTGGCTTTCTCTACCTCTCCTCTGCCTTGTTAGTGTGAGGAAATGGGGAAAGGGAAGGTTCATCTCAGCTGTCACACAGATATAGTACCAATTGTTTAATACAGTTCCTCTCTTGTGCTGTGTGGGAGAATGAAGACTGTTGGGACTAATTTTTAGTGTTCTATTTGATCTCTTTTCCTTAATGCTTCTGTACCTAAGCAGAATATTTGTTTCCACAACAATTTGTCCTGCTGCTTTGGTAGCTAGATCAATTGCCCTTGCTGCCTTTGGAATGTCACTCACTTGCTCTGTTGCTGTTTCCCTGCCAGTAACACAGTGTACACCACAGTCATGAGTGCTGCGCTTCCGGATCGGTACCAGACGTGGATGAGAAGTGAGGAGTGACGAGGTGGAAGTGGCACAGGTGAGAGTGGCACATGTACTTACACAGCCCTTTCAGCTGCAGAGTCACTGAGGGACAGAGCATTGCAGACTGGTGACCTAGTCTGAATTCCTCATTCTGCTTGTTTATTGCCCTTGGATAAATCCCTTCCCTTGTTGTTTTAGAGGGAGTTCAATACTGACTCTCCTAGTGAAACTCTTTGAATGATCTTACAGTTTTGATCAGAGAGGAGGGGATGGATGTTGCACCCTAATGGTAGAGGTTCCCTCTGGGAATGTTTTGGCTATTTTTACAATTCCCCACTATGGCCCTTGCTTGTCTCCAGGTGGATGACAACAGGAAGCCCTGCCAGAGGGAACTGAATCCCAGCAGGAGGGGATGGTGCACTTAGCACCAAGGAAAATCAAGCTTTGTTGGTAACGGCTGCTCACCAGTGACTGCATGTGAGCAGCATCCTTTGGGGGCTTTGTCCTGTGAGCATGCAGAGTAAGTCCAGGTTCTTGAACTCACAAAGGGGCTCATAGGACAGCTTCAGAGAGATATTACGAGCATTTCTATGCCAAGAAACTGGTTGCATGGCTTTGGCAAGAGCACAGGAAGCTGTATTCCAGATTGAAGAGTTTCTAAAAAAATATTATTGTTATTATAATTGTAGCAGTTCTGTCAGATCTGATTTTAGCAAGAGTAATTCTTTCTAGAGATTGTGTAAAACTTGATTTTCACTTTGTTGTTGACTTGTTTTTAACTCTGGATAAACCTGTGCTCTCTTGCCTGTTTTTCTAGTTCAACACACTTGAGTGAGAAGCTGAAGCTGTGCAAGACTAACATATGCTTTTGAAATCACTCCTGGGAGCAATACAGTGGCTTTGACTCATGACTGATGTGAACCATTCAGGAAACAGTGATTTGTTAACTCTTTGAAGTGTTGCAGGTGATCCTGTTAATGCCCTGTAATGGAAGTTTCAAATTTCTTGTAAATAAATTGATGCTCCAATAGATGTTGATGACTAAAAATGACTTGTATTATTTTTTGTAAGAGTTGTGCAACTGCAGTGTACTTCTGGGCTGACTAATAAATACATTTTGTAATTTACATAGCCTGTAGTTCTGAAATAATTAAATAAAAATATTCAGCTGATAGCTTGATGTATTAAGGCTTGTGGGGTTACTTCTGTGTCATCATCTTTTTCCCTCATCTGTGAGGAGCTGTTGATCCTGGGCCTAGCAGGGGCAGATGCAGCAGTCAGCAGCATGCACAGCTGTAGACTATAGGTATTTTATTTATCAGAAATCAGGAGCTGTTTCAGGAATTGTGGTAATGCACTTTTCTCCTTGGTAGATGAGAGGAGGTTGTTAGGTAGCTGTGAGGTTAAAAAATGGTTGCCTTTGTTTTTGTGCATTCAGATCAAGTTACCTGCAGTAAAAGTTAACATCCTGTTTTACAGTGCAGAGCAGTGGGGCTTTTGTCAGGTTGTGCTGTGACTATATACTGAATTTAGACACTTAGGTGTAATCCAGCAATACTGAGGCATTTGAAGAGTAAAGACCAGTGGATGCCTTCAAGTAAAGGTGGAAAGTGCCCTTCACTGAATGAAATGTCCCCTGTACGAAGCTGACAGAGCGCCCTTCCAGATCCATGCTGTGCTGGTTCTGGTGAGTGGCCCAGGTTATGCAAACTGCTCTGAGAGCACCTTCTGGCTCTGAGGGCCCTTTATCTCCTTGTGCTCAGTCTCATAACCTACTTACCTGCATCCTCTCCTCCTGCCTGGATAAATGTGCTGCAAGCTTTGCCTTGACCCAGTTTAGACAGCGATGTACAGCAGCCCAATGATAAATCTGAAGAGTTCATGGAGGAAGATTTCAAAATGCTCACCATCCTTGAGAATCCAGGATGCCATTGCTTTAATTCACAGAGTAGGCAGTGATTTGTGATGCCACCGGGTTTTCTTTAAATAACAGCCACCCCCAGCTACAGGATCCTCACAGGTGTAGTCATCCTGACCTCTGCAGCATTAGACTGATTATCCTCTGGCACAGGTGTGCCCAGATACTCTGGTAAATAAATTTGGCCAAATGTATTTGTTTCAATGTGTACAAACAATCTGGAATGTAGAAGTTGTTTGTATCTATGAATATTCAGGAAGGAATTTGCTTCCACTCTTGTGTTTGTGGCTTGGCAGCTGTTTGGTGTTATTAGGTTTAAACAAGTGAGGAATGTAGATTTTTTCCTTTTCTTTATAAATTACTTTCTTGAAAGCCTTGCATTTTCTGTGGTATCCAACACTCCAAGATGCTGACTGTCACCAAAATGAAGTCTCTCTGCCACCCTGGATGCTTTTCTGCTAACCCAAAGCATACATAACTTCCTGGTCTTAGTTTAATGACAAGCTAAAAATATAAGTACTGATGAACTGGTACGTGATGTATCTTCCAACTTGGATGATTTAACCTGTGGGTAGCTAAGGTACTTGTGATAAGAACTGAAGTTTGATAAAAATGCAGAGATGCAATTGTTAATACTTTAAATAAAACCATCTTAATGCTGGAAACCTTAAAATGTAGCAGTGATTAGGTTTTTTTGTAGGTTTGGGTGTTGTGTGGGAATTTTTGCCAAGAAAGACTGGGCCAAAACATCCTGAAGGTATTTTCTAGCCTGGTATTTTATTACGTTATCATTGCTCTTTTTAAAAAGAAGGATAATTTATAGTTATTTGAATAGCTGGCTGATCATATTTCTGTTCGATATTTCATCTGTTTTGTGTGTATACTTTTTAAAAACTGGAAAGAACAGTGATTTTCTTGCTTTCTGAAGCCCTGGAATTGTGAATTAATAAAACAAGGTAAAGTATCCTTGCTTTTTTTCACATCCCTTCCTTTCTGCACTAGAGATTCCCTAGCTACAAAACCACAAATACTTTTTCAACCCGACACAAATAAGGGGTGAAACCTTGAATTATTTTTCCTTCAGAAGTTTGCATTTAGCAGAGGGCAGTTTGAAAGTGTGTAAGAGCTGACTCCTAGGATGAGAGAGGCCAACATAATGTGTTTCTCATTCATAATCCCTTGAGTAATCCTAATCCAGTTGAGATCTGTAGGCTTTATTAAGCATCACATGGTAGAGGATTTGTAACGCTGCTCATAACTGGGCAGTAAATAAATCAAACAGTCTGCACCAGTTCTGGGTTGCACGTGCACAGAGACATGGCCTGTTGTGCTGCCTGCCCAAGGGAACACCTTACTTTACTATTTGAATTCTGAGGAGGAGATTTTGCATCTCTAACTAAACAAAAAGCATCAGAAATCATTGATCATTTGGGTACTGAATACAACCAAAATTTATCAAGTAGAGAGCTTCAGTTGTGTTTATCTCAACAAATCCATAGATTAGGACTTGGCAAGGTAAGTTATATTTTTCTTTTTAATTCTTTGCAACAGGGTTTTGTATTCAGAAATAGCTAAAAGTTTGAGGCAAAATATCCTTTTTGTATGCCAAGGTGCATAAAACTGCATTAGGGATTCTTACTATCTGTAATTCCTCTTTTTGGCACTGCAGTAACTGTACAGGTGTGTGTTTGAAATACAACATGGTTCACCACCTTGTTTGCAGCTACGAGTGGTGCTGGGTCTGATGTGCACGTGGGCCATACATAGGTATTTACTCTCAGAGGCAAGGTAACATCATCACTTTGCCTAGTGCTAGCTAGCATTTTTATCCTTGGGAGAAGTATTTGACAGTTTTTAAATTAATCTGTAGCTCTTAAACTCTTGCTGTTTCTCTTTTAGCAGAACTTAAAATGTTTCCTTCCAACATCTCTTAGAGATTTTTTTTCCTTAGTAAACTTTCTAGTCTATTATGTCCTCCTGTTCTCTCCATTGCTGGAATGTCTATAAAACTGTCAGATTGGTAGGCATTCTGTTCATGATACATAAAATCACCTTTCCTAGGAGCAGGCTTCACATTAGCTGAGTTATATCTGGCAGGTCCTGTGGGTTGAGCACCACATTCCGCAAAGATCTATGATGTGCACAAGTTCCCAGTGTGTAGGATTTGGTTCAGAATGCTGTCCTTTGCTTTGGTTTTGGAGAAGTTGTAATAATTAGGCTAAACCAGGAAATTTACCTAGGCTTCTGTTGTTTTTGTTTTGGGGTGATTGACTCAAGTGGATTTGTGCAAGGCTTCCTTTCCTGAATTTTATGAGGTGCTAGATGGTGCTATTGAACAAGTCCTCTGCTTGTGTTTGAAGAGCTGCAAGAACTGTTACCCAAAGGCTCGGGAAGTGCGGGAAGTGCGTGGATTCAATAAGCTATGTCTCTCTCCTGCCTGTGGAACAGTACCTCTGGGGGTCAGGGAATGTGCATCTTCTCTATGTGGGTGTGGTCTTCTCCTAGGCCCTGAACTTCATGTTCCACTGGTTGTCGGTGTCCATGTGGGGCTCTCGAGTCCCTGACTTTTTAGAGGTGGTTTCAGCGTGTGCAGTGGCCTGTCAGCTGGCCCACACCCACAGAGTGTGGGTGTTCACTGGCAGGTGCTCCTTGCCACGGCTCGTGCCAGGGACAGCCCTCTGTAAAGGAGGTGTGAGGAAAACCTGCTGCAGAGGCCTCTTGAATGCACCAGAGAGAAGGAAATAGCTCTGCAAGAGAGGAGTGGCAGCCAAGAACAAGATGAGGAAGGAGCGGTTGGTAGCTGGCTGTTTCCTGGATGCACCGTGTTTCTCACCTGAAAGTTTAATACAATCTGTACCTGAAGTGGTGCTGCTGCTCAGTTCATCCAGTCTTTGAGGCTGTGCCTGGATGGGTCCCTGTTCCTCTTCCATTTCTTAGGTACAGGAATTTAGGAAGGAAGGGTGCATGGCACTGTTAGGTGGATGAGGAAAGATCCCAGGTGCTGAGCAGTTGGACTGGTTCTGCTTCTTCCTCAGTCCTTCCAGCCTTGGAACAAATTTGATTACACTGGAGCCTGATTTACTCGTGTGTGCTCCTTTGCTCAAGTTGTGCCCCTGACAAAAAATCTGAGGGCAACAAATTAAAAAGTTCACAGCTCCAGGAATTGCTTGAGAAGGACCTGTTGATAAGCCTCTTAATGATTTGATAATTAGAGCACACTATGAATGACCAAAATGCGTTTAAAGTAGGGCTCCCCAAATAATAAATGCCTGTTTGTTTTACAGGGAGAGAGTGAAATAAGAAAAAGATTGTTGCCAATGGTGACCTCAAATCCAAGGTCACATTTTATCAAAGGAGGCAGGTGGTACCCCTGAACACATCCTCAGCAGCCAAAGTACTGAACACCCCACTTGAGTGTTTACTTCAAATTTGTTCTCCATTGTTTTAAAAGTAACCCAGAAGTGTTCTAGTTCCTGGGAAAGGGGCCAGTGCACAATGAATCATTTATATCATTGCTTCTCTGGAAGGATAAAATTTGCTGAAATCCTCAGATCTGTGTTAAGTGAAATTTTTGTTTGGATAGGCCAGATGGCACTGTGCTCAAAAGTTCTGAACTTTTTCCTGAACTCTGATTTTCCCTGGTACAGGAGGTTACAAACAAGAGCTATAACTGGTGAGTTTTGTGTGCAATTGTCCCTTGCAGTAGTTAATAATTTGGAAAGCTGTCGCAGTACCTGCATTAAATGAGCACAATGAAGATAAAGCACGAGGTAAAATTTGGTGTAATTTGGCAGTGATTTCAGGAAATTTGTGACATCGATATGAAGTGATATTGTTAGAATAAAAACAAGAGTGTGGGCGTTCTGCTGAGGGCATTGCGGTGTACCCTGCTGTGTTGCCCACTCGTGGCATTGTGAGGATGCCGTTGTACAGCTGGGAATCCTGGGCAAGGCAGAGAGAGTTCCAGCCTTTGCTGTGCTTCAGAACCTCCCCGTGCTGCGGCATTGCTGAGCTTTTTGAAGGGCTCACCTTCCTGAGAAAACACGGATCACTCACCTTACACAACACTGGATGCACTCCTTCAATTGGCGCTTGTGCGGATCGGAGCTATTCTGAGAGGAAAGACGTGGGTTAGGTGCAGAGAAATTGAAGGAGGCACAAGGATTGCAGGAAGCGAGGAAAGGAGGAGGATTTTCCTTCTCCTGGGCAGAAGTGCCTCAAAAATCCTCTGTAGTTACTCTGTCCTGACCCTTCAAAATACTTTGAGCTGTGTTCTCCTGCTAACAGCACTCTCAACATTCTTACATATGTTGTTTATTTCTTTCCCTCCATTTCTCAGCCTTCTCCTCCCTGAATTTCAGGGGAAAATAAAAATTAAAGTAAAAAATAAAAAATCCGTTGAATCCTTCAGAGATACAGCCTGGGGCTGCTTTGGTACTAGTATGTGGCTTTATTTTCCAGAGGAAAAATGTCTGACTGTGAATGACACTCTGGTTATCCTCAAAGTGAGAGACTTCAGAGTTTGACATAATCTTGCATTAGGATCTGTTTACCCTGACCAGAGCTTCCACAGCAGTGAGCTCACTAAAGTCTGGATGTCTGTCCTTTTGTACTGGCAATTGATGGCATAATACACTCCCACACTCCAGCAGGTGCATGAGAGGAAGGCAAGCGGTGTTTAATTGCTGGTTATGTTCTTCTGATAGCTAATTGTTATTTTAGACTAACCTTCCTGCTAGCTGTGTTTAGATTAAATATCAGGTTTTGGTTCAACCCTCATAATGAGCTATCCTTTACAGAGGACTGTGTGAATATTTGTCTGCACATAGTGCTTCTTAATGACTTTTTAATAGTTCTTATCAGTATTGAAAATATTTTTATATGTTTGCTGAACAATCACAGTACCTACTTTTATGCAAGTAGCTAAAGGTGCTGAACTGATTCCTGTTTATAAAGCTCACTTGAAATGTGACGCAGTGGGACAGAAATCCTCATCTGATTGGGAGTAGCTGGAGAAACCTGGTAGTGGAAAATGTACTTGGGCATCTGATCATTGATATTAAGTGCTAATATATTTAATTGTAGGTTCTTGGCACTGTGGGACGTATTGCAGCTGTTTTGATTCTGACCAAATGGTCTTCCTTGCATTTCTTTTGTGGTTTTGGTGACACTGGGCAGTTTGCAACGTTGGATCACTGGTTGGAGAACATGGGATCTGGTAGTTCTGTAAATGTCCAGTACAAGTACTCCCTGCAGAAGTCTGAAAATGGTGAGTGATTCTTAGCAAAGTGATAATTTCCTGTTTTCTCCTGCATGTGCTGTTGGGAGGTTGCACTGAATGTGTTTCTCCTCTGTGTCTTCCTCCTTGCATTGAGGTGAGGTTCTGGATTCCCACAGAAGTGAGGTTTGTATGCCCCTAGATCAGCACAGACTGCCATCCCGAGGAGAGTTTCAAGGATTCTCAGGTGCCAGGCAGAAGGTAACAGGCTTGAGGAAATAACAGCTATTTAGACGAGGAGTAGGTTAAAATCTACCCAAGCCTAACCAGAAATGAAGCAACAGTTAGAACCAACACCTGCTTAATGAAACACTTGTTGGGTAATGCAGGTGTTGTGTCTGCTGACAGTGAGACAGATGCCACACTGCTGCTTCCCCTAGATTATTTTCCAGGGCTCTTAGTGGTGCAGGACTGGTTAAGCAGAGGTGCTGGCAAAGCTAACATAAGGTGAAATGATGTGGCTACCAAAAGCTCTAAAGCAAAAAGTGTGCATTTTGTCTAGTTACGTCAACACGGTGCTCTTAATCTCTGCTAATAATGTAGGCATGTTTACGGCTCTCATAGCTGTGGTGATTTCTTTTTATGAAGCCCTCTGTAATGGTATCAGGTTTGTGGGTATGTGCCTGTGCCTGCTGTGGAACAAAGGGGGTTGATGAGGGAGACCTTAGATATCAGGAAGAGTTAAAAAGTAAACAGTCTCTTCGTTATTTCAATCATGCAGTCATAAGCACTGGCAGAACAGCAGGATGGGGCAACTGTTTGCAAGTGCTTGGAAAAGAAAATAAGGATTGAAAGGGGATAAAGTTGTGACTCAGACTTTTGCTTGTTACTGTCCACTGCTGGAAAACTCTTTTTATTTAAATTAGACTTACCTGTGACCCATAGCACCAGAGGTCCATGGACTTTCCCAACAAGTTCAGGGTTATTTTAAGATGATCAAGTGTAACACAACACTTGTGTTACTTATTTCAAGCATCACATCTCATTACATTTCATTACATCTGATACCTCAGCAACAGCTTCCAACAGCAGTAAAGCCTCTCTGAATTTCTAGCCTTAGGTTCTCAACACCCTTCAGATTTGGGCAGCTGCTCAGGACTTTCTGCCCGAATGCAGTGTGCCAGATGTCATCCCTGTCCCCTCTTGATAAGGTCTGAAGGCTGTTTTCAATGGACTGTGTAGGAGCAGAGCTGTTCAGGTGGCCTTGCCTTGGAGTGAAGTTTGGTTTGAGTGCTGCCACTTTGGTATGCTTTCAGCAGCTTGTATGATATTTGGTTTTGTTATAAATGACAGTATAATATTGGCTTTTGCATTCATAGATTAACTTTTTGTATCACAAGTATTTTGATATAGTACAATTTATACCCACTTTTAACTACTTTTGTATAGTATAATCTGTCAGTTTACATATACACTATATAGTTTATATGAATAGTAGTGTATAAATACATTGTACTGTAGGCTTTAGCAAACTGTTAAAAATAGAGACTAAAAATACCTCTATGTAACCAACTTAATGTTGTAAAAACAATAATTTTCATTACATCTGTGGATTGACATCTCCGAGTGACGAGAATGACGGAAACCAGAGCATAAGCATCCAGGAACACATATCAATTTCTCACACTAGGGAAGTGTGAAACAACAGGATAGGAACATGGGAAGAAATAGAATATTGCCCTAATCTATAGAATATTCTGCAGGCAAGGCAGAGATTCAAAACCAAACAAGAGAGCACCTGGAACATCAAAAGCTCCCAAAAATGTTTGAATAATAAAGCACATGAATATGCACGAACCCCAGTAATGTTACAGTATAAAAATAGCACTGTTTCAAATCTACCTGTAATCTGGCTAATCGCCAGAGACACCTCAGCTCTAGATATTTTTGTCCCTTCTTTTATCCGTTATTAAACTTTATAAAAATTCTAAAGCGTGAACTCTGTTTCTCACAGTTTGGATCATCTGAAAATGTGGCTTAGTCTTTCTCTTCCTTGTTGACTTTTTTTTTCTCCCAAACTGATACAAACACTGCCAGGTATAACTCACCCAGATAAGCTGCTAAATTAGAATATCTGGCTTTTTCAGTTGCAGAGTCAGTCTCTGTAAAAGCGGAATAAAAAACAGTGCCTTGCCTATGTGGGGCTTAAATGCTGTGGATGGTGGTATTTATGTTAACTATGCACTTGATAACATGTCTTTCATAGGTTTAATTTTTACTGTTTCAAAGGTTCTGGTTTTCATTGGTATGTGGAGTCATCACAAGGAACTTTTTCAAAGCCTAGCAGATCAGTAAGCATTTTCTCAGCAAGAGAGAAGGCAAAGAATACAGAAGTTATTCCTGAGTCAAGGCTTGCCAAATCTTACCTTCTTGCACATGACTTCAGGGTGTCTCAACCGCCTGCTGAACAGCAGCTGTAGGTCTTCCTTTTCTGTGCTCTGCACTTCCCAGTGCTGAAAGAGAGTCATAATTGAAAAGGATTGTTATTTTCAATATATAATCCATTGAGATACCTTCTTTAGGGAAAGCTTGCTGTTTCCTGGTGAAGTACCTGAGGGACATTTGTTGTGTAATTAATGCAAGGTGATTGAGTTAATATGATCTCCTTGTCTCTTTCCAGTGTAAAGCAGTCTTTGGGTAGGGGTGAGAGATTTTCATATTTTTAATGAAGATTTTCCCACACACCTGCCACTGCTTTCCCTGCTTTGGTGAATGGGCTGAGGGAATATACCTTCTGCAGCACCCTAGTTCCCTACCTCTGCTGTTTCCCTTGGATTTTGAAGCCAGCCTGTGGAAACAGCAGTCATCTCTTTCCCCCCCTCAGCTAAAGATGACAAAGAAGTTGTGTTAGAAGATGTTTTAAATATAGGGCTCACGGGTGGGGCTTCAGAAAGGAACAGAAAGGGATGCAATGTAATCCAAAGAGAGATGCCAAGTAGGAGACCTGTGCTAACTGGGATCAAGACCAGCTAAGGAGGATGAGAGATTCTAGAGGTACGTTAAGTTCTGTAGCAGAACTTGAAAAAGGAAATGTGAAGCTGTACCAATGTACTTCACTTGAAAGATGCACACACCCCAACAGAAAAAAAATCTTTGAAGGGAACACACTGGAACTGGGAGAATACAGAGGCTGTGTTTTAAAGATCAAAGGGCAGATAGCCAAAATTTGGTGGAAAGCACCTGGTGTCAGTGCTAGCTGTGACTTGAACCTCAAACAGGCACCTGGAAATTCTGGCGTCTTGTTCATTCTGTGTCATTAAATGGCCAAAGTTCTGCCTCCCTTTTTTCACTGTGGGTGTAGTTTTGTCTTTATTTTATTGTAAAGTAATGGTATGTTGATATTTATGCTACGGTAGAATCCTTCTAAAGTTCTTCCACAACTGCAAAAGCTGAGGTATTTATTTGGCATGAAGAGAGGTAGAAAACCCCCATATTTTTAAGGCTCTAGAAGGAAGCTTGGTATCCTGTCTTCCCGTAACTCCTTGCATGGCATCCGTTACATTTCTGGTTTCCTGAAGCCCCATTACCTAGAGATGGTAAGATGGACATAAAAATTATTAAGGTAGGTAGAAAGGGAGGATATTGTCTAATAATACTGAAGAATATATTAGGGCTTTTAGGCCCTAATCATTTGTTGTTAATGCTAGTGTTAACACCAGCAGCAGAGGAACCAGCAGCAATGGCTGGAAGTGCTTCAGAGGTCTCTGTTCAGGCAGGGCCAGGTCAGCCTCTTGCAAAGGAGGCAAAAAGAAGAGGGGTTTTTTGCCCTTAGGCATAAGAATACAATTCCTGGAAACATTTTCCTGAAAGGAAAAGGTTCTCTTCCATGTTCAGGGGTGGGGAAGGAGCCATTGCAGGTACCTCAGCTGCAGACAGTGCTGCATCAAGAGTGGCATCTGTTCTTGTCCCCAGCTTTCAAGGCAGCTGTCTTGATCCAGCAGTGGTATCGGCGCCACGTGGCTCGGCTGGAAATGCGCCGCCGCTGCACCTGGAGAATCTTTCAATCCATCGAGTATGCCTCTGAGCAGGACCAGATCAAGGTATGGTGCCAAGGAAAAGAGCAGGCAGGGAAACATAGGAAGGTTGTTTCTGTGCCAGACTCTGCCTTTCTGGCTGCTGGCTGGTAACCCTCTAAGTGCTTCAATGGGCCAGGGACTGAGTTTCCTGCCCCTTTTTAACCTGCTGATTCCCTGCCTGTTTGTGTTGCATAAAACACAAAGTAATGAACCTCAAAAGCAAGCCATAAGAGCCATATAACAGAGCTTTTCTGGAGTCTGAACACAACAGGCAAATCTATCTGGTTTGTTATGTTTTAACTTTGATTAAAATTTTCTTACGTTGCTCTCAGGGAGAGGAAGGGCTCATGGCATGCTTCTGCCTGGGGCTGAAGGTAAAGCCACTGTTTGGACTTCATCTCAGGATAGTCAAAACTTAAATTGGTACAATGAGAGTTGGTGTACATACCAGACAGCGTAAGAAAGGCAGAAAAATACTTCAGAGGGAAGATCATAGGTTGCTATTCTGTTCAATTTCATTCTGGGATGCATGATGGGCTCTCCCTCTTCCTGCAGCTTCACAACTTCTTCAGTTACCTCATGGACCAGTTCACACCAAGCAGCAGCAAAGAGAGTAAGTTTGTGTCCTGTTTGTAGATGTGGCAGCAGCAGCTCCAAAGGCTGCACCCTGTATTATTCATTGCCCGGTGCTGGGCAATCTTCAGGATGGCACATGTGGCATCAAGAGTGGCATCAGGAATAGAGACTCTGGGAATGTGGGGCAATTCCTGCTCTTAGGAGCTGGAAGGAGGCATAAAAGTTCAGTATGTTTTCACAGAATCACAGAATGGTTCACACTGCACACGGAGATTTGTCTCTGCAGCCTTTTCTCCACTGCAAGTTTTGTAGCAGTGCCAAGCAGTACCCAGCATCCATGGCTGCTGGGCATGCTAAGTGCCAGCCTAACCAAACAGCTCTTCTGTAGCAAATTACTGGAATTGTGCCTGGAGCCAATTAATGACTTTTGTCTCTTTTTTTTTTCTTTTTTTTTTTAATCAACCCCACTAATCTGCTGTCCAGGGGATTTTATCAGTCGCATGTTCATCAGTGGGGAAAGTTACAAAGAGGCAGAGCTGGAAAAATACTGTGACTATGAATCCATCGAGGTGCCAGAGTCCTACACTGGACCCCGTCTCTCCTTCCCACTCCTCCCTGACCATGCCACAGCCTTGCTGGAAGCTTTCCAACAGAAACAAGTACGGATCCCAAAATGGTACCATGCTTTCCCCTTCTCTGAGCAGGGGTGTAGCGCAGATAATTTGGTCTTAGCCTGCTTACCAAGCTCAGTTGACTGGAGTATAACAAGCTGGCTGGCTGTTAAACAAAATGGGGTTGGAAACGATATGGTATTTCCTAATGCCATAGAAATGTTCTTATTTCTGAAAATATACTCCTGACAAATCAGAACACAGGGGTGTACCAATATTAACCTGAATTTCATTTTTAAAGGGAAAAATCAGCAACAGCCTGTGTTGAAACTTTTCATCATTTTTTGGTGAGATCTCTCAATTTGTAAATAAGTATAGGATGGGTCAGAGGGAAACCGCCAATTACAATGTTTTGTGCTATGCAACTTGGACTCCGATTTAAAATGTAAGTTGTGAGATTTTTATGAGCAAGTTGAGTACCACTCCATGACTAATGAGACAAAGCCTTCATGCAACTGCAGTGTTCTGCTGCCATCCCTCAGCTGATGTGCTGAACTGCAATAGGCCAAAACATGCCTTCTCCAAGGAGAACTTCTAAACCAAAGATGTCTCATGTCACGTATGAAGTGCTTACACCCTGGCTTTGAGCACATCTATCACTGCAGGACATGTGAGAACTCACAGACTGTGAGTTCCAATGTGGAAAAGCTAAGAAAGATCTAGAGGAGCAACTTCTCACCTGTGATATTGGGCTGGAATTTCTGCTGCTCCTGGAGGTGATGTGACCTAGCCGGTACAGCCTTGTCCACAAGGTGCTGGGGCTTTAGGGTTGCCTTGCCAGCCCTCTCAGTGCTGAGGCTGGTCTGCCCTGGGCAAGCGTTTGCCATCCTGCTGTTGCCCAATATTTCCCTCATCTTGTTTGCATGCCCACAGATCAGCACAGACTGCCATCCTGGGGGAAAGTTTCTACCACCCAGGCTATCCTGGTGGAGTCTTTGCAGCCACAGTGGTGCTGCTCAGAGGCCACTGATTTCCTGCTTTAATCCCATCACTTTCTCCTAGTAGCAGCTCCACGCTCGCTATGTCTTAAACCTCCTGCACGAAACCAGGAAGCACCTGAAGCAGTTGCCAAACATCAGCCACGTCTCCACCTGCTACAGCGAGGAGGTCACCGTGTGTGGTGGGTCCCTTGCAGCCTGCGGGCTGGAGTGCTCCTGTGGGTGGGTGGGGCAAGAGGGGCAAGAGCACAATGTCCCTCTCTGTGCTGAACGTGGAACATGAATGCTCTCTATAAGCAAAGTGGGTGATGCCTTGAGAGACAGCTGGGTCTGTCTGAAATACCCAGGTGGTCTTTTTTCTCTCACCCCAAACTCCGAGTCGTTTTACTAAATCACAGAAACCACACCCACCTGAGGACTCTTGAGTCAAAAATTGGTAGTGGTCTGACCTGTTCTGTGGTCTGGGATTATTAAAACAACAAAATCCTGGAGCTGTTCTGGGTGACCACCAGTGCATGCATGCACATCCAGAATGTTAAGGCATCTTTGCATCCTGTAAGTAAATTTGAGACAAAGCTTTTTACTTTTTTCCTTCTCTGACTAATGTTAAAATGTTGAGATATTTATGAAAAAATACTTAGCACAGATTTTTGCATGCAGTCAACCTCTGGAAAACAAACCTCTCTCTGCAATACTATATTAAATGAGAATTAGATTGTTATTTTGAATGCAAAGCTTCCTCCCATATAATGACAATCTGGTGCCATGCTGTGCCGTCACAAGAGATAAATGAACAAAGCTTCTAAATCAATCTTCAGCAGATGGTGTAGGTTTTTTTTTACTGTCCTTCTCAGACTTCAGCTCAAGCCTTACATTGTGTCCTTTTCCTCTAGGCACTTCCCAAAGTATTTCACTGGTGATTAATTTATAAAGGACGCAGTTCATAGGAAATTATATATTGTGGGGTTTTTTTTAAGTTCAAGGTAAACATACTGAGACTTGTCTCTTTGTGCCTGTCAGGAGACTTGCACGGCCAGCTGGATGACTTGTTCCTCATCTTTTACAAGGTAGGCATCAAATTTGGAGAGGGGAGCTGTCCAGGCATTGCCAGGGGTATCCCATGGGTCACGTTGAGAAAGTGTTTGCAAAATCGGGCCATTCATGTGCAATCCTCCAAGTCAATTTGACTGATTTTAAATGGCTTCACAAATCAGTAGCTTATTCCCTTGCTGACATGGAAATCTGATATCCATGTCCATTTTATTAGTGCCAATGGGTATTTTTCTAGTGCTGCTAACAATGACAACTCTGTGACTGCCAGTTTCACTGCTGGGGCCCACAGGATAAAGGACCTGTTGTAACCTGGGACAGGAGCAAGAGACTGCAGCTGGGAGGAGGGCATATGGACACCCTGGGGAGGCCTCTCTGGTGACACCTGCTTCTTCCTTGCCTTTACAGAATGGCCTTCCATCCCCTTCCAAGTCCTACGTGTTCAACGGGGACTTTGTAGACAGAGGCAAGCAGTCCCTTGAGATCCTTGTTATCCTCTTTACCTTCCTCCTGATCTACCCCAAGGAGGTTCATCTCAACCGCGGCAACCACGAGGACCACATGGTCAACTTACGGTACGGCTTCCGTGCAGGGCTGAGCACGATGTCGGGGGCGTTGTGCACAATCCCACTGAGCTTCCTTTCTCCTGTTCCCTTAGCTATGGTTTCACCAAGGAAGTGATGCAGAAATACAAGGTAGGCCCGTGTTTGTGTCTCCTTTACCGTGTAAGATGTGCATTTAGAAGACTTGACACTTTATATCTTTTTTCTTTCTCTCAGGTGCATGGGAAGAAAATCTTGAGGATGTTTCAGAATGTCTTTTGCTGGCTGCCCGTGGCCACACTGATTGATCAGAAAGTCCTCATTATTCACGGAGGCATCTCTGACACCACTGACCTGGACATGCTTGAGAAAATTCAAAGGGACAAAGTAGGTTTTATTTCCCAGTTACTGCAAGAGACAACAGTGTTGCTGATTTGTGGTGAGGAGCTCATTTCTGCATGTCAGCTTAGCTGTTGACAAGACAAATCTAACAGATGGTCCTCCTGGACAAACTTGTGTTTAGGTATAGGCTTTGGTTTGTTAGTGTGTGTGCATGAGCCGTGAAGGGATGAAGCACTGTTGGTTTCTGGAATATGTGCTGGTGCTGAAGTAAAAATACAGTGATGATGAGACATTGTCCCATAATTCCTTACTTAGCCTGTTTTTACCCCCTAGATTTCCGGAAGGATTTTGATAAATAATTGAGCTTGTCTCTGCCTTACTCTCTAGTGGGGCAATACCAATTTCCTTCTCCAAATATGATGGCAACTCGTACATTAGTCATTGATGCTTCCTGTGCTCTGCTACATAGTTCCCATTGCAGATGAAATCCGTGTGCATGCAGACAATGAGGAAGAGTGAGATGTGATGGATGTGGGGCCCAGCTGTAAACCCAGGATGGCTTGTCTGAAAGAATGACACTAATAGTTCCCCACAGTCAAGCAGCAGTTGATGGCAGAAGGGAGTGGGGCTTGTAGGCCTGGATCACTTGAAGATGGAAGATGTTAGAGCTGGAGATCTGGGTTTTCATGCTGTGTTATCAGCTCCATTTCTCTCATATCTTTCAGTTCGTTTCTGTGTTAAGGCTGAAGAAAAGAAAGGAGTCCAATAGAAAACCAGAAATACAGGCCATAAATGGGGAGAGCGAATCAGGCCCTGATGCAGCAGGGAAAGAGGCAGCTCCCAGGTTATCCCTGCAGCCCCAGGCAGCCCAGGCTCCCAGCACAGCCAACAGGCTGGAGTTCTCCAGGTGGCTCCGGCAGACGGTGCAGGAGCAAATCGACACGTGCCGCCGGCTGGTGGACATCAGCGAGTCCGAGCCAGAGGAGCTCACCTATTCCAGCATGGTCTCCTTGAAGGATGGGGATGAGCCGTGCTGGACTCGCCAGCAGGAGTGGAAGCAGGTGAGGGTCTAAGCAGGGTCCTGAGCTGTGGGTGCCTCCTGAAGCAGTTGTCCTTCAGTGGTAGGGGGATGAACTTTCCTGCTCTGTGAGGCCGTGGGTTTGTTTATAGGGTACCTTTGTCCCCTCCTGGGAGGAGCGGCTGGAGACTTCTATTCCTTGTTTTTCCAGCACAGTCTCTTCTGTGTGCTCTGGAGCCACAGTTACTCAGCTGACATTACATGTGACCTTCCAGTGCTGCACACCTTTTCACTATAGCTGTATATTGAAGTCAGGGTTAAAGGGATTAAGCTGTAATCCAAACTGTGGTTACTGAGTCAGCACTTGTATTTCTGGAGGCTATGCAATGTCCTGGCTAGAGAACAAAGGCATTTTATACTAAGCCTGCTAATGGCCTCAGGATCTGCTCGTTGTTCTTGCCCTGGGATTTGTGTTTTGGGATGCAGGAAGACAGGCAAGGTTCTTGGACATCTTAACACTAGCAAAAGCAAAGCTTGTATCAGGCCTGACTTAGGCCCATGCCTCTTTCCCCAGACACTTTGGATGTGCCTGTAGCTCCAGGCCAACAATATTGCCACTTCTGAGGTGGCCCAAGTCTGTGACAGTCTTCAGCTGGAATGCAGGAAACATGTCTGTTCCCCTGCACTATGGTTACAGCAGCTAGTCTAGGAAGGGATTCAGAGACTGAGCTGTATTTGCTTAGTGAACTTTTCCAATCCTTTCAGATTTTAGACATCCTCTGGAGCGACCCCATGCCTCAGGAGGGCTGCAGAGATAATAAGGTGCGAGGCGGCGGCTGCTACTTTGGGCCCGATGTGACGGAGAAGTTCCTTGAGAAATACAGCTTGCAGTTCCTGATCCGCTCTCACGAGTGCAAGCAGGAGGGCTACGAGTTCTGTCACAACCGCAAGGTCAGGTGGGGGTGGTGTAAAGGATACTTGGGGTTCCATCCTGCCAGGGTGGGGTTTCTGGGGGGGTTGCCTGTCTCAGTTCTGCATTTCCTCATTCCAGTGGGGCTTTAAGCACATGCAAAATCCTTGAACAGGCTTATTGGGAGTTAACTGAAGTGTGCTTCCATCTGAAGTCTTAGTTCAGGGCAATCTGGAGCCACCTGCTCTGCAGGAAAACCGTGTCCTCGTGTGTGGTGCTTGAGAAAAGATCTGAACCCGCTTCTGGAGGGGATCAGATGTGTTGTTGACATGTATATAAATACTACAGGATGTATGTACTGACTGCAAATGCCTCTTTTTTGGGATTAGGTGCTGACCATCTTTTCAGCCTCAAACTATTATGAGATTGGCAGCAACAGGGGAGCCTACGTGAAGCTGGGACCAGACCTCATCCCCCACTTTGTTCAGTACCAAGCAAACAAGACAGCTCATATGCTCACTATGACCCAAAGGCAAGGCTTTCCAGTTGCTCTGTATTTGCCAAATCAAAATTCCCAAATGGAAAACTTTGTGAGCTTTTAGAAAGATGAACTTTCACAGCTCGATTTTCTAAATAATAGCTCTAAAGGAGGGATCAAGCTTTGTACTTGAAGTTACTGAGGAAAGCTCAAGGGTTGAGAAGGGAATGTTAACAAAATTCCAAAGGGGTTTTTCTAAAGGTTGCTGATTTTTCAGCTTTTTTTTTCCACGTCAGGTTTTAACTTTTGACCTTTGCTGAGGTTCTCTTTTGCTTTCTTATTTCACAAATGAATGCAGGGACTCATGGCATCAGCTGCAGGGAGCTGTGCCCTGGGCATGCAGTGCCTTGTCACAAGCACTGAGATGCAGCTGTAGCTGCGCAGTTGTGTGAGGGTCTGGGCACTCCATGGAGTGGAGCACTGGGAAGGAAGGTGCAGTTTTTCTTGAGATTCATGGCAAGTCCTTGAAGTGCTTCTCTCTCTGTTCCACATCCTCCAGAATCAGCAGAGTGGAGGAGTCAGCCTTTCGAGCCTTGCGGGAAAAGCTGTTTGCTCACACCTCAGCCCTCATCAGTGCCTTCAAGGCCTATGATGCGGACAATACAGGTATCTCAGGGCTGAGGGACATGTGGGTTCAGTGCCTGGCTGGACAGGGCTGAAGTGACTAAGTGGAGTTTGTGGCTGGCTGGGAGACTGCTCGCTGACAGTTGTCACGAGCTGTTATGGGGAGGCTGTATCAGACCTTGCCAGAGGTCATTTGCTGTTACTCAGTCTCTGTGGGTGCCTCTGAGTGACACCGTAAGGTGGGGGAGCTGGAAGCGCAGGATGTCATTACCCTGATGTGTAGTAATTGAGGCTGGTCCTAGAAGAACTCCTTGCAGCTGGAGTACTGATGAAGCATTGGAAAAGATGACCCAGAACATGTCTGTTGTGTTACTTGAGAAGGGCTGAGTGGTCTCTAGAGCCCCTTCATCCCTGGAGTCTAAAGTCTGGGAAGAGGAAAGCAAGGCATGTCTTCCATGGCAGTTGTCTCTGTCAGAGCCTTAAGGAAGGAGCTGAGAGTTCTTACTCTTCTGGCAGACAAGAGTGCTGTGTTGGTGCAAGAGGTGTTGCTGAGAACTGTCCCTTGGTGGGGCTGGGGGAGAAAAGGCAAATGGTGGCTGGCAGAACTGCTCGTGGGGAGAACTGCTTTCTTGCTTTCTTCCCTGGCAGCAAAACTGTTCATAGGAATCCAGCTCAGTTGCTACAGCAGCTGCGAAAATGGGCAGTGGGCTGCAAATTTCTCATTAAATACCTAAAGTTAGTGCCTTGCCTTTCTTCAGATATTTGCAGCCTCACAGCCTTGATTTGTTGCAATGATGTCGCTGAGGCTTGGCTGGGAAGTGTGCATGCACCTGCACTGCAAAGTAATGCTGTGCTGTCAGCAGCACCTAGACTGTGTGTCACTGTTTTAGGCTTTTTCTTTGCCCTTACGTGCTTACCTCTACCCATGTCACAGAGGTGTCTCCCTTTTCCCCGCAGGAAGGATCACTCTGAGCAACTGGGCGACAGCGCTGGAGTCAGTGCTGCGGCTGGGACTGCCCTGGCGAATGCTGAGGCCGCAGCTGGTGCGCAGCACCGAGGACGGCATGCTGCAATACAAATCCTGGCTGGATGACCTGGCCATGGAGCAGAGGAGCCAAGAGGTAAGCAGCCAGCCCCTTGCATCAAAGCATGATGTGAGCAGCTGCTCACCAGATCCCCAGCATGTGCAAATCAATTACCGTACAAAAGGACAGGGGATGGTTTCTGCATTATCCAAGGCCACACTGAAGTTGATAGAAGTCTTGCCTGAGCTCAAATAGCCCTGAGGCACCCAGCCCATTTTACAAATAGATGACGGATGTGAAATCAACATTTAGAGGTAGTTTTGGATGCAAGCTTCTGAGTAGGAAAACTATTCCACGCTCCAAGTAGCAGTTTCTTAATTACACCCAGCAAACACAGCTCTGCAGTGGTTATGAAGTGCAGCCCGGCCCACTGTTAGCCCAGAAGAACGCTGCTGGGAAGGGACAAGTTGCTATGGTCTGTTCTGCAGCTGCATAGAGGGTCCAGCCATCACACACCTGGTTGATAAGGCACTGCTGGCACCTTCTTGAGAGCAAAAATTATTCTTATTTGTGGAGACATCTGCAGTAACAACTCAGAGACAGCAGAGGTGTCAGAAGGATAAAAACTGTGGTCATGTTTTTCAGCGCATCCAGTCAAGCTTGCTGGAAGTCATTTATCGAAACAGATCCAACTTAGAGACCATATTCAGGATCATAGACAGAGACCATTCGGGTAAGCAGGTGTGCGGGGGGTGTTGATCACTACCTTGTGTTCCCTTCTGCTTTGGAGCTCCCTTTAGTATGTACAGAGGTGTTTCTATTCAGGTTTGGGTACTCCTGCTCCCTCCCGCGCTTCTGAAATCTCCATTTGTATTATGCCTCTTTGCTGCTTTAAGCTGTGTTTCAGCTAGTGTTCTCCACATGAGGAGATGCAGCTGCAGCATGTAAAATGCTCCTCCACAGGTGTCATCTCCTTCGAGGAGTTCCAGCAAACCTGGAAGCTGTTCAGCTCCCACATGAACATTGAACTCACGGATGATGGCATTAACGACTTGGTTCGCAGCATTGATTTCAACAAGGATGGGAACATTGACTTCAACGAGTTCCTGGAAGCCTTCCGCCTCGTCAAACAGTGCCCGTCCTGAGAGCCTGCCCAGGGTTGCCATGGCCCAAGCCTTGATTTCTACAAAGCCAGTGCTGTCCCACCTAACCTAGAGCGTGCCTGCACATGCAAGCAGGGAAAGGGAGGGCAGGCGCCCAAAACAGGCATCACTGTAGGCAACAGCTGTGACCATCTGGGCAAGGTAACAGGTGACACAGATGAGCTGCACTTCAGTTTGGACTCTTTTTAAAAGAAGCTGCATTTTAAGTAGTTTCCTGCTCAAAGGGAAGATGCAACTAAGCTTCTCTTGTCAATGTGAGGAAATGTTACAGGTATATTCAAGAGCAGTAAAGTGCAAGTTAGTGCATTACTTGTAGGCAGTGTTTTAAGGAGGTAGCACCTGTTTGATCACAGCTTTCCTTTTAATAAACCATCTTTTCTAGATTGCTGTTGCGTGCCTGTTCATTTGTTCTCTAGTTCACTCTGTGAGCAGCAGTGCTGTTCCAGTGATGATACCTACTTCCTGCTGGTGTTCCTCTGCTGTGGTAAGTTTTTTGTGGAAGTTTGGAGCTACCAAGTACATGTAGTGGAGCAGAATGCTGGAAAAAATAACTCAAATGTGGAACACTGTCTTTAGCAGCGGGACTTGCTAAAGAAATCTATTGAGATAATTTTGTTTTCAAAGCCCAGGGCAGTAGATCAAGTAGCCCTCTGCTAAGGAGCCTATGCTACAGGTTCAAGTATTTTCAAACATGCTGGGACTGTAGCTTGGGAAGCAGAGTGGAGTGTGAAGAGTTTGCCAAACAAGAAACAATGTCTTTGGCAAATACAAGCAGCACAGGCCAGCAGGGGCCCCTTGGCAGAAGACTCCACTTTAGACTGCTACCCCCAACCCTCAAAAGAGGATTCTAGTCTCACTTAATTTCTTACAGAGCCCATTGCCCAGTGCAGACAGTTTATTAATGGGAACTATGCTTCCAAAAGGAAACTAATCCTGTTCCACCTCAACTAGAGCTGCATATATCCTTTTTCAATTGTAATGGAATCATGCTTCCACAAACACTCTCAAATACACAATACAGGTCCCAGCACATTCCAGCTGTATTTCTGTTTTTCCATCCTTCAAATTTAATGAATGGAATTAATTTTGATGGTTAATGAACAAAATAATTTTGCTTCTTACATGTTTGTTTCTGCTGTACCAACTCCTACTGTAGCGAACACTGATTTTTGTTTCAGTTATTTTTGGTGATTTTCGTGCTGTAAGGGAAAAGCAGGTCTCTCTCTTTGGCATGGAGTGAGTAGGTACCTGCTCTGCAGTGCCTCCTGCTAGGTAGGAGCTAAGGACCATACCTTTCATTTTGGTTTGGGGGCTGAGGCTGCCAAGCAGCTCTGTGGAACTGGGTTTGACAGTTACCTGTTACCTGCAGTGCTTTGCTGATGTCACTGAGAGCCAACACCACACACCACTTCTTACAAAGTCAGACCGAATTTATTACTCTTGGGCAATTTAAAAAAAAGGCAGAAGACAATGTCCAGACATTCTGTTACTTGGAGGGGCAGCAAAGCTTTGTGTAATTCACATACCTAAAGTGATCAAAACAAAACCTTCAGATCCTTGCAGTCCAAAGGAAGGACAAAAACTGGAAACATGAACTTTCTGCAGCTTGCCCCAGCAATCGACTGGTATTGCAGAGAACAACATAGTTACAGCAACAAACGTCTCTGTAATGATTTAGATTAGCTCTTTACACAATGGTGCTACTTGATTGTTCTGAAAGAAACATGAAAGCAGGCTAAACTTTCCACAAACTGAGTCATTAGTGAAACAATCCCCTCAGCACTGCATTTTTATGACAATGCTATTGTAAAAAAAGAAAAGAGGAAAAAATGTACAATAGTACATATAGTTTTATAGTAAAATGGTATCTGAACAGATTCAGTTTTCCTTCTTTTGTTAAAGCATATACAGCTTTATAAAATATAAACCTTCCAAAGGTCAATTTTAAAAGCTTAGAAGAGGCTTTGCTAATTGTAAAAATAACAGACAAAATACCATTTTGCTCCTACAAGATATGTGTTTTATTTTACCTCAACAGTTTTAGCCTTGGAAGGTGAGCCATGAACTCGACTACCATGTTGTGTGTAAGCCTCCACCAGTCAACTGAAGACTCCCCCGCGGATGGGAATGCTCTCGTTCAGCCCGTGTTCTATTAGCTTGATGTCCTCCAAGTCATCCTTGATGATGCTGATTAGGTGACTCAGCCCTTCTTGCTGCTGCTTCAGGTGCTGCAGGTAGTTCAGAAAGCAGTGTGAGTATTGTTCAGCTCCAAAGACTCACTAGCTCTCAAAAGTGTCATTACTGGTAGCACTGGCACATTGATAAGCCTGGCACCATTTCTTTTATAACAGCATTTTCTGTACTAACAGCCTATCTCCACAGAGCGGTTTTGTACAGTAGCCTGGTGCCCTGGCACTGAGACCAATTAAAAGGATAACTTCATCAAACAAGGCAAGAACATGACAATCTAGATCCAGTCAGTGTGTGTCTGGCTCCAATGATCAAGCTGAAAGAGTAGGCCAGGATTCTACCCAGTGATACTTACCTGCTTGATTTCCCTTAAGAGGTCTGCATCTATGTAATAGCGCTCTTCAGCCCGCACTGCTCCAAAGTGGTTCTGCATCCTGATCTGGGACATGAGCTCATTCAGTCTGCCCTGGGAAGAGAAACAGCCTTAAATCAAACACAACTCATTCACAGCTGGCAGAGCTCCAGCATCTACCATTCCTTGAGTCCCCATGGCTGGAAGCATTGCTGCTCGTTCACTTTTTAGACATGCAAAGGCTAAGAGACTCCAGTATTTCCAAGAACTCAAAACTACTGAAATAACTATTGGCTATTCAGCAAAGAGCATGATGCTACAAGCTACTCACACTGCCGGACTGAAAGCCTTGCACAACCAATATACACACATAGTTTGGGAAACTGACATGTTTTTAGTGAGGAAACCTCAGAGTTGTTAGCCAAATTCTGTCAGCCACTCACCTTGAACTGCGTGGGTGCATTAAGTTCACACTGAATTGTGTCCAGCTGCACACGAAGCTGTTCCTCATCTGCCTGAATGGCGTAACCGCTTTTCCTTTGGATCTCCTGCTTTATTAGCACCTACAAAAGAAGCCTTTGACGTTCATTAGAGAACACTTGGCCCATCCCTCTCCCCACCAGCCCATCCACATCTTTTGCTCTTCCTTCAGCCTGTTTCTCACTGGATTTGTTGTGCCATTTAGTCTGCTGCTCCAAGACCTCAGGGCAGTCCTGTGGTTTTGGGTAAGTAAGAGAGAAGGCTCCCAAGTACGGCAGACCTGAAGCTTTCCCTGACGGCTCTGCCTGATACTTAAATGAACACCTGTTAAGCTGAAGTCAGAATAATTTTCAGCACTGGCCTGGACAAGGTGACACAGGTGCTTCTTCCCTCTGAAACTGGTGCTAGACCGTGTCAAAGGTGCTAAACTGTGGTGCTAGACCGTGTCAAAAGAGTTATTTAGATTATCCCTGTTACCTGCAAAGTTCTGTGTGAAAGTGCCATCAGTTTCCTTTTGTACTGTGCAATTTTTGCCATAGTTGTCGTTTGGTTTTTCTGCAGCTCACTGATATCTTCTGATATTATCTGCAGAGGAGATAGGAGTCAATTGGAAGTCAGAGAAGGTTTTTGATAACAGAATATGTTAGGCTTGATTTAAAACTGGGAGTTTCATGACACTACACAGCCCAGCAACTCGGTGTCCTTGACCCAGATGATTTTAGAAAGTTTTCTTCTACCGCTGCTGTCCTGCTTTGTGTCTATTTTGATGCACAACTGGGATTTTCAGAAGGTACTGGAAAATTGCTTGTCCAAATTTTAAAGTCCATGCCAATATAACTTAACGGAGCTGGTGTGGATTAGCCTAACACAAAACAGTAAGCTTGAACCTGAAACAAATGAGAGCCAAACCACACTGCTCAGGTTTTGGGCAAGAGATATATTTAAGGACTATATTAAGAACATGGTTCACATTTCAGTTTGGAACACACAGGGCGAGGTGCATTTAATAGTGCATCCTTTGTCAACAGCAAGTCATGGTAAAGATGAGCAGCCTTACATCTAATCGAGTTTGGTGCTGTTTGGTCATCTGATCCTGCACCTTCAATCTTCTCAGCAGCTCCTTGAAACCCACCATTGGCACAGGAATAAGCCTATGAGAACACAAACATTTCTTACACGTTTTTATAGGGGACGCATGGAAAGGATTAATCGTTATGAACAGAATCTAATATAAAGTTATTGATTATGTTAGTCTTTTATAATTTAATACATAACCAAATCTTCTTTTGCTAAGCTCCAGAGTCCTCACCATTCACAACAATCTGTTCCTTTTTCATAAAGAAACCAGTCCAATTTATCTGTAACCTCTGGAGGGTACAACGCTGCACCACCTTCAGCAATAAAGAGAAAAAACCCTAATGGTAGCAAAAAATAAGTCACAATAACTAATCCATGTAATGGAGGACACTGCACATCCAAGGAACCCAAGTAAGACTCTTTATCCTGACAGCTCCTAAGCACCTAAGTGGGCAAAGGGATTAAGACAGGCACTTCCAGTAATCTTGTTTTCAAGGGGATCAGCACCTGGCCAAGTTGTACTTGAGTAACTTTCTTGCAGGTTACCTGAAGGGTACTATGCAAATATTTTATCTTTCCCCCCTTTCCAAGCCTCATTGCAGTACTTTGGTACTTGGACGGACTATTTGACTTACTTATCAGGATCGGGATTATCAACTTTGGCTTGTTCCCATATAATAGGATCAACACCTTAAAAAAAAAAAAAAAAAGAGGATTTTTAGTATGTCTTTCTGAATAGAGAGATGTTACAGCTGCTAACCAGGAAAAAATGCTGTGCAATACACAAACCCCATGAACTATGCTAACCCGAATGCCTGTTACACAAATTAAGGTTAATTAAACTAGGGCAGTTCTTTAAAAGTCTTGGTCCTGAGCAGGGGCAGTAAATTCAGACCCAAAGGCTGTCAAGCACTCCTGCAGGTTTGAAAGCAGGGGAAAGTAATAACCCATTGGTGCTCCCATTGGATAACCCATACTTTAAAAGGAGAAATTCCTACTGCTCCTACTATATGCCACGTTTGGGTCATCTGTCCTTTTAAAGTTGCTTATTGTGTGAAACAAACAAATATTTAAAAAGTAGTAATTAAGTGACCAAAGTACCAAATCAGTTTGGCAAAATTATGCCAGTATGAGTTAGCTTTAATTTTTCAGCAAGACTAGGCCCAGTGCCTTTTCCAACCCAGATTTCATAACCTTTCATATCCTAAACACAAACATATATAAGACCTATAGACACAAAGGTAAGTCATCTAATCAAATGACATGAACAGCCCTTAGCTAATCTGAAATAAAGCTGTATGTGCACTGTCTGTGGCCACACAGGGCAAGCTAAGAGACTCATCTGAAAACTAGCAAGTGAGTACAGGACAATTATTCTGATGTTTAACTTTTTTTTTCCCTTATTCCTTGCACAGGTGTTTTTCAGCAGGCTGACCACCCACTTTTTCCCCACAGAGCCCAGAAGGCGCAGCCCACGCACCGGCAGGAGGGTTCTGCAGGAGCTGCTTGACTTGTGCCGGGGACAGCTCTGTCCTGGCCATGGCCAGGCTGACCCCCAGCTGCTGCAGGGATGATTTGATGTTGGCTTGCTCAAAGTGGGCGTAGAGGGTCGTTGCGGGAACTCTCCTCGAGGTGCCGTTGGGCGAGCGCTCCACAACGTAAATGATCACTTCCGTCCTGAGCGAGGCGAAACGCAGAGTGTCAGGGAAAGGCCAGCAGCACGTAGGAGCTAACACAACACACACCCACCCACGAGCCAAGCTACTGCTTCTCCCAGCTGACTTTTAACTTCCTTTAGCTAAGTGAGATGTACAGTACCAGCAGCTGCAGCGTTTAATGCAGCAAGGGAGAGAGAGAAAAGCTGTAAATACCATTGCATTCTCTGCTCTCCCGTTTTAACAGCCATACTTTATGGTGATGCTAGTACTACAATAAGAATAACCAAAGATCTCTCAAAAGGTGGTACTGGACTTTACGTTGTAAGAAAAACCATATGAAGGAATAAGAGATACAAATCAAACTCAGGATGAACAGATCTAAAATCAAGGAGAAGGCTGACAGTATACTTAGGCACCAACCCTTTCTAACATGCAATATTAACAGGCAACCCTGTGGGAAGTTCACGTACTGGTCATCTGGCATAGTTTTAACACCTTCAACATTGACAGTGAGGGTCTGGTTTCCTCCCAGAATTTTGTGTAGCGATTCTACGAGCTGCTGCTGCTGGCTTCGAATATCTGCTTCTTTTCTGTTAAACACCAAGACCACAAGGCCATCTTCATCTTTGTTGTTAGGCATTAAACTGTAACCCACAGCCTGCCAAGGAACAAATGAAAAATGAACGTACATTACTTAGCAAAAGTATATCCTTGTGGCATGGAGGGGCTAAATCCCTCTACCTTTAGAGCAACTGGTTCAAAATTTAACTCACAATGTATTCAGAGCTGCAGAAACATAAAATCAACCCCCTTTTAAATCATTCTCTCACACAGCCATCAGCAGAGCAGCTTTTGAAATGGTCTGGATTTTTACAAAAAGTCCGTAAGTATTGTTTTCCCATCAGGGGAGCTGCCAACACAGCAGAGCTGACAGCAAACAGGAACATTTTACAAACTGGCCCTTTTTCCAAACTGCAAATGGAACCAGAGGATCAGACTTTATTACAAGCAAAAGCAGAGCGGCAGCTTTCACCTCCTCTTGCCCATCAGCTGTCACCCCAACACAGCACTGGTGACAGGGTGGAGAGCAGGGGCTTTGTGAGGCCCTGGCACTGCACATGGGTGGGTGACCTGCACCCTTCCCCTTGTGCAGGCTCAGCTGAAGAGAGAAATGTGAGTTAAGGACGTGCCCAGGAGCCCAGTTTTGTCAGCAGAGGATAATCCCCTGCCATGGTGAGCCTTGCAGAGCCAGCCATCCTGTCATGGAGCACAACAGTGATAGCGAAGGAAGAATCTGTTTTTAAGCACATGACACCTCTGGTATTTCAGTTTTAAATAAATAACTCTTCCACGATCTCTCTATGCACTCCTATCCCTGTGCCACCTTCTCCCCTATATTTTGCAGGCATCTTCCACTGGTGGCACAGACAGAATTTGTCAGTATTTCACTTAAGGCACGTGAATTCACGGTATTAGAAACACCCCAGTCACAGGGACAAGAGTAAACCTAGTATCTAGCCTGAAAACTCTTCTTTTTAGTAAATGAAAGTCTAAAATAAACTGATTCTGCATCATGCATCTTACACTGGGCAATTTTTTAAAGCTCAGAAACTGTGAAAGCCATTTCAGACAACAACTTACAAGGAAATAAACTTTCAGGTGCATTGCCAACAAAGAGTGCAAGGTAACACTGAAAAAGGAGATGAGACAAAACCAAACATTTGTTAGGCAGGCACAGGTGCTGCAAAAAGTTTTACAGAAGCCTCATAATGTGCATAATGCACACTAGAGTGAATTAAGTATTAACCTACATTCAGGTCACAGAGTTTGCACTCCAAAGGATGAGCTCAGGGAAGGAGGGTGTCACCACTCCTGCCCCAAATCCCTCACAAGCCTGAGGCTTAGCAAGACAGTCAGCAGGTGCGGGATTTGTGGAGCACAGAGAATTAGGAATTTCTGTCGATGTGAGAAGCAAGATCTGGAATTGCTGACGATTCCATACATGGAATGGAGTCAGCATGAGCACCGGCAAGGATAAAGGCAAAGAAGGCTGAAGGCTGGTGGATTTTAAACCTGGTACTGGCCAGGTTCATAGGGGGTTATTTTAATCTGGACAAAGCAATGAAGAAAGACCCTGAAGTTCTTATTCCAAATGTTCACAGTTTCTTTCAGACAAGAAGGTTATTTTTAATTGTTTCTGTCTTACTGTAACATGCACAGATAGATCTGTTCCAAGTACACACACACTAACCCGAATGCTAGCACATGAAAACATTACTTTCATGCTCGACATCTGGGTTTGTTATCTAGTCCCTCCACACCACCCAGATTTCCAGCATCTTCGAACCTTTTAATGAGTATGCATCAGATCTGTGCAGATTACCTGGAAAGATACTGTTTCAGAATACCCTTACCAGTGACAAGATCTGATTTAACACCCCTGAGACGCTCCCACTCGGCAGAGTAAGGGCACCGGCGCCCTCTGCAGGCAGCTGAACAACGCCATACCTTAAATCTGCAGAAGGGGTTTTCCTGCGTGAACTCCACCGGAGCGATGTTGTTGTTGAAGTAGCCTTTGCCCGTGCCCCAGAAGGCCTGGAGCTGGTTCCATTTGGCCAGAATGGCGTCCCGCTCATCCCCCAGCAGTGTCGGCGCCGAGAGGGCGCTGGCTGTGTTGATGAGCTGGTTGGACTGAGCGGGTGTCTGCGCAGGCTGGTTGAACAAGCCGCTGCCTAACGCTGCGTGGGATAGAAGAAACAAATGAGCTCCTTGATCAACCGTGACCATGCTATCACCTACCCTCTGCCTATCACTGGCATCACTTCCTATCATATTCTGAGAAGCAAAATAAAAACACTGAAGGAATAAATTACTTAAAATCAGATCACGTTTCTTAAGTGTCTTTTACAGCCATTCTTCATCTACAACAGAAGTTCCTGTTATATTAGAATATTTTTTTTTTTTTTTAATGAGATGCCTGTATTCATCCAGGTCATCATCTGGCACCCTCAATAGCTAAATCTGAGAGGCAGGCCGGCTGTTACAAATTCAATGGACTCAGAGCCTGAAGCTGCTTATTATCCAATTCCCATTTAAATTAACCTCAATGCCTTTTTCCTCCCCCTTCTTGTAATGCTGTGACTGCAACACCAATTCTCTAACTACAATTTCTACCAGCATTAAACCAAAGGGGTAAATATTGTTGGAAGCTCAAGGGTGAAGCTCAGGGACTTGCCTCATCTCTAGTTTAAGAGTTTAAGTAAGTGTAACAACCTCCTGTTCCAGTACACTTCTGCCTCACTACGCGAGCAACTGAAGGTGGCAGTCCTGCACTTTCACTGCTAAGGGATGGATAAATCCAAAGGCCATACTCACTGCTCTGCTGCTGCTGCTGCTGCTGCGCTCCAAAGCCTCCGAAGCCCAGCCCAGTTCCCAACCCGCTACCCAAGCCAGTTCCAGTTCCCGTGCCAAAACTGGTACCAAATCCAAAGCCTTTGTTCTGGGTAGCACCAAAGAGTCCTAGGGAACAAGTAAAGGATTGTTGAGAAGAAGAGCGCAGCAGCCACGTAACCCAAAGCAGTCGCGGATGTGCTCTAGAGGCAGTCAGCCCTTCGGTCCCTTACCGCCGGTGCCGGTGTTGGTGGGAGCAGAGAAGCTGAAGGCCGGCGCTGCAGTGGTGGTGGTTGTCCCAAAGCCCCCGAAGGCACCTGCCAAACACAGACGGCGCTCAGGCAGCGGCACGCGGCCCCCAGCCGGCACAAGGCGACAAGCCACCGCGCCCGGGTGTTATGGGAACGGGGGCTGACACACGGATGGCACATGGCACAAGCATGGAGTTCACACGGAGCATGGGGACCGCGCTCATCGCCCGGCAAACGGGGACAAAACACAGACCGCAAAGCCAGAACCCATATGGTGTGTCAAGAAAGCAGACAAACAGGCAGCAGTCACCTGGCATCCTGTTCCTTTACCAGAGGGATGTGCTTTCCCTGCTGACACACACAACTAACAGTACTAATCCTGAGATTCGTTCTGGCCGATCTCACTGCTAAGTGTTTCATAAGCAACCTGATGTTTTGTGAGCTTTACAAACAGTCCTAACCTCGGGAAGCAAATCCGAGCCTGAGGCCAGGTACATGCAATCACCGTGCTTACAGGCAAAATTTCCAGGTAAAATTCTACAGGGCTCTTTTTTTTTTAAAGCCTTGTTTCCCAATGATCCTCCCTGGTACGTGTCTTTTGGAGGTTCAACCACTAGTATAGGAAGATGGATGCAAAAGCTATCAGCCTTCCACAGATTTTCAGGAAAAACAGCCAGCAGGAAAGGACCCAAATGAGTGCCTGAGCTCCAATACTCCCAACGTGCAGCCTGTGGAAACAAGGTCCCTGTGTTTCATGCTGCTTTTACACGTGCTCTAATGAGAAAAGATAGTCTGCTACAAAGGATTTGTCACAAAGATGCCACCTCTCTTATCTCACATGTCAGTAGCAAAAAACCCAACCAAACAAAAAAAAAAGTTCTTTAGATCTATTACCCTCACAGTCCTCCTATCCACAAACACAATGAAAAGCACAAATCAAAGCTGATAGCCAATTGCATTTTATTTCCATTCAGCAAACACCTTGACGTGAGTGGGCACAAGAAATTGTAACACTCATGTTCCAGTCCTGCCAGCGAGCGGAACACCCTGGCAGGAGCACCAGCAGGTGACACCACTGTCAGGTACCTTTGTACTCACTGCAAATTTAGTCATCCTTTCCTGAAAAGGGACCCCAGAGCACAAATTAAATCTCAAAGCATCAAAGTAAATATCAAATGGACTATCCACGGTCTGTTCTGGAGCAGCTCAAACGAAGCCAAAGAAACCAAACCCGAGAGCATTCACAGCAAACAAACCCCAGTGAGATCCCTGGAGTGCACAACACGGAGGGAGCGATGGCACTGTGGCATGGGTGGAATTCCTACAGGATGGCACTGTGGCATGGGTAGAATTCCTACAGGATGACTCTGTGGCATGGGTGGAATTCCTATACGAAACGGCACCCCCGGGCTAATTCCACACCAACAAGAGCATTAGAAATCCACCTAGTCCGGTGTTTTTATAGGAGCGGGAAATATCTGAGGTGAAACAACATCAGCTGATGGCTCAGCTCCCTCAGGCCCCCCCAAAGTGTGCCCACCCCGTGCAGGGCCTCAGGAGCATGAGGGGAGCTGGGCAAGGCTGGTTTGGGGACAAGTCACAGCTGGGCTCTGGTTTGGCGCCGGTCGTATACAATTCACTTCCCCACAGAGACCACCGAGGTGTGGTGAGTTCATGACAGCCAACGTGAGGCCGATGAGGAGACAAGGGGGGAGATGAACACATGACTGCAGCAGTCCAAGAATCTCATGTCAGGAAACGTGGCACAGGGAGCAGCTCTGGGATTGCTCGGGATCACCTGGATTCATTCCCGTTTCAGAGACTTTTGGCTACAGGGTAGTTTTTCCTCAACAGCTATTCCTGGAGAATTTAACAGGCAAAACCCCTCAAAGCCTACGGCTCTCCAACCCATTCCGTTTCCAGAGCTTTTCCGGCCAGTCTTCACTGGATCTGAGGATTAGTATGGGCACAGATTCCCAGTGAGGGATGTCATTCTTGGACCCCTGCTGGTAACATTTACCACAGAACACGTATTTCTGCGTTATCTACCTGCGCTCGCCAGACTGTTACCAAAATTGAATGGTGGAGTTGAGGTAGTGGAAACACCGAAATTCCCAATATTAAAATTCACCGCGGGATTAGCAGTTAATCCGAAACCCCCAAAATTAAACCCACTGGCAGTGGAGTTTGCGGTTTCCAGCCCACCAAATCCTGACGAGCGGGAAGCAGAAAAAGAGCAAGGCAACATTAGTTCTGAGTCAAAGGCAGGTCCCAGGAAAGAAAAGGTGAAGCGTTCTTCCATCCCCACGGGCAAGACAGGCACAGTTAGAAACAAGAGTAAAAGGTATTAATCGGCATTAAACATCATTTATTGGACACAAGGAGGACAGTTAAAAGCTCCACACACTGCTGCTGTAAGGACATTATTTTTCAATTCTACTGCGCGTGAAGCAGCAGCATTTCCCCACCTTATTTCAAAGCCGTACATGAAACACCATCTCTGTGATTCAATATTCACATTAAGAGTAATTTTTAACAGCCTAAGACTGCTCGATACAGCTGCATCTGTGTTAAGTGTAACAGATAATAGCAAAATTAATTCATAAACTATCAGGAAGGCAAGAGTAAATCATCTGCATACAAATGATAAACTCAGATACACGACAGCAGAATAACCATGAAACTCAGCTCCAGCAGCTGAGACACCACACAAGCCTCAGCTGCTCCAGGGCAGACTTATCCAAGTTCTATTGCCAAAACCTGCACACCTCAGCCCTGCTGGATTTACTGATACATCCAGCACCTCTGGGATGCAGCTGAAACACGCTTATGCTTGACAGACAATGGGAAGTCCTGAGGTGTAATCCCAGATTTCCCCCTGATATTGGTCTGTGAGTGTCATAAACCTAGCCACGGTGTACAGGCAGCACAAGGTGAATTTTTTTACTATCAGATGGGACCAGAAAGAGTGTGTGTAAAAGTCCCAGAGTGAAAGAGACAGTAAAATTCAGGTTAACTACAGTAAAGATAAGTCCTGTCTTCACCATGACTGACAGGGACAAAAGAAGAGGGGAGAAGGTCCTCCTCTACAAGTTAAGCCCTGTCTTTTACCTTGCTCAAAAGTAAACTTCCAAGGGCATCTCGTCAAAACGACGACTTTATTGCAAGCAAAATGCGGATCCGAGGAACCTGCACCACTTCATCACAAGCGCCTCAGGAGCAACTCTCGGACCCGCCGGGGACCGGCCGGCGCCTCTGAGGCGGCCGCAGCTCCCATTGGTCGGGGGGCACGCGCTGCCGGCCACCGCCGCTCCCATTGGCCGGGGGGCACGCGCGGGTCCTGAGGGGAGCGTGATTCCCATTGGCGGGAGGGCACGCGCGGGTCCCTGAGGGGAGCGTGATTCCCATTGGCCACGGGGCACGCGCGGGTCCCTGAGGGGAGCGTGATTCCCATTGGCC
>VXBU01007763.1:55860-83195 GCA_013400315.1 Bombycilla garrulus
GGGAAGCGGCGTGGGGGGGAGGAGGCGGGGTGGGGCAGGAGCGAGGCTTAATGTCCCAAGGGACACAGGGAAAGAAAGAAAGAAAAATAAAGACAAACAGAAGACTAACAGCTCTGCTCCCGAGTAGCGGGGGAGAGAAAGGCCCTGGTTGGTGGTAAACAGGGAGGATAGAGGCTCGCGCGAAGGAACACACCCTCAGCTCAGCCCGGCAGGGGCTCCCCGCTCCTGTGGGTGTCCCCGGGGCGGGAGCGGGCGGGCAGCAGGCAAGGGGCGGCGCCCACAGCTGCTTCCCAGGGACGGCTGCCACAGGCACTCCGCACCCGCCAGGAAGAGCTGCCTTCCCTGAGGGAACAGCTGCCCAGGGAGCCCCTGGCGTGTCCCGCTCGAGGCAGATTTCGTGCGGCACCTGCGCCCCAAGTATCCCGCCAGGGGAAGGGACGCCTTCCACTATCCCAGATTGCTCCAAGTCCCGTCCAGCCTGGCCTTGGACACTTCCAGGGATCCAGGGGCAGCCACAGCTGCTCTGCAGAATCCATTCAAGGGCCTCACCACCCTCACAGAGATGAAACCAAAGCAGCAGCCAGGAATAACACCCCAAACCCAGCCCAAGCAATGCAAACCGCAACGCCCCTCTTTAAAAGACAATTACACACTTTAAAAACACGACCCACTCCCTAATGGAAACATTCCTCAATGAGAATAATCTTTTAATTGGGAAGGGGGGGAGAACCTTTGTGGCTTTTAACACAAGTAAAAAAGTGTCAGGAGTTGTCAGGACCCCGTCCATAACACGGAGGGCTGCTGTCATCCCAAACACGCCCAGTCTGCACTCCCAGCGAACCCCCACAACACCACCCGCCCGCTTCGTGCCCTCCACCCCAAGAACAAGGCCGAGCTGCGGTGCCTCGAGCTGCAGAACGGATCCCCACACCTGAAGGATGAAAGCCTGGCTGAGGAGCAGAGTGGGAACAGCTGGGTGGTCTGCATGGAAAAGCACTTGGCTCCTGGAGCTGCGGCACAAAGCTTGGCTCCGGTTTGTATTGGGGGCACGCGTGTGCTGTGACAGGACCGAGGACACGAGTGACAAACAGCGTGCAGCTGGAGTGGGGACAGGACAGCGCCAGCCCGCCCCACAGCCCATCTGTCCCTGTCCCAGCCAGGAGCTGCTGTGCTCCCACAAGGCTGTCCACGCTCCCACGCCACCCGTGTCGCTCCTGTAGGGAATCAGGCCGGCCCATCCGGTGGTTGTGAGCCTCTGTGGCTGTCAGTGTGGGTACAAACAGACGGCAGGGTTGAGAAAAGCAGGACCTGGAGCACTTTTAAAATGGAGTTTGAAAGGTGTAACGTAGCTGGAGAGAAAAAAAACAGTCTCCTTCCTGGCTGACAGTGCAGATTCCCTTCCACCTCTGTCCCACCAGAAGTGATGCTGGACATGACTGTATCTCCACAGGGGACAGCTGGTGTTAGGTCAGCTCTAATCCTTTATGCTCCAAGCTCACAAGGTAAAGAAAATCTACTAAGACGTCTTGATGAGCGGGGACCTCTCTTCTTCTGTGCTCTGGAAGAACAAAACCACAGCAAGTTAAACGTGGCCGTGAGAGACCTTCCACCGTGGGAAGCTGTGCTGCCCAGACTCCAAGCAGGGAAAGGAAAAGCTCCTACTTCTACGGACAGTGCCCTCTAAGAGAGCCAGGGCTGCACTAAGAAAGCACCAGAGGGTGAGTGGCAGCTTGGGCAGGGACCTGCTGTAGCCCCTGACACGGGAGGGAAGGCCAGAACCAGGCAGGGATCACAAGAAGAGCTGCAAACTGCTGGGTTACCTCTGTTTGCAGGAAAAGCAGCAAAAAGCCAAGTAGGAAAAGCATGGAATGCAGGTGTCCCGTTGTCATTCTGACCCCTGTGGAGTGTTCCAGCACATCCAAGAGAGCTGGTTTGAAGCTGTGTGTGTCAGGTGGGGCAGGAATTCCCAGGACAGGCCTTGGGCAGCGGGGCAGACTGACACCCTGGCTGAGCTGCTGACAGCGCAGGCAGGCTCAGAAGGAAGGGGAAGGAAAAAGGACCAGTCCCTCCTGCACAGGAAGCTGAAGTACAGTCCTGCAGGGATGGGATGGCAGTGGGACCCACTGATGCAGAGGGGTTCCCCAGGCACAAAGGGAAGTTGTAAGACAGCATTTAGGGAGCACCAAACACACGAGACCACAGTCAGCCCACAGCAACTAGATGAGGAGAAAACAGCCTCCTAGAGAACCCAGGCTATTCCTCTATCCAAAAGCTCCACACTTGGAGTTAGCCAAACCCTGTTCTGGTGAAATGCTGCCATCAGCTTTTGCCCCAACAGGCACCTGTAATGCCAGCGTGTCTTCTTGGAACAGAACTTCTCATAAATAGATTTACACGCTGTCTTGTCAATAGACAGTACTGGAGAATACTAAATAGACAGTACTGGAGAATACTTCCTGCTGCTGCTGTCTGTGCAATTCATCTGTTCCTTGGCCACAAATTTGCACCGGCACAACACAGTTCTGCTGAGAACACGGACATCAACCTAAATCTGTCCTCAAATATGGTGGAGTTTTTGCATCTTATCCTTCAGGGTCCTCTAGACAGGCTGATTTATTTCACTACTGTTGGCAAGGGAATGGGGCACAGAGACAGGACCTGCCTTACCAGGCTTCTCGGATTAACTCCGCTCCTTTGCTTTGGCGTGTTTATTCTGAGTCTATTAAAACTTCCCCTCCCTAGAAAGGGCATTCCCAACAAAAACAATATAAAAACAAGTGCAGAAAGACACCAAAAGGTAAAATCAACCAAAAAAAAAAAAATTATCAAGTGCAGGCAGATGGACATCAAGCAAAGCCAAATCCAAGTGCTGCTTACCTCTTCACTTATCCTCTGGGACCTGCACACCAGCGCAATGAAAACAATTCCAAACAAAATCCCCAGAGCCATGATCACAAAGGGGATCCCAGTCACAACACTGGCTTCCAGCAGGACATGTCTGAGTTTGCTGGCAGATGCTTCATCAATCAGAACGCTCTGGAACAGAGAGAGATGAAGAGGGGAAAAAAAAAAGAAAGAAGTTTACTTGTTTCTGTGCTATCTTAAGATCTCTTTTGTGAGGGGCAGGGAAACAACACTCCCACAACTCTCCACCACTGCTTCACTGCTTCCTGACATACTTCCCCCCTAAAATTCTTCCAGGGGGCAGAGGGATCACCCAGTCTGTATTTCAAATGAAAACAGGGATTTTTAACTTTTGGTTTAGGAACAGACTCATACCAATTGATTCAGTGATCCAACTGCAGCATGGCAATATTCACAACAGATGACTCAGAAAAAGGTGTGATCTCTTGGAGTCCTGCCTCTGTCTGAGCACCCCTTTTCCTCATGACCAACTCCTTTGAGTTTAAGAGGAGTGTCTGACTGAGAGTGTTTGGCAGGGCTGACCTTAACACCACAAGAAGCAGCAGGAGGGTGTTAAGTTAAGAAACAGCAACAGCTTCCTACCAGTCGGTGTACAAACAACAAGCAAAGCAGCATTTTCTTTTCTGGCTCACTCAGAGGGTATTTCTGTAAGCATTAACATGCCACAATGCTGGAAAGACACAGCAGAACTATTTACCTCATTTATGTACATTACTGGGAAAATCAGTGTTCGGATGTTGCCGGTTTCACTGCGTGGGGAAAAAAAAATTTATAGGTTTAGAACTTTTCCACTTGAGGGCTGTGAAGACAGATTATTCAAAAACAATAAACGAGGAAAGTGTCCCTACAGAGCCTTTGGGCTGCTCCTTTTTGCTGTGGATTTTCACCTCCCTGCTGGAGTAGGACAAGCTCGATCTCACAGATAGATAAATTCTGGTTTGGGAGCAGGGTGTATTTTGGGGCTTGGTGGGCAGTGAAAGACAGGGATTCATCTGGGGCTCATTAGTATCTGAGTGACAGATTTGTGCCAGGCAGCAGGAATTGAGCTAAGCTGATGCTGAAGGTTACTCCTATTTGTAACACACAGGAACTATTGTCCAAGCAACAGGGGCACAGCAGCAAAAATCCCCCAACAGTTGGCACATGTGGAATCCCAGCTCAGGCAGGAGTTGTGTTACTGAGACAGCTCCTGGGCACTGGGAAACGAGCCTGAATAACACCACTGAGCCTCCCAAGGGGACTGGGCAGATAAAATACTTCTGTTGCAGTTATTACAGCCAAGCTGTGCCAATAAACTTCAGGAGGAGTAGCTACCATACAGCATTCTTTACTCTGCAGGTGGAACTACAGAATCTGCTCAATCTGTGAGAGAGGAGCGTACTGCCCCTTAGAACTGAGATTTGATTCGACTTCTCTCTCTCACTCTTGCTCTCTCCAGCTCATATTCCACCAGAGCACTGCAGGAAAAAAAACCATGCTGAATACCAGCACAGATATGAGACTCCACCCAGCAGCAGAGAACACTCACAAAAACTCAGGTAATTTCCGGACGTGAACATTGACCTGCATCCGCTTGGCCGCCTGCAAGACGAGCCCCGTCAGCTGGGGAATGAAAGAGATCAGTGTTAAAAAAGCCAGTAAAGGGGAAAGAATGAGAACTGTGAGAATGCAGGGAGAACCTGCAACACACCGCACAGCAGGATCTGCACTGGACCTTAGGAGAGGAGCTCTGGAATTTCCTCCCTCTTTAGCTGCACATAGCAGGCCGATGAGTCAGAGCACTGTTTCTGTAAACCAGGCAGGTCCTGACGGTGCTCTTTTCCTTGACCCACATTTGTCTGTGGGGGTGTAGAGATCACTGCTGTACTGGTTTTAGCTGGGAGAGAATCAATTTTCTCCACAGGAGCTGGTATCAGGCAGTGTTTTGGAAGTGTGATGAGAACAGCGTGGGTAACACAGGGATGATCCAGTGACAGCTGAGCAGTGCTTGCACAGCTCCAGGCCTTTTCTGTTTCTCACAGTGCCCTGCCAGTGAGTGGGTGTGTGACACACTGCAGGGGGACAGGGACAGGACAGCTGGCCCAAACTGCACAAAGGGATCTCCCATTCCATCCAGCCTCATGGAACTACTACAGATTCCTTGAGGTCCACAGGACTACGCCAAAGCACACCCTCCAAGGAGGTGAGCTAAACCTAGGTGCTCGGATCCATTCACCTACAGAACCCTTGAAAAAAGGCTGCACTTACAGGATTGATGTCCAGAAACGTCTCATGGTATTCTTTTCTGGGATGCATGCCTTCTATGTCCTCTATATACTTCGGATCTGCCTGGTAAAAATGCGGAGCTGACAGAAATATCGGAGCACCTGCAATGCGAAAACACCAAGCTATCACCAAAAACCGAAAGGCCGAGCAGGACTCGGGGAAGCCTCGGAGGAGCTCAGAGCTCCGAGCTGTTTAAGAGGAGGGAAGAGGCCCCCGTGGAGCTCTCAGCCCCAGCGGGTGCGGGCCGTACCCTGCCTGCAGACACTGACGTTGAGCACACCGGCGCCGGGGCAGTTGCCGGCGGGCACGCAGAAGCCGGCGTTGGCCGGGTTCACCGAGGCGTTGGCGAACACCATGGAGGAGGGCACGAAGCGGAACGTGGGCACCCCGGCCACGGCTCCCGAGCTGTCGTACACCAGGAACAGGGACCTGCGGGAGGCAGAGCACAGGCAGGGCTGTCAGGCTGCGGCAGGCGCTGATTCCAGCTGCACCTTTCCCCCTGCTGGTGGCCGCGTGTCTGCCCCGGGCTGCATTCCCACCGCGTTCTGTACGGAATTCAGTAGGCTCTGCTCAGCAAACACACGTCTCCTCCTCCTGCTGCTGCTGCACAAAACAGACGGTGCCCACGTCACTGCTGCGCGTTGTGTGAGTGCTGGGACCTCTGCTGAGAGGGACCCTGGTTGTGCAACACAGAACGATCTGGCACGTCCTGAATTTAGTCTAATACACGTCTCTGTATTGATTTAAATCATTTCAGATGAGTTTTGTTCTTCACACACCGGGAAGTTGGCAAGAGAGGAGACAAGGTGTTCCATAAGGAAGGAAACACACCCTTAACTTCAGATTGGGAGGGTTTTTTTGTAACTCTTATCCTTCCCACCACGAATAAATGCAGAACACTGTGCCTGATAAATTAAATCATAAGAGGAGAACCACCAGCCTAACGTGACACCTTGAGAGGAATGGACGTAAACAGCTCTGCTGTGAAGCCCGAGTGCCACTGTCTTCTCCTTACCTGCAGAAATCGGAGGAAAAGATGTAAATATTCTCATCTTTGCTGATGAGCGGGTGGAAGGATGTCCCATCTGTGCCATTGATCATGTTACACGCCTCTGTTGTCCACCAGCTCAAGGACCTGAAGAAAGGGAAGCAAAGTGAGCAAGGGCTACAAGATGTCGGAGCAGCGGTCAGGCAATGCTCCTGGCCTAAGCAAATGGGAATCAGACCTGTGCAATGCCAATTCCTCCTGCCTCAGCTCTGCTAACAGCAAAAGGGATTGAAATGGGTTGGAGTTGCACTTGCATTCTCTTTTAAACTGGCACCAGGCGAGCAAGGAGCAGATTCTGACAGACACAACAGAAAAACTGAAAAACTTACTCTTTTCCTTTCCATTCCACAATCCTTGAGAAGTTCAGGTAATTCGTTTCCCCACTCAGGAAAACATATTCTCCATCATCAGTTCCATTCATCTGCAAACAGATACAGGAGCTTTCAGTGACTGCACTCATCCTGTGGCACCTGGTTGGTCACTACATTAGGGTGGCAGGAGTTGAAGTTGTCACCACTCCAAATCCACGCCAGGAGTGATGGACTGCCCCTGTGCAGCTCATTGAACTTCACACCTTGAACAGGAACGAGGTGGAAGTGACCAGGCAAGATCCTTACACCTCCCAAAGGCGGGAAATACAACAGCAGATGAGCCTTTCCTCCCTTTGAGAGCTGCCCCTGAATAAAGAGCCCTCAGGAAGAAAATAACCCCACAGAAATAACCACAGCACTGCAGACATCTCCAAGAAGCAAGGATTCCCCCCAGACCAAAATGACACGCAATGACCAGAAACATCGTGCAAGCCAGCAACGCGTCCTGCCCAGAAACAACACCAATTTCAATTACTACCAAAACCAGGACATCTTTGTAGCAGTTTGCACAGCTGGCTCCACGAAGTCCATGTTATTCAAGCCAGCACAGGCAGGAGTGGAGGGAGCTGTGCCCGGAAGGCTTATCCATAGCGGGGGGGGGAGCAGCGGCAGCGGGCGTGGCCGCGCAGTTACCTTGCTGAAGAGCCCGAAGACGGGATCGATCTCGGGATGCAGGACGTGGATGGTGGACAGCAGCCTGTCCCTGTAGCCCCAGAGCAGCTCGTGGACGCTGCGCACCGTGAACAGGGACTCCTGGTACAGAAGCAGCAGCACCTCGGTGGCAAACTGCAGAGGGGTTGACCTGGTCCACTCCATGGCGGTCTGCCCGGGCATCGGAACGAGGGAACAGGGGTCAGATTTACTGGGGAATAAATAATCACTGCATCCAGACACAGACACGTTCCACCGCTGCGCATTCACTGCCCCAAAATTCAAACACTGACAATGTTTATTTCCTTCCTAGCTGGTAAGTGGGCTTAAAACAGGTCTTTAAAGAGGTCACAACAAAACAAGGGCATTTCTTTGGGCTAACCAACCTGTGGTTCTTCTCATACTGCCTGTTACAGAACATCACAGCCAAAAATCTGAAGGAGAGATAATCCTTACCACCACGAGATGCCTGGGAGGAATCGAAAATACAGTGTCGGTATTGTCTGTGACTTTCAGTAACCTGAGTCCTGCCTACTACTACATACAGGGCATTTCTGTACTCATTCATAAAATCAGGCATTTTTGGAAATGCTGGGGAAAAAGTTGAAATTAAGGCGCCCTGCAACTGAAACTAAACCAGGATGGAAAGTAAAGGCTGAATCACACTCCAAGTATTTAAGTACAGTCTGGCTGCCTCTGGAAGCTGTGACAGCTTTGGATCTGCTTCTTCTCATGCTATCCCTGTATAACACCAAAATAATGATCTGCCTGTGATCACCACGAGACTCTCTTTCACCTAGCACAGTCTGGGGGTGCACTTTTGACTTTAATACTCTGAGAGATCCTCTTCATTCATTTCTCTCTGAAACTGCTCTACTGTAGCTTGTTTCTGGTTTGACAAGCAGACTTGGAGGCAGCTTCTCCAATTCTGACAAAATAACCCCAAGCATTCCTAACTCCCTCACGCAGGAGCCGGAGTTCCTCCCAGGGATCTGACATCACTAATTCCTGGTTTCACTGACTCTCATGGAAGCCCAGCAAGCCTGATTTCCCCTTGATCTCACAGCATCAGAGGAAGGCACTAACACTGCAGAGGTGTGAGGAGAGGGAGGAACAAAATAAGCCCCTCACAATAGTCCAGCCCCAAACTGAGACCACCATCTGCCCAGGACATGAGCTGCTTCTCTTGCTCTTCCATCACATCTGTCTACAATGCGAGAGTCAGCATGAAGCAATACACTGCTCCTTCTGAAGTGTGTCAGGATGAATTCCAAGCAGGAATGGAAGAGAACTCACCACTGCAGGAATATTTATTGTCCTGATCAGGTCCACTTCAGGGTCTCCCACTGACTTCTGAGGTTCAAACACATAAGTCTTTGGGTTTAGAGCAGACACTTTGGTTCCATTGTCCAAAAACTGGACGTGCACTCTTGGCCTGTATTCCCTGAAAGACAAGTTTGCTCTTGAATCAAGTTAAACAACTAGACAGGGCATTAATTGCAATTAACTTATGGCTGTTCTACTGCTTAAAGCACGTGAAGGGTGGCATTTTCAGTTCTTTGGAACTAGATTATCTCACTGACACAAACTCCCCACTGTGTAAGTGTGAGCTGAGTCAGACCTCACAGGGCTTTTCCAAAAATGCCACCTTGCATGCTAACTGCACCTCATCTTTAAAAACCTCAAGGGAAGAACAACAATTTCAGATGGCTCAGAAAGACTTAGAGGCACTGTATGTGAAAGAGACTACCCTTGAAGTCCAGCTTGAAAATGAAACTTTTGCCTCTGCTGCAGGCAAAATTCACTCCCAGAAAGAAGCAGGCTGCATGTGTGTCATGGACCTGACCTAAGAACCCACCAGAATCCTTCTGCTGGCTTCAGAGCACGTGGTACTAGGGCTTACATGTGGCACAGCCTCATTTTAGCTCTCCTCCTTTAACTCTTGTACAGGAATCCTGGGCACAACAGAAATTCAACTGAATCTTTGCTGTTCATTACCCACGGCCTGGGAGGTTCCTGTCTAAGCACTCAGACAGCAGGATAAAACTCAGGATTGCTGACAAACCAGTCCAATTGGCAAGGAACATCAAATGCTAGACAAGAAAGTCAGATCCTAATTACCCTGAAACACAAGTCAGGAGCACAACTCAGTTTGCACTGCCATTAGCACTCTACCAGGCAGGATTCTGCAGCTGTGCAGAGCAGGCTGACGCACACCTGTCTCCAGCAAACCCCAAAAGAGAAATGGCAGGCGGGCTGCTCACTGCCTGCCACACACAGGAAGTGAAATTCCCCCGTTTCCTCAGCCTGCAGTGACTCAGGAGGCTGCTGACTTTCACATTTGCCTGGGCAGATTTCAAGTCACAAGACGTGAGGGAGGATTGTTCTGCCAGATGTTGTGCTCTGACGTTCTGCACTCAGTTGGGATCGAGATTCTTTCTGTCCCGGCTGCACTGGATCCATCAGGGCAGCTTCCCCACTGCATTACTCTGGCTCAGCTTTCACATTTAAAGCAAACTGGAAAGGCCTGTTAACCTACTGGTATTAGAAACCAGCCACTTCCCATCTTCCTTACCCAAACAGTGTCCCTCACACTCTCCAACATCCCTGCCACCCAGGAATATTCTGGTCCGGCTACACTTCCAGCTTGACTTGGCAAGAGCCTCTTGGACAGCGATCTATTTTATACCCCAGGGCTGGAACTGAGGGGATGGAAATGGACAGCTGTGAAATGCCTTCCTAAAATAGGCCAGGAGTAACCTGAGACTCCTCCCCAGCTCTGGAGAGGAAAATAACACTCCCTGATGAGGGATATGAGTAGGAGGCTCTAAGATGTTGAAGTTAAAAAGTTGTAAATGTGTGCAAGACCAGACAGTATTCTGTGGGACTCAGCAGGCTTGGGCAGTTAGGCAGTTTGCACTTTGTAATTACTTATTTTACATGTTGCCAGTTCAACTTGCAGGATTTAAAAACAGCAGCACTACTATGTTTTTGTTACAGAATCTGTCTCAAGTGCTTTACAACGCATGCTGGGCAATATCTAACACTGCACGTGGCCTTTGTAAAGCCATCAGTAAAAATGAGAGAGAAGTTTAAAACCTAAGCAGCTCTTTCAGTGAGGGTTGGCTCCGGAAGACCCTTTTAGAACCACTCTTAAGTGTTTTTCTGGCCACATTTTACCCACGTGGATGGTGCAACTCCAGCTAGGAACCAACTCCTGAGTGAGCATGAGTCACACTTTGTGCAACACTCTCCTCCCCAGCCTCCCAAACATCACCCAGCTCACAAGACAGCAGGCCAGGATGCATCAGCTTCCTCTGTGTTCAGCAGTGAAGAGCAGCAGCACACCAGCAAAACTTGGCCCAAAATCTGACAGAAGTCTCCGGCTTCATCTGCAAGTTGTCAGTGCTGTCTGTGTGGGCTGTGACCATGCTCTCCTGGATAAACCTTCCCTCAGACACTACCATCTAGGTTTTCTCCTAGAACAGGATTCCAAGCCTTCTGGATTCCTCACACACCTCAGTTTTTGGCGAGTGTGGAACTCCTGAGAGGGTCCTACCTGTAGGTGTACGGTCCTATTTCCTCCACGAGAGGAGTAGCGCCTTGGAGCACTTCCAAAGGGTTTGTCACGTTAAAGAAGTAGAACTGCATGTAGACTGGGGGAGGAGGATCCTCCCAGGCCTCAAAGGTCTCCGTGCCATTCTTCAAGACTGTTCCCTGAAACGAGAGAAAGGCAGCTCAGCTGCTAATGCTATCATGCATGATGCTGACTGGAGGGAGAGGAGCTCCACGCCTTGGGAACAAGCACAGGCACTAAGACTCGAGACCCCAACTCTAGGTATGCTTTACTTTGAAGCAGATCGCTCAATATCAGCCCAGGCACCTGCTCTCCTGGCCACGGGCAGCACTGGTTGGTTTGCAGTTCCACTTCTCCCCACAGGCAACTCTGCCTGACATTTTTCAGAATGGAGACTCATCAGCTATTACTCAGCAATCCTGTCTCCTTTCCTGCATCAGTAAAAACCTCCACCACCACAAAACGTGAAAAAAAGTACAACTCAGTGTTGGGAGGCCAAAAGAGTCCTGGCCTCGATGGTTTCTTGGCCCGAGAATGTCAGATTCCAACAGAGCTGTGAGATTCTGTCTCCAAAGCAATCAGACTTTGTTTTTCGGTGGCCTGTGAGAGTAACTGTGAACGACAAATTGCTTTCACATAGGCTCTCTAGGATTTGTGCCTTTCCAAGGTCCTGGAACAGGGGAAAGGTTGTTTGCCCTCTGTCTTTAATTTCTTTCCTACAGCAGTGTCAGCACATGCATCTCCAGACCCACAGTCTGTCAGTCTATTTGGTATCCAAGCTATAAACCATTATTTCACAACAGAAGCACTTCAGAAATGAAACACTAATTCCCTTACCTCAGTGATAGTCCTTATCAGCACGCACAGGTTGTATGGACAGTCACAACCACACCTGCCATGTAGAGCTCAGCAACAGAGGTCTCAATTTCTCACTTTATTACTGTTGCATTTTAGATAAAATTCACCCCACCTATAAAGCACCCCCACCACCAAAATCAAGGCTTTTCATGTAGTTACAATGCTGGAACCGCTTCAGGGGTCACACAGAGAAATCTGGCTTGCAGAGTGAATTGTCAGGAATAAACACAAAGGAAACTCTATCTTTGAAAAACCCCATCACCTGTAGGCGGAAGAAAAGGAGGAGGGGAACGATTTGCAATTAAATGGGTCTCATCAACACTCACTCTTTTTATTCTTCTGAGAAAACAAGTCGAATATTGTGAGTGGAAGCTCAGAAGCAGGGCAGGCTGGGCAGCTGCCAGCTCGTGGTCAATGTTCAAGGGGTCTTATCAGCCACAGTTTCCTCAGGACTCATTCCTGGCCCTCCCACTTCAGGAGCCGCTTTCTCTCCATGCAGAGTTTAATTTGGAAGGATGAGATAAAGAGAAGACTGTTTCAAAGACAAACTTACTGGCAGGAGCTTGGCATGGCAGCAGTAATGCTGAATGGCAGTGAGAGCCAGCCCAGCTGGTGGCATTTTGCACTTGCAGCCTGCTTTCCCCATAGGATTAAACCCCACGTATTCTGTGCACACCTCTGAAATTAATGTGTTTCAGACACACTTGAGGAGCGTGGAGCATCTCTCTGGAACTATCAGCACCTCTTATATACAATTTCCTACACAGCCTGATGCCTTTGATACTGTTTTCTTATGATTTATGCCAAGGAGACTCATCTCTGTATTCACAAGTATTTGCTGGTCATATTCATTCCAGATTTATTTCTTGGATTCACAGCACACTTCGCATTTCCCACAGAAATTAAGCGTCTATTTATAGCTCTGTATGGTGACAGCAAACCCAGATTCACAAACTGCTGAGATGCTTTCAGAGAGACTCCCAAAACCTGTCAAATAATGAAACATGGTAAGCTCTTTTCTTCTGATTTTCACCAAATGTTACCGGGGATATTTCAGTCTATCACATGATATTACAAGGACTTGAGGGCTTCTCCTTCCCAAGTGGAGTCCACGCTCATTTCCAGTGTTCCAAAGCATCCTTCCTGCTGACTGCGTTTATCAGCCAGCCCTGAACTCGCAGCTCTCTCATCTGCCGCTGTTTCCTTGCCTTGACTGCGCTTTACACACAGGAAACAAAAAGGGAGCTCTCCCTCCCAAACAGAACTGCTACCGGCAGTGAGGGTGGGAGTGGGAAATGGTACCGAACATTTCTGAAACCTACACAGAAAATTTAATTCCTCTTTTTTTTTTCCTATTTCCTGGATCCCCTGAACGTTTTAATTCAAAGATGCATTTTTATGTGTTCATATATGACAGAGTTTAACTGCAACTTGTTAAGGTGATGGGTAAGTGTTGAGACCAGCATGAACAGACCTCTCTACTCCTGCACCTTGGGAATGCCCTGCCCCAAAGGAGCATCCCAATGGATCCTTCAGCTAGGTCTTCATACTAAACTCTCCTGAGAGCCTCCCGTATTTTGCATTGAACAACGCCAGAAAAAAAAAAGATCAATACATCAGCTAAAGCAAAGGAAAAAACATCTCCCTTGTCCTTTTGGGCCTGAAACATTCCAGCCAACTCAGCTCAAGAGATGGCTGGCGACAAGTCCAGTGGAATTTCAAGGGGTTTGAAGAATAAGTGTTTTCTAAAATTCTCAGTCTAAGGGGTGTGGGGTGAAGGAAACACCTGGGACTCACTTCCAAGTTTGAAATTAGGAGCATAGCTCAAAGACTGATTGTGTGTGTGTGCATATATATACTTATAACATATATATAAAATATTAGGTTGTATTCATAACTTGCACACCCATGGCAGTAAATACACCAGCATCCACCCATCAGAGAGCACAAGGCAACACCACTGGCAGCTGGGAATGCCTTTCTCCTGGGGAAGATTCATTCTTGTTCATTACAGATTTTTTTGTCACTACTCTCTAGAGTTTCAGGTGCTAGGCCCTGATAACAAACAGGTTTTGTCCGTCTGATGGGGATGGCACGTTTAGTTCACAAAAATACAATAAAATAGCAAATAAAGAATATGTTGACGAGATTTGAATGCCTTCTGGGAAAAGTGCTGCCAGTGTTCTTGTCACTGATTTTCAAGGGATGCAAAGTCTGACAGCAGGATGGATTCCCACTCTTCCCACACCCTCTCTGGATCCCAGATCCTGCCTCTGCCTGGAAAGGCTGCTGCTCACAAGCCCCTGTGAAAGCAGAGCCATCCTCAGCGGTTCACAGGTGCTTCAGCTGTTCCAAAATAAGGCTTTCCACTCCAGCTGCACTTGAGGCTGCAAAGACAGCCCCTCAGTGTGAAGCAGCTCCATTTCAGGATGGCTGGAAAGCCCTCAAAGGAACAGGAGCTCCTTGCAAAAACTTGGGTCTTGCCCCATTTCAAAGGCACATTGAGATTTGTCTTATTTGCACAAGATTTTCTAAACTACACACGTGGTTACACAAGAGACAGCAAGTTTTAGGCTACACACAAATGAGGGGAAGCTCACGTGGGATAAAGCAAATGTGGAAAGAAGCCAGATCAGCAGAGTGACCGGGAGCACCCTGCTTTGGGGCCGAAAGCTGTGCTCGCCCACCCTGCGGGGGCGTGGCTCCTGGAGAAGGCCCGCAGGGAACGGGCAGCTCTCGCAGGGAACGGGCAGCTCTCGCAGGGACCGGACACCTCATTCCCTGCAATCCAGATGTGTGCCAGCGCCAGCTGGAGAGCAGCAGGCAGGAAAAGACTGAGCTCGGGAAACTTGATCCTGCATTAATGCATGCCCTGCTGAGCGAATACCAACTTGCTCTTACATAAGGGGAAGGAGCAGGCAGCCAGGAGATAATACGCGTAAGGAGGATCACGCCTAATTCCTGACAGTCCTGCTCCAAACCACTGCTCTCACCCCGCTGCTCTGGCAATAGCAGCGCGAAGAACACTTGGAAACAGAACTGCTGGGATGCAGAGGAGGGCAGACTCCTTCCTTCCCGAGGAGAGCCAAGAGCAGGGCCATGGAGTGCACTTCCAAGTGCCACAACCTGCTGCAAGCTCACTGCCAACCTAAAATTGCACTCGCTAAACCAAACTGATTTAAGACAAGGCACTTTCCGTGGTAGCAAATGCTCCCTGTAAACAGGCCAGAGGAAAGAACAGTAGGTTAGGAGATCACAGATCTGGTCACCTGCTAGGCAACAGCACTGGCCAAATCCCTTCGCTGGTTAGCATTCCTGGTTTCTCTGTCAGAAAAAGAACTAAGATGATATTCCTCAGATCGACAAATAATTGTTCGTTTACAAAGGAATTCCAGGAGAGTTACTAACACAGCTGATAAAGACACAGAGCCACTCTGGGAGAGAATCAGAAGCCTAGGCAGAGCGGGAACAGTGCAGGCCTCTGCATCCACAGCAGTGCCAGGACGGGTGTCCCCAAGCGTGGAACAGCATGGGGAAACGCCTGGCTGCCATCACCCAGCCTGGGGCACTGGGAGACACCGCGTGTTCCAGCCCACGGCACCTCTGGCCACGCTCCAGAGGCACCAGTAAACGGAGCAGCAGAACAAGTATGAAAGCTGCAAGCACTTTATGACAGAGATGGCAAGAAGAGGGGGTGCTCCCTCAGGTGCTGCCGCTGCTCTGGAGAGGGCTCCTCGCTACAGCTGCTTCCTCGAGCAGAGGCATTTTTAGCCATCCTCACTCAATTTTTACCCAGCCCAGGGATGAGTGCAGCCTGAGCTCCATTCTGAGCCCCAGCCCAGCCGGGTGCTGCTGGGCAGGGGGGGTTTCACGGCCCAGGCATGCTCCTGCCCAGCCACCCACAGCTGCTGCAAGGAGGCAGCCAGCCCCCTCCCTCGGCTATTTCCAGAAGGAATAAACCGGTAAACAAGGACCGAGACGGGAAGGCGGTAAAGCTTTTACCTGCTTCACCTGCAGATCCACCACGGTCTGGAAGACGTGCGCCACCAGCAAGGAGATGCTGGCGATGAGCAGCGTCATGGCCAGGACCCCCACGGTGACGAGACACAGCGACTTCATGGCTGCTGCCGCCGCTGCCGAGCAGGGAACCGCCGGGGCTCCGCCGGGCTCGGGCTCCGGGGGCGGGCGCACCGCGGGTCCCGCCCAGCAGCGCCGGGAGGAGCCGCCGCGGCCACCGCCGCTCTCCCGGGGGATGCTCTCCGGGCTCACCGGGGCCGGCACAACGCACCCCAAAGTAACGGGGGGTGCTTCCTGCCCGCAAGGGTGCCTGGCACAGCCGGAAGGCTGCTGCCCGCTGCGGGATGGCGCTGCAGGAGCGCTGCCAAAGGGCGTTCTGGAAAACAGGCGGAGGAATTCCGCACCAAGATTACTGGGGGAAAAGCTTGCAGGAAGCGTGAAGCGCCTCTAGACCGAATGAAGCAGTGCAGGGAGCGGATTCTGCCACAATTCAGTGCAGTTCAGCTGCCACTAACACACTTGAGGCGCTCTTGAAAAAAGAAATCGGATCGATGTAGCTGCTTTTTCCAAAGCCAGTGGGATGCGCTGCCTCACTTTCCCACCCATCCCCGCCAGCGGGAGGGAAGGACGCCTCCAACAGCGGCTCTGCCGGCCATGGACAGCACGCCAACCCCTTTTCCCCGCGGCCTTCCAGGCGCACAAAAGGAAGGAAAGCCCTGCGACCCAGCGCTGCTCCCATCCCACGCCCCATCAGCAGGCTGCCAGCAGCACTGGCGTTTCCCAAGTCGGTCAGTTCCCTCTCCAGACCACGAGGCCGGCAGCTTGCCAGCTGCAGCCTGATCCAAGCAGTGCCTTCCCGAGCAAGAGGGCAAGCGGCCCATCAGGTGGATTTCCTGCTAAGATGGACCGAAGCACATTTCCCTCATAAATACATTTTCCTGTAATTGTGACTGCAGCAACAGTGTTATGCTATTATGTGCCCTTCCGGATATTTTTGCTTGTGAAAAGTTCTGAGGTCACATGTCACGGCTGTTCAGAAAACCAGATTTTTTGTGGTTCCACCCATACAGTTAAAAAAAAAAAAAAAGAAAAAAAAAAAAGAGGGAAAAACAGACTGTTCTGGCAGCTTTCTTTCATATAGATTCTCATTCCAGAGTGGTGTTCTTAGCCCCGTCTCATCACCATTTCTCCAAAAACCAAGAACCAGAGTACATCATTAGAATCTGGTTTTGAAGGCTAATTTAACTACAGCAATAAGATCCTCCCCCTTAGAATTCCCATGGAAGAGCCTCTCTTTCTCTGAAACCATAAACCTTCCCTTCCACCATAAAATGCTTCAGCTGAACCCTGGCACAAATATTTCTAGATCAAGCAAAGATTCCTACAGAATTCTGGGTTTGGTTAGTTCAGCTTTTTGGGTTTTTTTCTCCATAAAAATCTTCCCATGTGATGCATAGAACCACATCACTTCTCCATACAGATTTTCTAGACTCCCAGTGTGAATTCTTTTCCTTATTTTGGCGAGTTATTTTACCTTTGGAAGGCAAGGAAGCTCTCACCAGCCATGATACACTGCAAACACTCCCGTGAGGAGTGGCTCCACCTCTGGAATGCAATGGGTGCACAGCTGGCTCAAGGCACAATCGTGTGTCATAATTACAGTTCCCTGAAACAAGCAGAGGCACATCTTCCCTTCCCAGCACCATGGCGATGTTACTGAGAGAGAAGAGGCTTTTCCACCTTCTGGAAAGCGTGCACATGGTGAAATTGTCCTGGCCCATGCACTAGGGATATTTTTAATAAACATAAAAAGCCAGATTTACTGAGGCTGGGATGCGGCTCCTTGAGGTTGTGCAACACCAGGTGCTCGGCTCCTTGGAGCCTATGCAAGGCAGGAAAAGCTTGTAAGGGAAGGAGTTAGGAAATCACACAGCACAGTATCAGCCAAATCAGACCAGATCCCAGAAATCCTCCATCCTACTCCTGTGGTTTAGTAACTATCAGACATGTCTCCAGTGGATGTTTAATGCTGCCCACCACAGGGCAGGAACAGCACACAGGAGGGCGGGGTACTGTTCCTTGTCTCTCTGTGTGCATCCATGGCGCTTCATGGACCTCTGGACTTTGACACCCGAGACAGAAATCATGCTTGCCCTTACTTAATCATGTGCCACTCTGACAGCCCTGTTCACACCACGTCTGACTGGAGCCAGGCTGAAAACGCGGCTGTAACCAGAAAAGTGCTTTGCTAGTAAACACTCTACCAGTTTCTATCTCAGCTCCAGTTTGGGTAGGCTTGTGCACTCATCTCCTGCTGCTGCATGATCTTTGCAGTCTGCTTCCCTCTGTGGTGCCTGGCTGCCCAGCTCACCCACACGACACAGAGCACATTGCAGGGAACCTGCAGGTCCTTCCCACTGCCAGTTTCCTGTCCAAGAGCCTGTGCTGGCCGCAGTTCCACAAGGGCCAAGGACAGCAGCACAAGCCTTGTGTGCAGAGCACAGTGCCAGCCTTGGAGCAGCAGCTCTTGGGAAACACTCAAGTGCATCAATAACGCACAAGGAAAAGTTTCCAGAGGCTTTGCCCTTCTGCTTTCCCTGCACAGCTCACACATCTCCTTGTCACCAGAGAACTCACACACACGGTGGGTATCTAGCACTCTACGCCTAATTAATAAAATAACCTAATTATAAGATCCTGATTTCAGCTGAGAGCTGAGACATTTCTGAAAGGTTTGTAAGTGGACAGTGATCACATTTCACTGTCTCAAGCTTCAATTTATTTTTCCCACAGAGACAAATTAGTTGCTGGCAGGAAAGCAGTTCACTGTAGGGCAGGGCCACGCTGCAATTATCGGGTCCGTCATTGACCTTGGAAAGGGCTGGGAGTAAAGCTGGTGCTTTTGTAAGAGCAGCCTTTGCTCTTGGATTAGAACACTGCTTGACTTCCCGATTTGGGACAGTGACATCCCAGGAAACGACACATTTGCCTGCAATAGCACTTAATTTTGCTTCTGAGGAAATTATTACTTGTAACTGTTATGGGATTAGCAGCAAAAATAGTTTTCCTTCTGAAATTTGGGCCCTCCTATTTTGACAGTCCCCAGCTAAATAACTGCAGCCCTTGTGGACTGTAAGCCACTGAGACACACATGCACGTCCTAATTGTGATACAGGCTGTGTGGCACATTTTATAACCTCACACACACACATACACTTATTCCTCGTAACTTCAGCTTCACCAAAATTACCACTCACACCCAACAGCTACTTCTGGTTGGGTTTGCTGCTGCCCTGACTCATCTGCTTGTGCTGCAAGAGCCTCATGACTCAGGGGTGCCAAGCTGCGCTGCTGCTGCGTGGGATGGAGCGGCGCTCCCGGCCACCTTTTCCTCACCCTGCTCTTCGCCCGGATTCCTCCCCTCACGCAGCTCTGTGCTTTTCCAAAGTGCAATCCCTCATTCAGAACACCTCCTTTCCCAGCACTGGCACAGAGCAGCGCTGGAGCCCTCCCTGTGGGAGCAGGAAATAGCTTCTGGGCTGGGAGAATGTCACCAGGGGCTGTGGAACAGAGACCTTGCTGGGAAGGGAAGGCAAGGAAGCGGCAGAGCCAGCACGGGGATGGGTGGGAGGCTCTGGTGTGTGGGCAATGTACACAGGTTTGCTGAGGGCCTGGCTTGCAGTGCCAAGCCCATCTCACCAGTGAAGTTCCTCCTGTCAGAGTTTTACCAGCTTAATTGAGGTTTTAGCTTCTGCAATGCAGATTGCAACAGGAAGAACGCTGTCCTTTCAAGTGCTTGATCTGATACTCTTGAGCATTGCCCACAGAGACTGACACAGTTTTCCAAGCCCTCAGTTTTCTATACAGCCCTTGAGGCAGCTCCAGGATGAACCAGGTTTACTTGTTCTGCTGTTGCTGAGTGCTGCAAACAGCCCTGGACGACTGGGAACATCCTCTGCATGCCAAGGGATAAGCACAGGTGTGGAAGCAGCCAGAGAAGAACCAAAAACACAGCTGATACGAGCCCAAGCTGTTCCAAGCAGTAGAGCAAAGGAGAACCTGGCAAAAAAAAAGCCTGGAGAAATGCAAAACCAGACCAGGATTGTGTTCACTCTTGCCTTACAAACAAGCAGACAACAAAGCCCAAATCACCATAAAAAAGTGTGCCTGTTTTTATTTTAGGGTGAGCTACAAGGAACGGGCAAGGTTTCTGACACACGTGGCTAACAGAGTCAGATCAGTCACACATTTCCCCATCAATATCTGACACTGCAGAGCAGAGACTTCACCCTCCAGCCTTGAAAACCTCTCCTGGTAACCCTGGGCATGACAGACGTTATCAAGAACCTCTCATTCAAACAGAATCCATGGTGAACATGCACTTTTTCTCCTGCAGCATGGCACACATAGCAGGAGCTCTAGGAGTCTCATTTTCATCTTTTTGTAGCCTATTCTCAAAGGCTTTTTGATTTGAAAGAGTTCAAGAGCAGACATCTGCTGCTTCATTAAAGCCTAGATGCACACGACCTCTCCACAGTTTTACTGAGGAGAAGTGGAGGTCTTGCACAGAGAGCCAGGGATTTTCACATCTCAGTCTCTGATGAGTGCATTTGAGAGAGGCTGCAAACCTACAATCAGAGTCTGCTTTGTTCTGAGCCAGTCTTATATCACAGCCTGAGATCTTCCCCTGTTCCTCAAAGTAAACACAGGGATTGAAGGCTGCAATTACAGGATCTTGTTAGCCTGCACCACATTATGATTTACTCGGGCGATCAACGAATGCTAATTAAAATTTTGCAGTGTAAGTATCTTCTAGCTGGCAGCACCAGTGGCTCCAGAGCAGCACAGCCGAGCTCTCTGAAGCCTTCCCGTGCACAAAACCCAGGATGTCCATCCTTAAAGTGCACCAAACTCAGCGCCACAGATGAGGAAAGACCAAAAACACTCATTAGAGGTCTCTCCCTGACTGCCAGTGTCCACTGCACTTAAATGCACACTTGGTAGGCCTGGAATGTGTTATCCTTATCCCTGGCTGGCCACTGGCAGCCACTGGAAAACAAACGCTTTGTGTGTTAGTGTGGATACAAACAGCTCCTGCCTGCCAGCTCAGACAACGGGGCTGTGTGTGGGGCAGCCCTCAGCTCCCGTCCCGGGCCAGGGCAGCACTGCCTGAGGGCACAACAGCCACCAGCTTCCCTGGAAACGTGCCAGAGGAGGAGGTCTCAAGGGACAGGTCAGGAGAAGGATGAGGGAAACGCTGTACGAAGGGTATCTTAGGGGTCCAATCGTGGCAGGAAGGCTGTGCAGTCTCCTACCCGAGGATCTGTTTTCCCTGTACCCCAGCCCCTGAGGGCAGCGCAGAGCTCCGAATCCCTGCTGAAGGCGGAGCTTTGGCCCCGCGCTGTGCCGGCACCGGCGCGTAGCAGGGTTTTATCCCGGCGCAGTAAACAAAATCCCGGGGCTGTTTGGATGGGCAGGACGCCAGGCTCCCTGCGGGACAACTGCCCACAGCTGCTGACAGCAGTGCTGCCTTCAACTGTTTGTGTCCTCTGCTCAACACAGAAAAGGCACTGAGGAAAAAACACTGAGGGGGAAGGAAAGGTGCCTGACAGCAAAGCCAAGCAGCCAGCATCCTTTGGTTATTTCTAGGTCTGTGCTTCTTCCAGAACCCAGCTCCTCTGTCCCCATTCCTTGTCAGATCCCAGGCTCCAGCCCCAGTGCCATGCTGCACTTGGGTGCCTGCCAGCCTCAATTCCGAGTATTTAATATCTTAAATATAGGCCAAAAGCAGAGCTGGGCCTTAGGATGGGAGCCACTAGGCTTCAGCACAGTCTGCGATACCTTGTGGAGGTCAGCTGTGTCCCTTGGCACTAAAGGGGAAGCAAAAAAGTGCCCCTGCCACGGTTCTAACACGTGACCCGGGCTCAGGGCCCGCCCTGCCCTCTGACAAGACTCTGTGGGAAAGGATTTGTTGCTTTCCACTGTCACCAGACCCAGCAGCACATGACTGAGGGACCAGCGACATCCCCTGACACACTTCAGCTGGGAAAGAGGAACCTGCGGGGGCAGATTCAGAACAGAAATGCTCATTTGGCAGCAGCAGAGCTGCACACCGAGGCACAGCAGAGATCCCTGCTGCAGCCTCATCTCATATTCCTGGCTTGTCATTTCAGAGAGGAAAAATACCTACCACCAGTGGAGGCACCTCCCTGCAACTCTGGGATGGCAGACCTGTCATCAAACTTACTCAGGTCGTGAAGGTAGGCACTACCATCAGAACTTACAGACCATTCTACAGAAGGTGGGATCCTTTCTCAAGAATCTCCACATGGTAAGCAGCCAGGAAACATGGAGAACAAACAAACAAACAAACAAAAAAACCCCCAGGAAAGCAGCATCTAAAATATGGGGGCATCAACACCCATATTCAGATTTTCTGAGAAGGTTTGGCCTAAGTCAAAGAAAGAATGTGAAATAATACCACACTTCACCTGTCTTCCATGCTGCATTTTCCCATGGGCCTGACAATGTAAAGAATCCACATGGAAGTCAAAAGCATGCTGCCTCCAGGATGTGAGAGGCTGTCAGCAGGATTTTGATGGGAAATCTCATTTATGATTCCATTTCTAAGAGCTGCTGAGTACCACAACTTCAGTCAAGTCTGAGATGAGCTTGAGACACTTGAGCCAAATATATGATACTTTGGTTTATGCCTGGGAGGAGGTGAAAAGCAACGGGCATCAGCCATGAAAGGGCACCTGGAATGCAGCTGTACCAGCTGAGGAAACGGAGAAAGAAGAGCAACAAAATAGAAAGTGTGACTTGCACAGAGTGACTAATAAACTGAAAAAGCTGGCAAATAACAGCTCATGGGAAACAAACCTAGGAGGAAAAGGAATGTAGGGAAAGCTGTCATTGACACTTCTGTCACAGTACAGAAATGCACAGAAAGCACAGGGAATGCAGTAAGAGACTGGCAGGGCAAGCAATAAGCTCTACCTCAAACCCAAGAAGGAATTCCAGGGCAGATTACTATGGGTAAGTAGTAAAGAATGGCATTGGACCTCTTAGATGTTTTGAGCCAGCTAAGCAAGGATGAAATGCATTCTAACATGGAAAAACAGCAGAGCAAGCTCAGAATCACAACCTGTGTCCTTAAAAACAGATGGAAAACCTGTGTGCTCTGTGCTTCTCGGCCTGGGTACGACCTTTGCAGTGACATCTGTGTCCAGCTTGGGTCACTGCTCTTAAAGAAGAATGACACCAGTCCTGAAGTGGACTCACGAGGTCCCTTTGAGCTGCCTTCCAGATTTTCATGGCTCATAATGGAAAGCAGGGCCAGCTCTGGGGGGGTTCTCATTACTAACCAACCACTCTCAAGAAGAGCAACTGAGAAAGCATCTCCTCGCTCTTTGGGAGGGAAGAACTTCTCCTGCCAGCCACACTCCTCCTGTGCCACCTGCTGACTGCTGTGCAATGCTGCACAAGAGTGTTCAGTGTTCACAGCTGAGATACTCCAAATAATATAGAAGAGGGAGGAGGCAGAATGCCAGTCAAGGTCATGGTTTCCTCCAAAGTACATGAATACACTGCCCTACCCGTTTTTCTACCTGCTTGGCTGGGGATCCAACACAGAAAATGTCAAACAAATGCCCAGAAAACCTCCGCGGCATCAATCTTGTGTTTTAGATTTTAACCTGGCTCCCAGGGAGGCTACTTTAGCCTAAGCTCTGAGGGTTATGGTTAAGATGGGAAAAAGAGACGTGACACTGCTCCTTGTCCCACCTCCTTTTAACACCTGACTGTTTCCAGTTAAACTAGAAAAGGAATTCTTCACACTGAAAGAATCAGTGGTGCTGAACGTGGCTATACCTTGCAGCTACTGCAAGGGGTAATTCCCAAAGCACACTGCTGCAGCACCAGCACTTGGCATCTGTTCCAGCAACAGAGCTGCCTGTGGCACCTCCAGATGAGCTGACAGCACATCCACAGGGAGCAAACAGGGCTCCCAGATTTATATTTCCTTCTTACCTGCTCACCTTTCCACTTTGTTCTGCTGCAGAACCGGAGGAAGCACCGTACGCACACAAGGCTTTAAGAGCATTCTCTCCCCAGGTTTAGATGGCGGCCAGCCTCACAGGAGCTCCCCAAACACATCCCCAAGTGCCTCTGTCGGAGCCAGGGTAGTGGGACAGAAGCACTCGGCTCTGGCTGAGCAGGTGTCCCAGTTCTCACTGGAGATTCCCTGTCACCACGCTAGATGGCACAGCTGACAGAGGAACAGAGCTCCTGCGAGACACCCACTGCCCGCGGGCCAGCCCTTCCTAACAGCACCTCTGGCTGCTGCCCTGGTCACAGAGCTGGGAGAGTAAGTATCTGCCCTCCCGTTCTGGTTTTGGTTCTGAAACGTGGCAAGGCGTCAGGCTTGAGGCTCCTGATCTCGGGACATCCAGCTGGGAATGCCGCAAGTCACGTGTGGCTTTTCCAAATACTCTCCTGCTTTTCCAAATACTCTCCCGCTTGCTGAGCAAGAAACTGTGCAGTGGAGCCTGGTTCACAGAACACTGCTCTCCGAAGTCATGCCACATCAGGAATGACTGTGAGAACAAACGGCAGTCTTGAATTAATTAGAATTATGTCCCTGAGACTTTAAGAATTTGTTTCCTTCTATGGTACAGACACCACATTTCGTTCTGATGAAGGCTTTAAAAAAATCCTCAGTTGCATTTCGCAGCATTTCTGTTTATCTGCTTTGGAAATCCTCTAAGGAGACAAATCTCCAAGTCCTACAGGATAAGAGCACTTCAAGAATTCCTAGAGGAGAAAGCACCAAAGCCTTCAAAGGGATAAGTTACTGTCTGCAAATCCCCGTGCATTTGCTTCAGAAGAGGAACCTCAGCCCCCAGTGACCCTTCTCAGCTCTCCCCTGTCCAGCATCTGTGCTTCTAACACTCCCTAACTGACCAGCAATTCAGGAGTATCACCCTTAGTACTCACCCTGACCCTTGTTTTAAAAAACAGGAGACAGCAAATAAATTCTAGGCACCCTAAGAGGAGTTGCAAAGCAAACAACTCAGCTGCTGCCTGCACAGGTAATCACTGCTACATGCACAGGTAAAACCCATCACATCCCTATAAATCCATGTGCATCTCAAAGGGAAAGGCCCTCTGGGGACCCTGCAGGACTGGGCTGGGGGTTATTGGACTATCCTTCCCTGCCTGGCTGTGCAGCAAGCTTGTCTCCTGGTCACAAACTTGGTGACTCCCTCTTTTTGTAATGATCTGAACACATCTGTGGTATCAATAATTACCCAGAGCACTCAAAAGCAATCGGGGTGCTTTGCTTTAGTTTCTTCTGCAGGTACTGGGAGAGAAAGTCTGGCACCAGAAGAGGCCTGAATGAGCATGAAGACGAAGAGAAGCAGAGGAGACCTTTGCTCTACTCATTAAAGCACCACCCTGCCTTTCATGCTGTGCATTTCTGTATCTTCAAAATAAACCTTTTCTTCAGGATCCTGCAGTACTCTCTTCTAGTTTGCTTGATGTCTCTTCCTACCTATGCTGTTTTATCAAATGTGCTTAAGGAATGAAATGTGGGGTTAGCAGCTCCAAACACTACCTCTTCATCTGGGCTGAGGGCTGGCAGGAGGATGCGCTCTTAGTGCAATGCTACAATAATTAATGGGTTGTGTCTGCTCTGCTGCAGGGAGGTAACCAGGAAGCCTAAACGGCAGTGCACACATAGTACTTACAGAACAGCAGTGTGGAGGTGCCCCAACTGGCAATCCCAGCTCAGCAAGGTGGTGCACAGACACAGAGTAGGGAACTGGCTGTTCTGAAGGCTAGGAAAAAAAGGAATGCATGTAAACTGCAAAAATATCGCCTACCTGGCAAGGTTTCAGTAGCCAGCACAGCCCATTACAGCCAAGGGTCTGTTCTGAGCAGCACCTTGAAGCACCCACAGGGGTACAAGAGAGTGCCACCCCCAAACCCTCAGCACTGAGAAAGTGCCCAGGCACGTCCTGGCTCCACAGCTCCTGCCTTCCCCTGGGTCACTGCGCAGGAGGTGTGAGCAGAGCACTTCCAGCCCGTGCCAGGACACGGCCCAGCCGGCCAAGTACCAAAATAGATGTTTTGACTTCAGCACTTTCTCAGCACTTTGCTGGCGAGCCCCGTTCCTCAGCTACCGTGGTAAGCAAAGAAAGGGAAGATATTTAGATCATGAATTGTGTGTCTCTGCAGAGCCACCCTCCTCCATGTCAGGCAGGGAGCTGCCCCACGGAGGCTGCACACTTGTGCTTCTATAAATTCGACTGACATTTACCGTCCCGCTAAGCTGAGGGAGCACTGCTCAAACTGACACTGAAAGATTAAGAAGTTCACACACTGGAAATAGACTTACTGGGACATCCACTTAGCCATTCTCGTGCCTAATGAGATCGTGGGCAAAATCTCATCAGCAGGCTTTAGAGATCCAGTTGTGACCACCCCTTTGATCAGATGAAGAGAATGGATAAAAAAAAGGCAGCAAACAGAACCGAGTTGAACTGCCTCCCCTCGCTCCTTCCCTGGTGTTAATCTTTGGTGTTATAAAAATGTTCACAGTTTGTCACTCCAGAACTGCCAGTTCAAAATACCAAGTCCCAAGGTGCATTGACTAAATTCTCGGGTTTCTAGTAAGGTTTATCTGTCTAACCTCTTAAGTTTGAAATTAGGTTTGACATGATCATCTCAATATTAACAAAATGAAGGTAAGTATAAGTAAACATCAAATATCCTCTGCACTAATGGACTCTGAACTCCTCATAGACCAAAAAGATACCTGAACATAACAAAGAAGCCAGGACAGCAGGGCAATGTTAAGGAATCCAGTTGTAGCCATAAGAGTATGATGATGAGGTTACAAAACCAGTAGTGAATTCATCTCACTTCTCAAAGATACCAGAGCAGGACAAGATTTCACCAGCACAAGCATTAAAATTACCAGCAAATCAGTCCTCCTCAGCACACCCCTGTGGGAGCATCTAAGCCCACCAGCACTGCTAGAATTAAACCTGCCCTGGGTGACTCCGCCTTGGCAGGGGGCTTGAGCTTAGACGATCCGTCTAAGACCGTCAATTCTGAGAGAAGGCAAAAAACGGGTGCGGGCTCGTGAAGAGCAGAAACTTTCTCCGCCCCGACTTTGGGAGTTTATGCCTTCCCACCGCCTCCGCGGCGCGGCTCGGCCCAGCCCCGCCCGGCCCGGCTCCTCCCCGGATCCGGAGCCCGGCTAAAAGCGGCGCCGGGGGGCGGCTCCGGCGGGGTCCCGCTGCCGCAGCGCCCGGCCATGGCCCGCGACCNTGGCCGCCATCGTCGCCTGGCTCTGGTACGGCGACAACGACGGGCGAGCCGAGGCGGGCGGCGAGGAGGCGGCGGCGGCCGGCGGAGAGGGATCCCGGCGGGCGAGCGCGGGGGCAAAAGGTAACGGGACGGGGAGGCCACGCCGGGGGGGCTCGGGCTGCCCGAGCAGCCTGCGAGGACTTGGCTCTGCCGGCGCTCTGCTTAACCCGGTGCCGTTCTGCCTCGATGTCACTTGCAGGGGATGCTGCGGCGGGCGGGGGGCCGGGGCGGCGGGGGGCGGGGG
>VXBU01007763.1:83201-102764 GCA_013400315.1 Bombycilla garrulus
CCCGTCTGGCCCTCGTAAGGCAGGAGCGGATCCGGCGGCTGTTTCGGGGGAAGAGCTCAACCACGTCCCGAGCGGCGCAGTTCCGGGCGAACCTGCGGAGCCGGGGCAGCTGAGCCTGAAGCGCGGTGTCACGGACCTGGGGGAGCATCCAGCTGATGTGGCCGGCAGCCAGGCAGGCGAACTGGGAGCCCAGGTGGGACAGGCAAGTGACGGATGGTGCGTGATGAACTTGGCAGGAGCCTCTGACGATGACTGTAAGGACAGAAGCGAGGAGCGGCCGCGTCAGCCAGCTGAGAGGAGGGACTTGGACCACGAAGAGTGGGAAGTTGTTTCTGAGCACCTGGCCGAAGGGGAGGATGGCAAGGATGGCAGCACAGGAGACTCGGACAGCAAGGAATGGGAACAAGGAGACTGCTGTGATGGGGACTCGAAAGCCAAGAGAGTTGCAGCCGTGCCCCCCATGTTCCAGAACATCCACGTGGCTTTCCGCGTGCACTACGTCACCCACTCCGAGGCGCAGCTCATCGGTGTCACGGGGGACCACGAGTGCCTGGGCCAGTGGCACAGCTACGTCCCCCTCAAGCGTGACAAGGACGGCTTCTGGTCTGAGTCCATCAGTCTGCCCGCAGACACCAGAGTAGAGTGGAAATTTATCTTGGTGGAGAATGGGAAGGTCAGACGCTGGGAAGAATGCGGTAACAGGACCCTAGTGACTGAACACGAAGATCAAATTGTTCATCAGTGGTGGGGATACCATTAATGGGAAGGTGGAAGCTGCTGATCTAATGGCAGACCTGCCCAGGTGAATCACCGAGCCCCTAAAACTTAGAGGGGCTCCCCTTCTCTAGGAGACCCTCTCGAGTGCAGAGTTCTGGAAATCCTGTATTGAACCACGTAAGCAGCAGATCTCTTTAGGAAATCTTTTGGCAACCTGAAAAATCAACTTTGAGTGCGTGCTGGAGAGACACAAGGTGGGCTAAGAAGGCACGAGCAGCATTCCAAGCACCTGCCTGTCCAGGTGGATCTGGACCCTGGACTCGATTTAGTGTTGCATCTTGGTACCCACTGCTTGGGCTTGGGAAGCGTACTGGGAGGTGTGGTTATCAACACTGTAACAGGAACTTAATGCATTTTAATTTATGTAATGTGTTAAGGAAACAATAAATATTTTCAGATTGACAGTTCGTTACCAGTTGACCAATGACCTCACTCATTTGGTAACTTTGATCCAAGTGAGCCACTTGACCTGAAATCTTAGTGCTAAGGTACTGCTGAGAAGTGGCCCTCCCTCCTGGGAGTAACAAAAGGTTGAACCCCAAAATAGTTCATTCTCTACCCCCTACTGTCCAGCAATCATCTCGGCTCAAATGAAAGGCTTGGCACGCAGCTCCACTCCAGCTGAGGGGAGAGCAAAGGTCAGAAAAGACTGTCTCGGCTTAATGAATTACTTTTGTCAGGGTGGGAGCAGGCTTTAAAAAAAACCTGGAATGCTAGGTGATGGCTAGGGAATAGGGTTCTGGCTGGAACAGAGTCAGGTGGCAGACTGAGGAACAATACCACAGTACTGTTAGCAAATACTGGGCTTAAACTTGTAACTATTTTTTTTAAGACCAAGCTTTTCAGCTTGAATTTACTTTAAGTTGTGGCCTTCTAGTAANCGAGTGCAGAGTTCTGGAAATCCTGTATTGAACCACGTAAGCAGCAGATCTCTTTAGGAAATCTTTTGGCAACCTGAAAAATCAACTTTGAGTGCGTGCTGGAGAGACACAAGGTGGGCTAAGAAGGCACGAGCAGCATTCCAAGCACCTGCCTGTCCAGGTGGATCTGGACCCTGGACTCGATTTAGTGTTGCTTTGAGTGTTGCATCTTGGTACCCACTGCTTGGGCAGCGTACTGGGAGGTGTGGTTATCAACACTGTAACAGGAACTTAATGCATTTTAATTTATGTAATGTGTTAAGGAAACAATAAATATTTTCAGATTGACAGTTCGTTACCAGTTGACCAGTGACCTCACTCATTTGGTAACTTTGATCCAAGTGAGCCACTTGACCTGAAATCTTAGTGCTAAGGTACTGCTGAGAAGTGGCCCTCCCTCCTGGGAGTAACAAAAGGTTGAACCCCAAAATAGTTCATTCTCTACCCCCTACTGTCCAGCAATCATCTCGGCTCAAATGAAAGGCTTGGCACGCAGCTCCACTCCAGCTGAGGGGAGAGCAAAGGTCAGAAAAGACTGTCTCGGCTTAATGAATTACTTTTGTCAGGGTGGGAGCAGGCTTTAAAAAAAACCTGGAATGCTAGGTGATGGCTAGGGAATAGGGTTCTGGCTGGAACAGAGTCAGGTGGCAGACTGAGGAACAATACCACAGTACTGTTAGCAAATACTGGGCTTAAACTTGTAACTAGTTTTTTTAAGACCAAGCTTTTCAGCTTGAATTTACTTTAAGTTGTGGCCTTCTAGTAAGCCACATAAAGTAGAATACTTCCAGCTTCAGCTAGTTGGTATCTTTATATGACAGAAGCAGAAAGCTGCTCTGCTTCCCTGCCTTTTGTATTTTTGGGTACAAATCAAGCTGCCACTTGAGCAAGCCTCTCTTTCCACAATGCTGAATCAAGCTCTGGCCTGCAAACAGTCCTTCCCTTGTGTGAGCTTGGTCTGGGAGAATGGAGTTTTGTAGACCTGCAAGTTTACAAATTAGCACTTTGGTTTGGAAGATGTACTTCATAAAGGACATCACTGATCTAAATGACTCTGCTAATTCCTTCCTGCTCTGTCTGGACGTGTGAAGTAGAATTGCTTTGGTGAAAAACAGGAAGATGAATTTCAGAGGCTGAGCACCTGCATGTGGTGGGTTAATGGGCATCCATCCAGGTGGAGGGACAGTGCTAGAGCTGCTGGGAAGAACAAGTGTTGGAAATGTTCTTACTGGCACTCTGATACCAGCTGTTCAGTGAGAGTGGTTGGGCTGCCTGCTCCTGCAGACCTGGCCACAAAACAGCTCAAGGAGCTCCTGGGAGGATATTGAGGGGAGGGTGAGGAGGGACAGAGACCAGGGCGAAGGAACAAGTGCACTGGCAAGTTGGAATTTTGATTTTAATCCAGTAAAACCACCTCAGCTGCATTCTTGGCACTTGGCTTTTCTAACAAGAAACTGAAGTGGATACTATACCTAATATACAGTAGCAATAGGAGGTGATCTTCAGAAATCCCTGAAGTCAAAGCAAAATATTTCATTTCAAGACGATTACAAATCTTTTCTCCTGTAATGCAAGCTCTTCAAATTGGTGTGGGCTCACTACTTAAAAAGCACAGCCACTGCTGCCTGAGCATATTTATATACAAGCTTGAGGCTTGTCTGAGGAGATTAACTGTCCTATTAGATTAAGTTATTCACTAGAAAGCTACTTAACCTATGCTAGAATAGATTCTCTAATGCAACAGTGAACATATCAAACAGACCAACCCTGAGAAGTCTTTCAAATTGAGAACAATTTCTTTTTTTAATTAAACACCCTGCACTTGGATTCCACAGACAGCTCACAGTCTTCATGATTATATCACATTTGCTGAACGATCAGCTGCAGTTTTCTACAGAGACCTGCACTGAGCTTTTGCTACAGCCTCTAAATTATTATGCCATTCCCATCACTGCTTCCCCAGCAGGACTTATGCTATGTAAATTAAATGGTTTGGGTACGGTGAAAGAAAGCAATCTGGATTTCAGTTTTTCTGGAGGAACCTATTAGTATTTCCTCCAAGTTCACAGGGGGGCTTTCTCATTATTGAACAATCTATTTGCACAAATGTGAAAGTAGATTTAAACAAAGTTGCCTTGCTGCATAAAAAGATGCTGCTGGAATGGCTGAAAGGTGTCTAATGCAATGTCCTGGCTGTGAGAGCAGTGAAGCTACATGTGAGAAACAACTTATTGTTGACATTCCTGTGTGGCTCTAACAGCCAGTGGCTCAGGAGATCTCCAAGCAAACAATAAACTGGCTCATTTACAGCTTGGCAAAGCCTGCAACCACAGAGCTGCCTTTAAAGTTCACCTGCTCATACCCCTGACAGCAAACTTCTGACAAAATAGACAATTTGATTACTTTTATGTCAAACACAAACTACTCCTTTTTGTGAAGCAGTCTGATGCATAAATGCTGGATGGTGAGCTGTGAGAGCAGCCTGAGGGGACTGGGTATAAACCATTTTAAAGTCTACAGAAACCTTCACTGCAGCTAGTTTGCTTTGCAAAACCTATACCCATGCCACGTTCTCTCTGGGAGTTGAACTTACCCTTCAGAGGTAATCCTCTCCACATGTTAGCCTGGTGCTAGGTTTTCTCTCCCTGGGGTTGGTTGCCATCTGCAGTGTCCTTCCTGTGGACAAGGTTGGCCCAACAGTCCTCCACAGTTATGCTGTACCTACCAAGCCCTTACAAATGCAGCTTCAGTCTGCAATTCCTTATGTGAATACAGAAAAACCACTGAGGAAACTAAGGCATGGCAAAGAACAAAAATGAGAACACTTACCTTTGACTTATATAAATAAGTATCTTGATTAATTTTACCTACATCAGGTCACATGAATGGCCCTGACACAAATGCTCTGTGTGATGAGGGGAAATAATAATTTCCCAAACCTGTGCAACAAACCTTAAAGGAGAAAAGGGAAGAGACTGAACATGCAGTAAGAAAAAGCGCAGAAAAAATAAAGCCCATCTCATTTGGCATCCTGCCATCCCAGGAGCTCATGCAACAAAGTTCTGGAAAACTTGCAGTTTCCATGAAAGCGGCATCAGCTTGTTAAAAATTCCCTGTAATTGGCTGTGACAGCACACGAGGACACCTGTGAGCAGCTGCCACGTTTGACACATCAAGGATCCTGAAGCTTATTAGAGCTAAGGGGCATTGTGGAGTTAATCTAATTACTCTCCCAGGAGCAGGATAATCCAGAAGTGGGTACTGCTAGGAAAACTAGCGTGTGCTAGTAAAAGCACAGGGAGTGCTCTGGCAGGTACCAAGAGCAGTTTCTGGAGAGTGGGTGCTTTTTCAATAAAACAGGAATACTTTCGGTAAATACAGGCACCTCGTTTTTTTATCTGTAATGATTTCATCAGGTTTTGCAGGCTTTCCATCTTGTTTTGTAGTCTCTTTGGTGTGGGCTCACTAGTTTCCATGGGCTGAGAAGCTAGGGAAAATAATAATATTATCATCACTAATAATAAAAAAGGCCATTGTAAATCATCTAAACATTGCCTTTAAATTGAAGTTCTTACGAAATAAAACCTACACCAACATCTTCAGTAAACCCCAGACCTTTACTAAATGTGTTACAGGAACCACAACAGCTATTATAAATATTTTTTAGTGCAAATATTAATGCTACATTTTCTTTTACAAAGTATCCTTTTGTTCTTTATTAGAAACATCAGAACTTGTGCTGTATTGATTTTTCAACTTCATGTACTGCTGTCATTATCATATGTTCAGTAAAAAAATAATTTCCTGCATTTGAATATTTACAAACATCAGGAAAATAAGAAAAGAGTTCTGAACAAAAAGGAAGTACTAAATTCAAATGGTGTGGTCACCTTCTATTTCCCTACCACCTAAAGCATCTGAGGAACCTGGCAAACAAGAAAGCTTCCAGATTATCTCAAGTTTATGTGTAAACCTGACCTTCTTGCAAAAACACATCCCACACAGCTCCTGAAGCACATCGGGAACTAGATCCCAGTTTCAGAGGGCACTGTGAGTACACAGCACACAACAGAAAGAAATTATTCCTACACAGCATTCCTCATGGCTGTTAAAAGCAATTTTCTCCCACCACAGCTGCTGAGATCCATGGAGGGAGCATCACTGTCTGAGCTTGTTAATTCTTGAAGAATCCTCTTCAGATCCTGCAATGGCTCTTCCTTCAAAATGTTCAGCTTGTAAGGCTTCTGAAATAAAGTGACTCAGAAAGTATTTACAAAGGCTCTGTCCTCAGTTCTCACCTCAGTTCATCCAAATGCAGGTATTTTTTCCCCCTGACTCCTGTTTTGTCCTTTTTAACCCGTGAGCCCAGGTACAGCTGTACAGGACACAGACACACAGGAGCACCTGGGGGTGTTTGCCAGGCACCCACTCCTGCAGCAGCTCAGCTGCCTGCAAATACAAACCCTGTCATTGCCATGCCCGTCTCAAGCATGAAGTGCAATATTATTCTCATTTTACTGCTTAGGACTTGAGGCAAAGGCCTGGTTCAAACAACTCTTTCTTCCAGTGGAAACTGGATTTTTCACTGCTAAGAGCTGGAGTCTTCAGCATTTCACGTGTTGAAAGCACTGCTCTCCTCCAGACCTTTGCTCCATCTGGGGATGGAACTGGCACTTTGCTACCCCATTTTCATTTTAAAAAAAGGTAATTTTTAATGTGAACATACTGGTTTCAGCAGGGGTTATATGGAGAACAAATCCTCAGCTTCATAATGGGTCAAAGAGATGCTGAGTCAGACCAAATCTTCATTTTCCACACTCCAGCTGGGAAACCAGACTACTACCCAGGTAGAGTCTGTCTTAAGTGTTGGAGCTGCTTCATTTTGTACAGTAACTAATGATGCAGGAACCAAGAAGATTAAAGCAGAGTTTGATTCAAGTGCTCCTTCAACCTGTTGGGTCCTCACTGTGGTACTAAATTAAAAATCAGTCCTTTTTCCTTCTTTACCTTCAGAAGTATAAATTGATTCATTCAGAGAAAAGAGAATGGGAGTGCCTCATGCTGCAGGGATTTCACAGGAGGAACTATCCTTTGTTCCTTGATGTAAATGTTTGCCATCACATCAGGAAGTAAACCAGAAAACAGTGCAGGCATTTTTCAGGAATAACTTGTGGCCTCCTACAAATTTTGAGGCTGAAATTAATGAAAGTACCTGGGAGATACATCAGGTCACTTTTGGAGATTTACACAAAATGTGTAAGGAAAATAGCTAAGATTTTTTTTTAATGAGAGACTGGAGTTGATGTTTTCTGTAATAAAAAATCAGAACAAGACCAGAATTTAATTTAAATCTAAAGGTACACATACAAAACCAAAAGGAAGAGCAATGATGTGGATAAAACCAATCAAAATCAATGAAAGCCAGCTTGGAAGATGACTCAAATATCAAGCACAAGATTAAATGAATCCAGAACTGTGTACAAATTTATTTTCACTGTCAAATGTGATTTTACAGAACATCCCAGAAGGGACAAGAGCCTTCCCAGGGCCAGTCCCAGATCTATTAAACACCTCTGGGTGTTGTAGTTCGGGTCAGGTACATCTGGGATTCAAAAATTCAGCTGTGCTAATGAGGCAAAACTACACTCAAGGTTTGAAAAGGGATGGCTGTGGACTTGGCTGACCTGTCTTTGTTAAGTTGCTGCCTACCTTTTCTTCCTTAAAAAAATTTACTCTGAAAAGGGATGAGAATATCCATACCCTATGAGAAAGGCACATGCATTCCAGTATATCTTGATGGAGTTTCCCACACATTACTTGTGAAAACACTCAAGTTAGAACAGTTGTACCAAATTTGCAACAAAACAAAGTTTCACTATAATTTGGCCATAGATGGTTAATGGGATCCAGCACTGCTCTTACACACGACTCTTGAAAAAAAGGGTCAGGTTGCTGTTCTATGATTTACTAGATCTCTTTTTTTCATCTCCTGACTCAGGCAGTTTTAAATATTTTTGCTCATAGTGAGATGGGCCATAAAGATTGTGTTCCCCCCTCTCCAGTGCCAGAATCCCACGCCATGACACAGCTCCCTGGAACAATCTGACCATCCTGTGCTGGCAGGAACCTTGTGCTGTACCAGCAGCCATATTTGGATTCAGCCAGCAGGCTGCTCTGTTATTTTTAACATGAGCCCAAATTAGCAGCTGTGGGAGCTGAGCTGAGGCTCCCTACCTGCAAAGCCTGCTAGCTCCCTCTGGCCAGCCTAGAGCAGCAGCTCCTCTTTTTCCAGTTTTGCATCATTCAGTGCCTGGAGTCTCTTGGTGCAAGTGTTAACCAGCTGAACCTTTTCCAGCTCCAGCTCACTCAGCCTTCATTCTCATCCTTTGCACTCTGCTTACATAAAAAAACCAAATACATCTAATGTACATAATCATATAAAATAACCACCAAGATGTGTGGACACCACTGCTTAAAATCCCAGTTTGGGGAAACAAAGAAAACCAGAGTGAAACAGACCAATTACTTGTGTGAAATTGCTAATCCAGGCAGAGAGGGTGCAGCAGAATTGCATCTGATGGCTTTAAAGGATAATTAACCTTACCAGGTGTAGCATATGAACATGATTTCCATTCTCTTGTAGCAGCCCCCCCAGGTGCACTCAAACAGCTTCTCACAAAAAAGGATGAAACTCCCTGCCTGGAGTGATTTTTCTTCTGAAGATGCTAACCTGCATGGGACTACCAGATCCTGTATTCCTTGTCTGTGAAATACCCAGTGTCCTCAGTTTAGGATTCTGAGTGCTGCCTGTCTGCTGCTGCTCAGTAACACTTGGTATTTCTGGTTCTGTTGTGGCGTGGACACTCCTCTCACCAAGGTCACTGAGCTTGCCCCAGCCTTTTGGCAGCTGCTTTTCACCACAGAATTATTCAGTGTTAGTGGTAATGTTATAATATTACCCTCCTCTGCCCACTGACTGAGTGCTGTTAGAATTCCAGGGGCATTGCCTGACCTTCTGCAAAACCACACTACCAGCACATGAAGGCAGAGATTTAAAACTATAAAATATTTACTGTCAGAAACTGTCATAAATACAGCATTGTTTGCACACCATAAACTCTTCTGCTTCGAATTTCCAGTCATTAATTTCTTTTTTCAGCTGGGATTTCTCCACTTTCATTGCTCCAGCAGTTTGGTTGTGCTGGCCTAAGACCTGGGTCGTTATCAACCTGTCTTTGGAAGATCTCAAGGATCCTTTCTTTCTCCAACTGTGAAAAAAGGGAAAAACAATGACATGAATAATTTATTACTGATTTAATTTGTGCAAGCAGCAACATGCACCATTTAAAGCACTTAAAGCATTTAAAGTACTGTGATTCAGGAATTGCTAATAGTGCAAAGCACAAACAGAAGGAAAGAGTGAACTTCCTGGTGGGAGGATTTTCAACATAAAATAATGGATTGAGAAAATGTAGAATGATGTGTGAGTTAGCTTAAGCCCATGGTTTGGTACAAAACAAAGGAATCCAACTGGATCTTTATTCATAGTGCAAAGAAGGTTATCTAATTACAGCTCATTCTTGAGAGGTTGAAGTTTGGATAAAAGGGGAATGTAAAGGCAGTGCCTACTTTGTCAGAAGGAATTCTGACACAGCACTCACTCATAAACACAAACTTCATTACATTTTTATTTAAAACTGCATGAAGTAAAGCATTATGAAGGCCTTTAACTCACTAACCACTCTTACAGACAGCTGGAATTACCACATTCAACAATTTGTTTGGCAGATTGGGTGGCATTAAACTTTCTGGAAAAGTACAAGGAGTCATTTTGGAGGTTTAGAGTGAAAACCACCAACCTGGCACTCCATTTGTCTGCAACACTCCATCTTCCTTTCCCTCAGTGCCTTTTCCATGCTCTGCAGCTGCATGTTTCTGTTGTCCAGCTGCCCCCTGAGCTGCTCCATGGTGATGCTGCTCTCCGTGTTCTGATCCCAAAATCCCTTGTTCTGGTCTTTTCCTAGGCTTAGTTCTATCTCTTTTTTACGGAATTCAGTCCATGAGACATTAAAGTCATCTCGCTCCTAAATAAATTCAGGAATTTTTTTTGTTCTCTTAGTGACAATTTAAAATGTAAATAATGTTAAAAACACTAACAAACATTTCAGAGCTACTAATTTCAACAATATGAACTTAAAGTGTGGCCCAAACAGAAATACCAATGGGCATTTCTGCTAATCGTAACTTCTGCTGTTGTTTACTACTTGAATATTGGATAAGTCTTGCAAAATATGTGTTAAGGGACCAAGGCTCCTTACCAGAGGGATTTAAACTATGAGGTTAAAGTGGAAGTAGCTCAGTATCTTTATATGATTTGCATAGGTTTCTGTGGCTTTGAATTTATGACAAAGTTAAGTCTTAATTCTGAATGTCCCTCATTGCTATTGGCAAAGGCCCTTGGGCCTTTCACAGCTAATTCAAAATTCTAGTTATAAATAATCCTCAGAGTTAATTAAAAGGGGAAACAAGCAAATCTGAACACCAGAAGTAATGAGAGGCCTTTAGAAACCAAGATTTTTTTCAATAATTGTTTAATTAATCTCATCATTTGGATTTCCAGATTCTTGGCCATGTTGTGCCTGGTCTGTCTGAGCTTCTGCTGTCTCGGAATGAGCTAGGTGCAACTGCTTCCCAAGGTCTTTGACCTAGGAAAGGTAAACATTTATGAAGAATTATCTTAAAACATGCTATTTAAACAGTACCTTGGATTTCTTCTGTTTTTTTTTCTAGGTGCTACTTGAAAGAAGTACTAATGTTATCTTTTGGCCCAGCAGAGTTATTCCCTAGGTGTACTCATAATTGGGTTGTCTTCTTTCAGTGATTAAGCTCAGTTTCTTTTCACAGTTAACTGAGGTTCTGGAGAGTAATTTGTCTTCTACCCTGATCTAGAGCTCTTCAGAAGTCCCTTGTGCAAAGATTCTTCCAAAACTGGAATGGTAAAATAACACTTTGGGGGAAAAAAGACCTTTTTTTGCACAGAGGACTATTCCTTCAGCATGGCTACATTCAGAAATCTCCCAGCAAACATGTTTTGTACCAAGTAGTGTTCACTTTCTCTGAAAGAAGGCAACTTCTGCCACTGTATGAGATGATAGACCAGTCTTCAAGGCTATTTAATGAAGATATTCTTATGTGCAAAGTTTAGGATAATGAAATTTATCCTATTAACCAGACAGCTTTTCTGAAGCAATCCCTCATCAAAAGACTTTGCTCCTGTCTCTGGAGGATTTCACATCTCCACACACTCAGTTTCACTGGCACCAATGCTAACAGGCAAATCCATACACACCTTGTTTTCACAGATCCTCTACACTTCTCCTGCCTGGGAAGAGAGATGACAAACTGTGGATTCCAGGTGTCAGACCTGATGGGGATGCACCAAATCTGGGGTTCTTGCTTGTTCTCTGTGGGAAGTTTGAGGTGGAGAAACTCTAAGAACATCAAAGGAGAAGCAGCCCCAGCCTCCTCATCCTCAGCCTGCCTAACTCATGGATGCTCTGTCTCTCCTCTATATTACACAGTTTTGGGGGTTTCTGGTTTTATCCCTTTCCTCTTCATTTCAGTCTGTGCAACAAGTGCTCCATCCAAACAAAAGCACTGAGACACCAAAAGAACGGGGCAGAGAGTGGAGTGCAGGAGCAGCATGAGCCTTCTCTCAAATTCAGGTTACTCTTAACATTTTCTACACTATAATCAAAATCCTTAAGACTTGATCAACCTGTCTCCAGCAGGCTCTGGATGCTACTTGCAAGCTGCAGGCACTGCCAGCTTTACGAGGCAGTGCTGCCACCTTGTGTTCCTGCTAATTTCTTAGCTGCTCAGTCCTCTTTCCAAAAGAAAACACCGGCTATAACTTCATCTTGGCAAATAGTAACTCCTTTCGCTTGTCAGAAATGCAATTATTTCAATGTCCTGTTATTAAGTATCAAGCTATGAATCGTTTCACTTTGAACGGGTTACTGTATAACTCAAGTGGATGGCAGGGCAAAAATTAGGACTTCTCAATAAAAGACAGAACTCTTAGTGAAATCAGCAAGATAAAGCTGATTTAACCACCAAAATTGCTTTCAGTCTTTTTTTTGTTCTAATGGTGGAACTGGTGTCCCAAAAAATTCTCTGTGTCCACTTAAGTGACACTTAGAAAAGGTGCAAAGATTCTTCCAAAACAGTGTTTTTGTGGCAGCAAATAAACCAGGAGATAGTCAGCATGGAAAGAAAAAGCAACACAAAGTCATGAGCAAAAAACCACCTTTGTCAGATGCTCATTTTGGCTGCCAGCCTCCCTCAGCACCTCATCCTGCTGCTGGCTGGCAGCTTCCAGCTCTCCAGTACCATTTTTTAATGCATTTGTAGTTTCTCTTGGCTCTGCAATTCCTTTTGCCTGAATTTGGAAACAAAAGTAAAATAATTTAGAGAACAGGATTCACCTGGAGTTGTATCCTCACAGGTGTAACACTTCAGTTGATTAACTGCTGGCTTTTACAACCAAATAATGAGTTGCTATCTAACCCAGGAGTGCTACAGTGTTAGTCCTGGAGGGAAGCTTTTCATGCCTCTCCAAGCTCATACAGACACGCTCCATGATACATCAGTCTGAGCCTTCCTACCTGCTATCCTGAAGTGCATCTCTTTCCAACTGTATTTCCATCAGTTTGCTCTGCCAATCAGACTTAAACGGATTTCCTGTCGCTCACACAGCTCAGTGGTCTAGAGGAAACAAACCAACAAAATCAATCAAAATACTGAAGACGTGACCAAAATAACAAAGAGGCTGCTCAAAAATAGTGCTGGTGAAACTGTCCAAAAACTCACCCATGAAAAGGACTCACCTAAATTTAAGAAGCTGCCCCAAATTTCAACACACTTCATGCAGCCTCTTCTGCACATCTCCATCTTTCTAAGAGAAACAGTAGAATAACAGGAAGGTTTGGTTATATAAAACCTTGAGCACAGAAGGAAGGAAACCTGAGCCAATTCACACTGCCTTGTTTTATTGGAAGTGATCAGGCAATGGATCATTTGCTCCAATCCTGAGGGGATAGTGTCAGTTTGAATCATCAGTCTGAGTGAATCAGTAAATCAAATCTCAGTTTGCCATCAATTTTTAAACTAATTTATGACCCTTCTGTGGGAGAAACTTTCAAATGTTAGACACACAACTGGGTATAAAAATTCCTAAATTCAATCACTACCTTCTGGGAAAAAAAAAAAAATAAAGACATATAGGAGGAGCAGGAATTTTCTAACAGCAAACACATCCTCTGTACTACATTTTTCCCTGGATATTCTTGGTCATTGGAACAGCACAAAAAAAGATGTGTATTTACTTTTCTAACATATTAAGAGTCAACATTATGTAACAAAATTAATTCTACCCATCTAATTTTAAAACTGCAGGAGGACTTGAAGTTATTTAAGGAGAGTTAAGTTTCCCTCCTTTTCCAAAACTTCTGGTTTGTTTTGTTAGGATGAACTCAGATGTAGACAGAAGAGAAAAAGAAGAGGGAAAAGACAAAAAAAGAAGAAAATAAGAAAAAAAAAAAGAGGACGGAAAAGAGAAACAGAAAGGAGAAAGGAAACAGACAGAAAGGAGAAAGGAAAATCTGTTATTCGGCGGCAGTTTTAAATCAGATGGTATTGACAGGTTTCTTCTTTAGTTTAATTGTATTTTCACGTGTGACACGCCCTCCGGAGCACTTGTGACACACCACAAGCCAAGAGGCAGCTCCAGCAGCACTTTTCCATACCTGGCTAACTTAACACCTCGAACAAACCGCTCTGCCTGGCACAGCCGCCCCGTGGGTGCTTCCTGAGAGCACACTGAGGAGAAAAGCGGAGCCCTGGGTCTCAGAGCCCAACCCTGAGGGGGCAGAAACGTGAGCAGAGGAGAAAAAAAGCCGCAGCCCTGCCATGGCAGGCACTGGAGCTCCGAGGCCGGCAGCCGCCTCCCCTCAGGCGGGCCGGGTCCCGTCCCTTGGCTTCCCGCCATCGCCGCTCTTCCCGCCGCGGGCCGTGAGGGAAGCCCGCGCAGCTCCGTCCCCTCAGCGCTCCATGGCACCGCGCTCCCGGGGCTTCCAGCGCCGCAGGGCGCTGCTGCCGACCCACCCCGCCCGGGAAGAGCCGCCAAGCTCCTCCCGTCCGCTCCCCGCGGGAAGGGGCCATCCCGAGCCGCCGGCTGCTCCTGAGAGAGCCGGTGGCTCCACCGGGAATTGCGGCGCCGAGCCCCTCAGCCCCAACATGGCCGCTATCCCCTCAGGGCGAGGGCACCATTTTGTGGCCGGGGTCCCAGGTGGTTTAGCGATGCCGTCCTTGAGGCTGGAGATAGAAATCCTCTCACGGGGAAACAGGAGGGCCTGGATCATTTGCTGGGTGATATTTGGCCACTAAGGTGGCACATTTTGGAGGAGTTACCGTGAGCTGACTGAATGAAGAAGTCGGGGTGAGGGGACTTTCTCCTGACCGAGAAAAGCCCAGAGGGCCAAAAGCTAAAGATCCAAAGACATGTTGCCCTAAATCCAGTTCAGTAATAAAAACTGGAATGTTTATATTTTTATTTTTACACCAATCTCATCAGAGAAGACCAGTTTCTGTGTTCCCTGGTATTTTCAAGGTGAGGGAGAGGGTGTAGAATCAAGAGTCTATTAGCTCACTTCAAAGGAAATGACATGTCTGATTGTGCCATTTTGGATCTCAATTTCAGTAATGAACACACAGGTGTCAATAGACTGTTCCTCATTTCAGGTTATTCAAAAGACCACTTTGATACAAGTTTCCAGGAACAGGTATATGAACTGGACCCAAAACAAAATCCTCAGCTGGAGAGATGAGGCCTGAGAAAACTCAAGAGACAGACAGGTGCGTTGATTTATTTAAATATCTGACTAAGATGAAAAACACATAACTGTTCCCCAAGGGTACCACATTTTCATTTACAAGAGAAAAACCCGTCCACCTAGTGCTGAAAGACAGAAAACAGGGGAAAAGTGGTTTTACATGGACCACTACAGAAAAGTAGGAACTAACCAGAAAGCAGACCTCCGGTCTCCATGCTCCTTGCTGCACTGCAATCCCAAGTGGAAAACAGCTCGAGGAAAGGACTTTTATTACACCACCCAGAAGAGGCAGCAGCAAAAAAGGAAAAGAGGCAAATGAGTGTTTAGGTAAATACAGCACCCTACAATATCCTGAAGCTCTGTTGAGATTTTAATCCTCCAACAATCCCAGGTATTAACAAAGCATGAAAACTCACCTGGAAGGGGGCCGGCATCTACCTCTGGCAGGAAGCACTGGGCTTTGTTTCTCCGGGATTTTGCATAGGGCACTGAGGTTTTGCTCCTTATTGTGGGGCTGGGAAGGAATAGGGCATTCGTCACCCCACCTTCACTCCTGTTTTTTTTCCGTGCTGCGGGCTGCCAATCCACCAAACCCTGCTGGGAGCCACCTGCTCCTTACTCCAGCCCCTCTGCCTGAGTCGGTAGCCCTGGGAACAAACTCCTCCCTGAGGAGCCGGTCATGTGCATGAGAGAGAGCCAATAAACGCCATATCCAGAGTTTGATTTCTCCCCAAAGTGTCGTTCAAAGCCTGCCTTCAGCGGGAAATTTGGAATCTTTTCCCCATCAGGATGCTGGTGCCTTTTCCAGAACACCACCTGTCCTGTTTTTGTTCCTTGTTTCCTGGGAGTCCGGGTCTGGAGCACCCGGCAGCCTGTCATTCCTAAAACAGAATAACTCTCTTAGGATCAAATTCCTGAGTAACTTTCCTCATATTTGGGAATACCTTGGAGAAGGTATCAACATGCAAATATAAGCTGTTTACATTTAAAATAATCCATTCCTCCCAGAGAGAGGACTGTGAGCTGTGCAGGGGGACAGAGCTTTGGAGGAAGGGATTGGAGTAACTGATGCCAGCAGAGACTACTCAAATACCTGGGCCATACCCACCAGCCACTTCTGAGTCAGTTAAAGGCTCTGATAGTGGCTACAGCCGTTTAGTCATCATCTTATTTGGGGTAGGAACGTCATAAAGTTGTGATGTTGTGCTGTGATGACTCTTTTTTGATTCCTGGTTCCTGATTGGAACTCTGTTTTCAGCAGAGTGGTGACATCAGATAGATGAAAATTCAGATGCAGAGGGAAAAGCTGCAGCTCTGAGTTCAAACGCCCTGGGTTGCCATCCTTTGGTTGTGGCAGCCCTTGTGCTCTCCTTAGAGGGATGCATCCATTCCTCACCTTGCCTTGTTGCTTTTCAGTTTGCTTTGAGGAACTGAGCAACCCACAGCAGTTCTGCACCAGAGGCAATATTAAATGAGCAATCTCTTTCATGTTCTCCAGAGAAAATTCTTTCCTTTCAGACTTTAGAGACAAGTGCCTTTTCCAACACCAGAAGGATGTGGATTCGTTGATTTCACAGGTTACTTCTGTTTCTCAGCATTGTTCTTTCCTTTCACTCTCAGGTCTCTGTTTTCTCCTTTCTCTGTCTGATTTTTCACATTTTTACCTCAGGCCTATCCAGACAAACAAGCTTCTTCAGTGGTTTGGAAGGAAGATGAACTCAAATCTGACTGGTAATCTGAGTGGATTTTTGCCCTGTAGCCCAAGGAATTTTTCTCTAGAAACACCTTTTGAACATTAGATAATGATTGCAATCCCTTTGATACCATGCAGAGCCTCAACATGTTTTCTCTCCTGTTATTTCTTCTTTTAGATGCCAGACTGACATTTTCTGGAGTTAAGGAGATGGATATGTTACAGTCAGCCCCAGCTGATTGGAGGAAAGTATAGGAAAGCCATGGTTTTTATTTATTTATTTGTTCCTGATTTTTTTTTTTTAATATAATGAAATTCCAGGGGAATTGCTACCCCAAGAGGGAATTATTCATTCCTGAAAGGGTCCTGGGCTGATCCAGGAGAGCTGTGTCTTTTGACACTTGTGTTTTGTTCCGTCCTACTGCAGATTTAGGTGAATGGCTTCAGGACTCCTGGGGAGAGGAAGAAGCTGGGCCCACTGGTGCCTGAAGGATGTCCATTATTTAAAATTCCTGACGCTCCTCAGCTTACACAGAGTCCTGTCTGGAAGGAGAAGTTCTTCAGTGATAAAACCAGGGACCAAGGGACTTGTTTTTCAGCCTTTTCATGCTTCCTGTATGACCATCAGCAAGTCACCCGTTGTGTCTCTGTGAAAGGTAGGACGGTCCACATTATTTCACAAAACTTCTCTCTTTAGAGACAAACTGTGCATCTTCTTCCTCTGAACTTACAGGATAGAACTGAGCAGCAGGTAGATTTGAACTAAGCCTAGGGTTTAGTTCTCTTGCCAAAAGGGCAGTAACAAGCGCGTACAAAATGAGCTGAATTTCCTGTCTTTGATTAGATCAGGCACTCTGGACACTCAGGGCAGGCTCTGCTCCATTTTTGAAAGGGAAAAGCATAATAAATGCCTATTAACTAACGAAATGTCGGCATGTAGATCGATCAGCTTAAACGGTGGCAATTTCTGGTTTCAGCAGACGGGGGCAGTGTTGGTCTGTCGAACTTCATTTGCAAAAGAAACTTGGAATATTTGAAGGAATTTAGGAAAAGGGAGCAGTTGCCAGCTGCCTTGATTGATGATAACCACAGGGTTTGATTGGGACCTCTGAAAAGTGAAATCAGTGACAATTTTTCCTGCTTTAGCAGCGTAGTGCTCGATGAGGGAAAGGATTCTGACATGACTGTTCCAAATTTCTTTTCCCTTTGCACTGAAACTGTGCAAAACTTCAAATATATTGTTCAGTGTGGAAAGCACTTTTCTGAGCCCAGGTCTCTTTTAATTACATCCCATCAAGGACTATCTCAGCTCTGTCCTGAGAGGAACTGCTGTGTGCAATAAGAGCCTGCTGAGGAAGTGGCACAGTATTTAGCAGCCCTTTTTGGGTGATTGTTCAAACCTTTTTCCTTAGCTGGTTGTGAGTCTCTGATACGTGCAAGCACCTGGATGTGACTTTTTAGAGCTGGATTAAGAGGATGAAAAAATAGCAAATCTGGATGTGGTAAGAGGAGAAAATTCTGTGCTCAAAATGGTGACAAATTTGCTGGAGTTTTTGATGTTGGATTCAGCACATAAAACGAACCACAGTGCTGCAGGAGAAGTAAAACTGTCTCTCAGAAACATGTTGGTAACTTTTAATCATCAGATGCAGCAGGGCCCGTAAGAAATACAACTCTCACTGGAAATCTGGTGTCTGCAGCCAGGTGTGGTGAGAAACGCTTTTTATGGGAAATGGATGGAATTCAGAGAAGTGCCTGGGCCCATTAACAGGCTGGTGTGTCCTTACACAGCCCCAACTAGTCCTGCTGGCTGTGGAGAGGAGGAGGCACGGCCCCGAGAGAGCTCCCGGAGCCTTCGCCTGGCCCTGGAAGGGCTGTGCAGAGCATGGAAATGAATTGCTCTTTGTGGTGCCTTGGGGTGAGGGTTTCCACGCTGAAACATTAGGAGTGTAAAACCTCACAAATCTGATTTGTGTCGGGCTAAAGGGAGAGTTCTGGATAGTAGCAATCTGTGAGCCTGACCAGGATGTGAGGCTAATGAAAACTCAGCCCCTGGGAGGGAAGCTGAGGGGGCAAAGCTCAGTATAAGCAAGGATTGAGGAATCATCTACCATGAAAAATAAAGTGAGGGGCCTCTTTTCTGCATTTGTCTCCATGGCTGTTGGGAATGAGACCTGGGATACACGGGGCAAATAGAAGGAAGGCACGGACAAATGCAAGGATTCCTGGGTTTAGAGTCCCAGCTCCAAAGCTTTTCCCCCGCCGTTCATTCAGGTTTTTTTTAACACAAGGCCCCAGAGCTTGCCAAACCCGAAGGAGAAATAGTGCACATCCCAGGCACGGTGAGGTCAAAAGCTGGGGGTGCCTTAGAGGCAGAGATGCTGCTGTGTGTTTCCTCAGCTCTGCCAACAGGAAGGGCAGTGGGCTCTGGTCTCCTCTGTCTGTCGTTCCGTTCGAGACCCAATTAAAAATCAGAAAAGCTTTTGCACACCTTCAGTGACACGTGCTGTGATATATGGTAAGTGATGAGCCCAGGCTCTAAGTCTACATGCACATATGGAAGAGCAGATGCACCCACCTCCCCGTGTGCTACAGCAGGCAACTGCCTACATTAATAAAAGTATCCAGAGTTGTTTGTGTTATTTCTTATTCCATTTATTGGGAAAGCACTGGCCTTTTCTGGCAATGTGAATGGGGAAAAGAAATATGTCCAGGGAAGCTGGTCGGCTCCATGCAGAGGAAAAGCTCTTTATGAGAGCAGAATTATTAGCAGTGCTCCACTGAGCTGATTTGGAACAGGTCCATTGTGTTTTCAGCAACTGGCAGTTTGGATTGTTACAATTCCTTGGCAAGGACAATAGAAAGATGGTGGTTTCCGGGGGCATAATAAAAGGGTGAGCCCCAGCTTTTGCACACTGCATTTTATAATTGCGTGCTTGATGTGCACAATTGGGCAGCACTGCCTTACTTGCCTTAATCCCTCTCTCTCTCTCTCTCTCCCTCTCCCTCTCTCTCTCTCTCCCCTCACTTCCTCACTCTCCCTCAGATCAGCAGTAGCTGCTGCAGCTCTGGCAGCTCATCGGGGAGAGCACTGAAAATGAAAAGAGTTCAGCTCTCGCCTTAACGTTTTTCCCGGAGGATTCATTTCACCTGCTTCTCCAGTTTTCCCACTGGTTGTTTTTTTTTTCCACTCTTTAATCCAATAAGTATGGAGTTATTTCACATTTTAAACCCCTCTAAAGGGTTTTTGGAATGGAGGTGCTTTCTCCTTCCCCAGCCT
>VXBU01007763.1:103363-173551 GCA_013400315.1 Bombycilla garrulus
CACTCTTTAATCCAATAAGTATGGAGTTATTTCACATTTTAAACCCCTCTAAAGGGTTTTAGGAATGGAGTTGCTCTCTCCTCCNTTTCCTTTTTGCCTTTTATTGCCCCAGAGTATCTGGGAATGGGACGAGCTCGGTGCTGAAACTACCATCCTGACAGAGAAGCGGCGTGGTGAAATGTTGATGGGGCTGTTTTTAACCCATCACCTTGGACTCTGAAGCAAAACTTTCCACCTCAGGCTCTTCTTGTTTCTTTTTTTGAGGGATGACTTGTGGCGGGCTTCTGGGGACTGTGATTTCCAACCTGGCTGCTCTGTGACTGCCTGAGTGTGTTTTGTGTCTGCCTGAGTATGTGATTAGGACAGATGAGGATGTTAGACAACATTAACACCAGCATATCCCCTTCAGAGTGCAGCATCACCCACAAGGGAAGATACATCTACCTGGAGGCGCTGCTGCACGGGGGTGCTCCATGGGGATTCACGCTGAAGGGCGGGCTGGAGCACGGAGAGCCATTAATCATCTCAAAGGTACTTTTCTCTTTTTCTGTGCCATGCAAGCAAGGTGGGAGTGGTGCCTGACTCAAGAAGAGTTGTAGAAGTAACGCTGAAATGTTATAATTGACGTTGTATTTGGCTTGGGGGTTTAAGTGTTGAGCACCTGTTCAAGTCAGCAGGTTTGCTCAGGAGCTGCCTGAGTACTTGAGGAAGACAGGAGAGCTCTCGGCATTGTTCAGCTATCCAAGTGCAGGTTTTGTCCCACAGGAAGTATCATGGCTTGCAGAAACTGGCTGTATTTATTTCACTGCTGTGAATGGGAGGGAGTAAGGGACTCTGATGAAGTGATCTTGTGTCATGAAATCGTGGCATATCTCGGCATGGTCAGTAACCCATCCCCACCACTGCTGAGGTAAAAACAGTGAGTGCTTTGGCTAATTAGGAGTGTATGTGTGAAACAGTGCAGTAACTACTTGCTCCTGTTTGCTAAGTGTATACATCGTGCTGTGCTAGTGGTTTGCTCATCCGACTTACTAAATATCTGTTAAGTATGGAGCGCCTTCAAGATTTTTATTATTTAATGATTGGGTGTTCTCAACAGGCAGCTAGCAGCATAGCTCACAAGGATATTTTGGGGGGGAAAATGGGAGAAGGAATTCCTCATTCTCATCAGGACCAGTTTGTTATCCAGGTACCTCAAGATACAGGTGCTGAAGACCACGGATTTTCAAAAGCATCACCTTAAATCTTTGAATATCTAAAATATGTTTGACCTATGACCCTAAAACTGTTCTGAAAACAGGATATACATAATTCTGAAATTTCACCTCTAGTAGGTCCTAACCATATTTGTCCTGTGTCATCAGTCTGATGCATTTTGTTTGTAGTGTGTATGTCGAGCTAGCAGGGCATGGAGTGACTTATGTCCAATCTTACTCCCTCCTGCAAACTGGGATGTATGTGGGGAATTCAATGGATCAGAAGCAGCAGCAGATACAAGAAAATGCTGATACTCAGAATCAGTGTGTTGAAATCCTTTGCATTTTTAAATCCCTTTGCAACTCCCTGTGCAAGCACATTCACATGAAGACTGTCAGTCACGGAAGTAAATGAGTTGTGATTACTACATTCACATGTTGAAAGTAAGGAAAGGGGGGCTCCCGTTAAAGTCCTTTCATCATAAAGGGATTTTAGAAATTACACACATTCATCTTTCTTGCAGGACCTTCTTGGAGGCAGTTTGGCATAGCCACAGACAGCAAAAGTAGCCTCACTGAAATGGTGCTATAATTTTTCTTTTATAAACACTTGGGACTAACACAGGCTGGTTTGGTTTGGTTTGTTTTGTTTTTTAATTGGGGGCAGGGAGACAGAGAGGATGGGAGATGGCCCTGGCCGCTGAACATTAATTAATCTATGGGATTTAGTTTCCACAACAACCAGGCCCCTTAATGTCAAACATGCCTGGAGCGTGCATAGTGCCACTAGGAGCTGTATGACTTGTGCCTGCCTTTCCTGAAACAACACTGCAAAAATATGCTGGACTTTATTTTTGGTTGGGTTTTCTCTTTTTTCTTCATGTAGTCCCTGCTTGGTTTGTGCTATCAGTGTCAGCATTTCGGTGTTTTGTTCATGCATGGGTGATGCAGAGCTGGAGAATGGCTGCATGTGAAAGCTCTGCTTTCTGAAATTCAGGCACCTCCCTGGTTTCCAGTTTCAACTGAGAAATTCCTCTGGTGCTTCAATTCACTATGTGCTCTTTGGAATTAATTGCATATTAGTCATTTAGTTAATTCAGTATTCCTCGCCTGAGTGTGCTGTGAAGTAATGAGGAACTGTGGGGAAAGGATGAATTATGTTACTGCTTTAATTCTGTACAAGAGCACTTGGAGAATCATAGAAACTTTTAGGTGGAAAGGGACCATTAAAGATGCAGGCACTGGGAACAGTTCTAAATAATACTACAAATAAATACCAGAAAATGTGGATGTCAGGTTTTAATTTCTGATTTTTCATGATTAAGAAGTTTTATTTTCTGTTTTGGCTCCCTGTTCTGTTGGCAAATAATTATATTTATGTCTACTTACCTGTCTGTTTGCACTGACAGAGTGGTGTTAAATGGCCTTAGAGTAAATAAGAGTGGACATTTCAGCAAATATCTAAGCTGGCGCCTGTGACAGCTTGCAACATGACTTAAAACAAAGTAACACTGATGAATTGTAATGGAATAGTGGAGAGATAACAGATCTGTGTGAAATCAGTAGATCTTTCTAGCCCTTAGGACACTGCTGGGGACCCAGAGCACTGATGTGTCTCAGCTTCAGACCGAACGCTGTAATGGAAGTTCAAAATCAAGAGGAGTGAATTCACAAAAGGCCCACCTGCACAAAACCTGGTTCTCACAGCCTGGGCAGCCCCTGGGGAAGACACGTTTCTCCACCAGTAACATGCTAAGAATTTACTCAAAAATGAGGAAAGCAACAGTTGGGAGTGTCAATGCACAAAGCAATCCTGTATTCTCAGCTGGTTCAGAGAGCCAACTCCCAGAGCTTTAGTATTTCTTTAGTGTGTCTATTTAGTATTGCCTTCCAAACCAGAACAAGTTATTTGCTGCCTTGGAGCCAGATTCCCTTAGCTGTACAGACCTGTTGCTGCTCTCCGTGCAGCAGGACAGGCTGATTTGGGTGGGAGGAGGTGGCTGAGTGCACGCGTGGGCACAGCCGGGCAAGCTTCCCCTTAAAAACAGTAGTAAAGCTTTGCTGACTCAGCCACGGCGCTCAGCACCTCGTGCAACCCCGTCAGAAATGTTTGGTGTAGCTAAAGCACACAGATCCTTTATGCTAATGCTGCTCTTTTTTCCCCTGGGGAAAGACAGCGCTACACTGGAACAGTTTCATGGGAGCTGATTCCGAGTCCTCCAGGCAGCTCTATTCATCATTTATGTTGCTGGGGGGTGGGAGCAGACCATAAATTTATTACATCTGACTCACGTTTTTCCGTGAGAGAATCCTCAGACTAAAGCTTTGTGGAATCCTCCCAGCATCTACTTTTGTCGTGCCAGCACGAAAGGAATGGAAGGATGGCAAAAGGTAGTCAGCTGCTTGTTCCTTTTCTGCTGCGCCTCAAGGAAATGTCCAAAACTCAGAACCTAAAGGAGCACCAGAATGTCCCTGGGTAGCAGTGGGACAGTGCCCAAAAAGAGGCAAATTAACACTGTCTGTATTCCCTTTTATATTGGTTCTGTGGCATGAAACATGTAGTCAATGACATGTTGTCAAACAGTCCTTTGTCAAGAAGGTTCTCAAGTTTTAAATTACTTTCCTTTTTTTTTAAAAAAAAACCACAGGACAGTTGCTTATTTTGTTTTTAGTGTTTAAACACATTTGTGCTTAAAAAGTAACTTAGTGTCCTCAATGTGTCGCTAGGGCTTCAAAGTGAGTAGAAGTCAGATTCCCTGAAGTGACCACCACTCTTCTGTTTCCAGACCTTGGGTCCTACAGTTTACAGTTGAATTTCTGATTTTTTATTATACCTGTTCACTAATTCAGAACCCTGTAATTTTGGCCAGATGTGGGGATATTTGCTTGCAGTGGAAATTTCATTAAACAAGTGGTTTCTTCATCTGAAAATAGACCTTCAATAACAAATGCCAAAGTGATTGCAGGTGATACCAAGTGTTTAATTATAATCCAATATTCTGTGGCCTCAAAATCATGATAATACTCAGAAGTAAGCCCAGATTTCTATTTCCAAATTACTTTTTTGGCTCACTCTTAGCTGCAGGATCAAAAATACGAAAATGAAAGCCCTGACTGTTACAGACAGCAAAGGCAAACTGGTAACAGAAGGTTTCATTCCCTCTCAATTTTCTCTAAGAATTTTTAACCTAAGGTAATTAATGTTAATCAATCTCAACCATTTTGGAGCCAGCAGAGGTATTTCCGTGGTGTGTTTCTCCTTGCTACACAAACCTTTGGAACAGTTCTGGCTGTTGTAGGCCTCTGAAATGCCCTTTTATTTGAGCTCTGTGTTGACCATATTAACAAAGGAGTTGTTTCTCTTGCCTAGGAATTAAAGCATCCAAAGCGTTCTCCCTCAGATTGTGGCTGTGTGGGAACACTTTTCACATGCTGTGCTGCAGTTCATGGGTTCCCTTCACTCAAAAGGGCAGGTCGTTTGCAGGGACCTCATGCCAAAAGCATGACACAACCTCTGAGGTTTACCTCTCAGCAGGGATGTAGGAAGCAATAAAAGTTTAATAATAATAGGAATAGTTGGGACAGAGCCTGAGAAATAATCCGGAATTCTCTTAAGGTGTTTAAACCTTGTCTGGAGCCTGATCCAGCCTCTGATGCAATCAACAGCAGCAGTCAGTGCTTGCAGAGCTGGACCTGGCAGCCTTCACAGGCTCCCCAGCCTGTGCTACTTCTCTGGTATTTTTAGTTGAGAGCTCATGGAGCACTTAGTGATGTGCAATGAGAGTTGTTCCACCATTCGTGACGAAACAAAACCCAAAAGGCCGTTCTGTACCCAGCTGCTCCACAGACACCTATCCCTGTCTCTGATCCAAACACTGGGAATCAGTGTTCTCCCAGTAGCAGGAGCTTGTAGCTTTGAATGCCTAGAGTCCCTATAAGCAAAATAAAATTATCTTACACACAGACAGGCAAGGTTTCCTTGCATCTGTTCCCTGTATCCCTTGGTGTGACAAACGGCAGTTTAGGAGCTGTTACCCTTTTTGTAGGGCTGCAGGCACAAAACCCATGGCCCCTGCTCACGATAGGGAGGCTTCTGAGCCAGAGGCACTGTGACATCCTCTGTGATTTGTTAAAAAAATTGTTTTAATTTTTTCTTTGAACATTTCCACCCTAGTTCCTGTCTATATGGACTTTATTTTTCTCCTCATTGCTGAAGAACAGCTTGGGGCCTGTGTTGTTAATGTTTAAAAAACCCTGCCCCTTCTCACCTTTTACCTTCCAATATTGTGGAAGCGGGCTGGTGATGGTGTGGGGTTCATGGTGCAAAATCATCTGCCAGCACATCTGACTCTTGTGGCGGGCAGGTGTCTGATCCCAGGTATCAGGGAAATCCCGAGGAGGCTGCAGCCTGGCAGCTGCTGCTGTAATTCTGAGGAAGCAGGAGGCAGCTCCTCAGCACTCCTCCTGGTTTCTCAGGGCTCACTTCAGGGCCTCTCCAAAGGCTGCTGAATGCCAGCACGAGGGACAGGATCCCTACCTTTCCTTAAAGCGAGGGAGCTGCTGCATGAAAAGGCTTCTATTGTCAGCCCCTCCATTAGGCTGCACAAAAAGACTTCTGTTCTCTCGCACAGCACTGAAGCAGCAGCCGCAGGCAAGCGCAGAGCCTGACGTGAGCAGGGCCCGGTGGGCACCGCTGCTGCTCCAGCAGGGTCAGGGGCAGCTTCCCTCACACTGCGGAGGGGGCAGTGCCAGCTGTGCCGTGATGTGTCACAGGGAGCCTGGCTACAGGGAGTACCCTGCTTGTCCCAAGCTGTGAATCCCAAGGGGCGCAGACAGCTCTGTTATGAACAAGCCTGTGCAAGGAAATGATGAAAAGAAGAATTTCTCTGTGCTGAGAAGGGGTGGGAATGGCGTCTGCCAGGTGTTCGTGTCCAGTCATACTTTAGAGTTTCCTCCTTAGCAGAGGTCAGCCCAAGCTCTGAAGTTTTGGCCTAAATCTCCAGAAACAGCTGCTCTGAAAGATCAGATCTCCACCCCTCACTGCTGCCACAGGAGTTATGGAGTGTCTTGTCCTTCAAAGTCACAAAAAGGTATAAGAGAAGTAATATTTTCTTTTCAGGACAGAAGGGAATCCCGTGTGATTAAACATAACATGTAATCCTTAGGGTCAAGAAATGAAGGCTTCATAAATGCTGCCCTGGCTTTAGCTTATGTGAAAGCTTAGACACAAAAATGCCACATAGCATTGTTCACTTGGCTGTAGCAGATACAGCTGGAGTTGAGGTTTAAAAACTGATGGTAAAATGAGTCCCAGGAAATGCACTCTGTGTGTTTGTACACAATAGATGTTTGCTTGTGAAAGGGCCCACTACTTTCAATCTTTCCCACAGTTCTTGGGAGCTCAAGGCCTAGGAAGAAAACCCACCATTGATAATAGAGCTGGAGCTGAGCTAATCTCATCTCAAATTTCATTGGTGTTTGCCTGCAAAAACTTTTGAGGAAACTCAAAATAGTGAAGCAGGAATCCAGCTTAGGTCTATTGCATGGGAAGTATTTGGCCAGTGACAGAGTCCCAGGGAACAGCTGGAGCTGTGTCAGGAGATGTTTTGCTGAATATTATGAAAAGGTTCTTCACTCAGAGAGTGGTTAGACACTGAACAGGCTCCCCAGGGCTTGGTCATGGACCCCAAGCCTGCCAGAGCACAAGGGGTGCTTGGAAAATGCTCTCAGACACTCACTGGGATTTTTGGAGTGGTCTTGTGCAGATCCAGGAGTTCATCTTGATAATCCAACTTGAAATAAACTTGAAAACTTGGGTCCCTTCCAACTCAGGATAGTCCGTGAACTAGTCAGAATTGGGAGGGATCTTTGAAAGTGAAAACGAGGTGAACTGTAATTTACTTTCCAACAAACACTGGTAGTCAAAGGAACAATGTCTTAGAGGCCTTTGAAAATAGACTGCTAAGGCAGAAAATTTCTGTAACTCATTTGTGTACTTCCAAAGCCTTGAGTGAATCCCCATGCAGAGAGAGCATCCAAGGCAGTGCCAGGAAACCCTGAAAGATGTTTGTACCCATCAGTACCAGCTGAATACACCTGAGAGGTGGAAAAAACCTTTCCAGATGTTGTTTATTTTAAGTAAGAGAAAGTTTGTGTCCACTCATTCACACAGCTGAACTGGAAATAGAGGTCACGTCTTTCCATTTTTAGCCAGCCACTGCCTAAATCATAAAAAAAAACCCAAAAAAACCCACCAGATAAATGATTCCAGGTTTCTTGGTCAACTGAAATTAGGAAAAGAACAACAGAGCAGAACAAGAGCAGCTTATCCAGGACACAGCTTGTTAACATCCTAACTGGTATTCAAGCATAATATTAATTTTTCACACTTGCATTAAAAAATCCCACCAAAAAAAAATCAAACCGCAGTGAAGAATGATTCCCGCTGATAAGAAAATCACTGCGCTTAAATTCATTAATAGAATAGGCTGTGGGATACATTTCAAAGCACGGGGTGAGAAATAAGCTCCCAAATCCCATTAAGAAATAACAGGATTTATGTGCATTCCTCCCATATATTAACTTTCCCCTCTGGAAACGTCTTGTGCTGAGCTGGTGCCATTTTCCAGGCAGGTGCAGTGTTTTGCAGTTCCCACAGACTCACCAGATAATCTGCCAGCCTGAAAGCCATTCCCCATTCTCCGTCAAGAAAGGGGATTTTCCGAGGCCGGGCTGAATGAGGAGCTCGGCTGACAAACGCCGCGGCTGGGCGCTGTAGCGGGGCTCAGTCACACATTCTGCAGCGATGCCGTCACAGCTCCGGCCTGCCCGCATCCGCCGCTCCCATGCTCTCATCCCGGCCAGCAGAGATCCAGCAGATCCCGGGCTTTAGCAGCCGCTCTCGGGAGTGGGGCGTTTTCTGCACGTGACATGCAGAGGTGCCACTCGTGAGCTGAAGTCTGCGGGGAATTGGTTTGTAGGGTCAGCAGGGTCTGAAAAAATTCTCAATACCTGTGGAGAGCTACTGACCCCCAGAGACGGGGCATTCACTGTAGCCATATGGAAGTTTTTACCTTTGTTTTCTGTTGAGCCTGTGAGCAGCATTTATTTTCTCTGTCGTGGCAGTGGCAGCAGGACAAATGTAAAACCCCTTCAATGCTGTTTATGAGTGTAATAAAGAAATCTACTCCCAGGTGGTTGGGATTTATGGTTGTGATACAGTCACGAGATGTAAGTATCAAATCCCAAATGTGGGATGGGTGAAGAGTGAAGCAGGAGTCCGCAAATGCAGCAGGGAGTTTACTACCTCATACAAGAATGATGTTGCTTGAGGTTTATGCATCATTTAATACTGGGTTTTAAGATGTTTACAATGGCACATAATTGCTGGAATAATTGTGCCCTTGAAAACTTGTAGTAGTGCTGGATCCATTATTGCTTTCTTTTTAAATTTTTCTGTAAAAATAGGTGTTCTTTAAAGGAATGCTGCATTTAGAAAAGTGGATTGGTCCCCAGTGTCAGACCTCATGTTTTCATGCATTGATTGATGACCAGTCGTGCCAGTGGACTGAGATAGACCCGCTTTTCTCAAATGCAGTCTCATAGAAACTGGGAAATGAGCTGATGGAATCCAGACCAAAGATCTGGCTGTTTTCCAGGGGCAAATACATGGCAAGACACGTTCCCAGTTTCAAGAGAGGGGCTTGAAACGGAGAGAGAAATGTGAAACATTTGGACAGTGAGGGGTGGGGTCCTGGGGGGAATCTTCATTTCCTCAATGGTCCCTCTCCCCTCCCTCCTGCTCTGCTCAGTTTGGTGTTTGCTTAAAGGCAGTTGCCAGTGTTTGTTGAATAGTGTCAGCGCAGAAGGGATGCAGCCGCTGACCTGACTAAAAGGCAACAGCAAAAGGTTAGCAGAATTAGTCTTGTACTGCAGACTTGTATTAATAGTTGTATTGTGGGGCTGTTGGCACAAACTCTGCAATTAAATAAGTTGTTGGCACTCTTCCCTAGGTTAAATTACTATGGCTGTTCCCCCTGCTTGCAAGTCAATGAATACAACACTTTTGGGGAGGCAAGTTCAAACATTTTTGTTCTTTGGGGATTCTGCACATTTCTGGTCTCAAGCTAAGAGGTTTCTGCTGGCTTTCCAAGCAGACCTCTGTTGTTGTTCTGTCTCTGCAAACAGCCCGTGCAAACTAATGCTGGAATAACCAAGCAGGGAAGGAGGTGGGTGAGGGAAAGACAACACAAAAGAATGATGGAGAAACAAATGCCCTTAGAAGAGGTCCTTGCTTTCTCTCCTGCCCAGATCCACGGATGTTTCCTAGCACTGGGCTATTGTTGGGGAGGGTTAGTTTTCCATCACAGCTTCATCAGGGGCAATTTACCCTTTTTGCTAGGCCAAAAACACAGCCACAGACACGGCAGGGGAGGGACTCCCTGCTTCTCCTTGCCTCTAAGGGCAGAGCAGCCCCTTTTGCCAGCCCAAGGCTCTCCTCCCACTCCTACTTTAGTCAGTGGCAGCTGGGTTTGGCTCAGGAATCCCCACGCTCCTCTGGGCCATTCTGCAGTGGCCACTCTCAGCAATACACCTCCACAGCTGGAAAAGCTTTGGATTTCCAATTTATTAACAGCTCCTTCTGCTTTGGGAACAGAAGTTCTTGCCCTTCTTTCTGAGTCTGCCTCTAATGTAGCAACACGTGTTGACCTGCCAGCAGCACCTGTTCACTAAGGGGTACGTCCAGAAATTGCTCTTCCTTCCATGTAGCCCAGTCCTTTGGGGTAGAAACCTCTAAACTTCCCAAGAACTGCAGGTACTTTAGTCTTTCTTTTCCCATGGCCAGTGTGGAAAGGCAGCAAGATTGTGGGGAGACTGTGCTCTGTACAGTCTGAGCTGAGAAACCTGTGCAGTCAATATCCAAGGTTTCTAAGAAAGTGGTGCTATGCAAAAAAATGTCTGGGCACAATCTTCATCTGTGCTTTCCTTAAGACTGGCTGTTATTTAGCCAGGTGTTGGACATTAATTATAAACTGCAATTAGAGGTTTCCCTGCCCACCAGGGACATGGGCTTTTTCTGGTTTATATCAATATTTGATGGAGACTGATGGAGAGTGAGCCATAGACACACCAACAGAAGCTGGTGGTTTGGGGGAAGGAGTAAGCAGAAACCAAAATAAGTGCACTTGAGTGACTCAGTGTCTCTAGGGCTTGTTATGTATTGCATCAGCTGCTGAAACAAAAGGTTCCTGTGGTGGTTGGAGCTGAAGACAACCAGGGTGAGCATCTATTGTTCTGTAAGATTTAATCTTCTCAGGCTGGGATCTTGGCAGCTCTCATTAGCTTATCAGGTTGGACTGTGTCACCCCTGGGACGGGAGACTTGGCGAGGCAAAGAGAAATTACATGAAATGGCTCAGTCTGTGGTCCTGCTCCTGCTGAGTCAGTGCTGAATCGCTGACCCCTCAGGGTCTGGGGGGAGAAGATGTGATAGCACTGCTCTATGAGACCTTCTGCCTTTGGTGATGAAATATTACAGAAGCTCATGCAGTGGCATATTGTACTAGAGAAAAAATGTGATGCCACAAGCTAAGTTCTGGTCGGGATACATCACATGCCAACAACAGCATTATCATCTTGATTTTTCCTGAGTCACATTAAGCCCTCTTTGTAATTGACAGGGGTTTGTAATCTGCCCCTGTACTTTTGGTGACCAAGTTCTAGACCAAGCACAATCCTCAGTCAGATTGGTTAGTTGCTGACTCCTCAGGACTCCAGAGTGAGGCTGTTTCTCTTCAGGGTAATTTGAAGATGGGGGTAGTAGTATTCTGCCATTTCCAATAAAGGCATTATCTTCCATTATGCCTGTGGCCGTGGAAGGGAGCAAACCAATCCAGTGGCAATTGGAGCTGAGTTGGCTCCCTGCATCCCTGTGGGATATCACTGGCCAGATTCACAACAATACCTAGAAATCTGCAAGGTGAGTTTATTGTGCCAGAGGATGGCTTTAAAGTACTTCCTATCAAGGTAGGTCAAGACAATTACCTCTGTATCTGCTAAAAGTTAGGAATGTGGGAGCTAGGTAAGGAAGCCAAACTTAGAAAGACACCTTTCTGCATAGGAGAGATGAGAGTCTGGGCCCTTCCAAGGTCTGTAGCTATCTCTGCAAATTCCCTAGCCAAAAAAAAAAAAAAAAAAAAAAAAGAGAGAGAGAGAAAGAAAAAAACAAGATGGATAAAAGGAAAGTGTGGTTGTCTCATAGCTGCTCAACAGGCAACCCTGAGATCCCTCTGGCAAGAGCAACTGAAGCTGAATTTGTCATTGTTTGGCTTGTGTCACCCAGCTGGTCGGGTCAGAGAGCTTCTCTGACCTGAGTCCACAAGTGATGGACAGGTCTGTAGCGGGCATTATCACAACATAATCACATGGAGTGAAAGGAAAAGCCTGTGTGCCTTTCTTAACTTCTTCTCTCCCTGTTCTCCAAATCTTTAGGATAATACATCTTTTCTTATTTTACTCTGAATCCGTTAATGCTTCTGTTTGGCCTGGAGAGTAGTAAATGGAATTCTTCCAAGCATCCCCAAAGATCTGCAAAGATTCTGTTGCACTGCTAAAGAAGCATTAATCATGGTCAGAAATATTTCCTGGGTTGTATTGTGCTTTCTATTTTCCTCTGTTCCTCGGGCACTAGTGGAAATTGCATCTGATAAGAAGGCTGTCTTTTGGGTGGTGTTTTTTTGGTTTGTTTTTTTTTTTTTTTTCTGATTTAAGTTAGCTAAATTGGTTTTGGAATGGAACAGAGGGTCTGTAACTTCTTAGTGGTATTATTGTTCTTGCCAAAACTAACAGCAGCCAGGAGGAAAAATGCTCAAAACCCAAAGACGCTGGTCAGGAGGAGAACAGAGGAGGAATTTTGTTGGCCTGGGGGTTTATGAAATTCCTTTTGTCTTTCTGTATATCTGAAAGCTGGCTTGGGGGCAGTGTAGGAGGAGATGTGCATTCGGAGCAGGCAGTGTCAGGAGTTTGGTTCTTCACTTGCATTTACAGTTTTTATTTACTCACAGCATATTGACCATGGCATGAATACTAATTTTTAATATGTGGAAAGTTTAAAGAACATAGAACAATGTCATATTCTTGGTTTGGTGGCCTGTATAAAGAGACCAGTTCTTGTGGACTCTGAAACAAAATCATGGCTAGATGGAAAGAATAGAAAAAAATGAGTGACTCGTGCTGAACTGACAAGTTTTGTTTGACCCTGTATAATAAATGCAGGTGAACAATGAAATGAAAATGATCACCAAGACCAAGCCTAAAGTATTCTGGTTTAAACATGTCAAAGTTAAAAGTTTCAACCCTTTCAAGTTATTCCTTCTTCCCCGGCTTTTAGGGATCAACATCCCTTACTGCATTTAACCTGCATGTGGAAGCAGCCCTGTTCTTGCCACTAGAATCACTATAGCTAAATAAGGATGCCACACTCTTGACTTTCAAACTAAAGCTCTGCTTGAATGTGGAGTAATTTAGCTCTCATCCCACCTATAAATGACATTCCTTATTATCTTTGGGGCTTATTTGTCTTATTTTGACCTTTTGTCTTTGGGTGAAATGGAGCTGAACCTTACCAGAATCCCCCTTTAAGATCTTTTCCTAATAGTACAAGGGTTATCTAAAGTTTCTAGGAAAAATTAATTACTGAGTCAGAATTTTCCGAAAGGAATGGATGTGATGATATCACTAGTTATTATTCCTGTGCATGTCATATTTTTAATGGAGGAAGATATTCAGCTTTCTGTATTATTATTGGTAACTGGAGCTGAGTGAAAAATGGATTTTCAGGTCACTGGATTTAAAAAATATTTGCACATGTTTCAGATGGTTTGTTGCAATAACATTTTTCATTTGACAATTCTTCTGCTACTAAAGTCAAATCAAATAATGACATGCTAATTTAAATTGAAAAATTGTAACTTTTTGTTTCAAAAATATTGACCTTCAGGCTGTTTGCTTTTTAATTAATATCTTATCAGAATCAGTGTGTGTTGGGAAGTGTTTTCACTATTAACATGACACCAATTGGATTTAATCACCTAAGTCACACAGGCATTAGAAAAGTTGTTGAGCAGTCTTTAAAGCAAAGTAGGTGAGAACTGGATTTGCAGGAACACTCAGTGTCCAGGGAGGTTTTCCTGGTCCTTATTTGAACACTCATAAAAAATCTGGCTTTCCCACTCAAGTTCCTTCTTGGCAGCTGCTCTTATTTATTCCCACTCAGAGCTCTCACCGTGATGCCTTTGCACCCAGAGGGGATACCGTAGCCCTTTTCCCATGAATGCTGCAATGCAGAGAGCAGGGAAAGACATCTTGTGATGACCATCATGCCCAGCTCTGTCAGGGGGACTGCAGTTCCCTCTGCCTGAGCTAAAATGCTTCACTCTAAGCAGAAGCTTGTGCTGAGCTGGGTAAGGCCAGGGAGGAGGGACTCAGCATCTGTGCTTAATCCCCCACACAACCCCAGCTGCCCAAACTTTGTTATTTCAACTGCTCCAAATAACTTGTGAGATTTGTCTCTACGCCTAGGGATAGCCCTAATCCAGGCCAAGAGGTTTTGGTAGTGTAAGGCCTTGTCAGTGGAGCAACTTGTGAGAGCAAAGCAGCTTTTCTTAAAGCTGGTGTATGCACACCGGTCCAGTACTCGTGTGTTGTGAGCCATTGGCTTTGTGCATCCTGCAGGTGCCTAAGGCTGGGCTGGACAAGGCTCGCAGCACCCTGGGATAGCGGAAGGTGTCAGGGGGGTGAAACTACATGTTCTTTATGGTCCTTTCCAACCCAAATCACTCGGTGATTCTGAGATAGATACACTTCTGTGTACCCATTTGAACGGGTGCCATGGATTACAGTGACCCAGGCATCCAAACGTGCCCGTAGCTTGCTGGATTTACCTGCCCGGTGGAGCACACCATGGAGATGGGAGCTCCCTGTGCGCTGGCGCCCAGCAGAGCAGCAGCGTCAGGCGGAAGGTCAGGAGCCTCGGGCTTTGCGGCCACCCGTGTCCACATCTCGGCGCTGCTCTGGCTGCCATTCCCAGCACGCGAGCTCTGCCCTCGGGAGCTGCTCACGGGGCTCACCCGGGCTGAGGAGCCGCGCTGGCTGCGCCCCGCCGGGCCGGCGCCGGGGTGAGCTGAGGACACCGCGGCACCGGGGCGCCGGCTCCGCGCAGCCCCGCGCGTCCCCTGCCCGCGGCACATGGGAGCGGGCGGCGCGGTGCGGGAGGGAGCCGCCGATGGCTGCGTGTGCGTGCTAATGAGGCCCAGAGGTGCTGCCAGCCGGGCCTCTCCCAGGCCGCTTCGCACATGAGTGCACCAGGAATGCAACAGCTATTCAACGGTAATAAGTTTTTATAAGCACACGTTTCTGACCATGTCAAATTTTGTACCCATTCAGCTGCTAAAATCCATGGAATTTGACACTGGGGAAACAATCGCGTTTGAGAAGAGCTTGTACAAAGGGGAACTCACGTTGCTTCCCAGCTAGAGCCTGAGCAGTTGATTGGCTTTGCTAATACAATATCGCACATTTATTCCTTAAGCGAGATTAAAACTTTAGAAGAAGAAAGATTAGTCAGCAAGATTAGAATAGAAAACATTCTTAGAGAGTTAAAGTTTCCATAAAGAATCATCCTCTCTCCACAACTGCAAAAGTAAAAGGACATTTTTTTTCTTCCACAGTTTGGGATAGCAGTGGTCTACAAACACACAAATGGGGCCTAGTCCATTCTCAGCTCAGAAATCCCAGCATTTTCTCTCATATTACCTTTGTGGGTAAAGTAAAACACGCTCAAGGGTGTGATTAAGATGAACAAACAGGAAAGAATTGTGTTCCTAGAGGTCTTGGTGTCCCAATACCCAGACAACAGCAGCAGATGCTGATGTGCCCAAGGGGTTTTCACACTGAAATGAGGAGAACGCGATATCTTCTCCATTAGAAAAAACCACAGAATCTAAATAATGGAAAATCACTGGTGAGAGAGACCCAGTAAGCACCAAGGAGTGACAGCCATCACCACTGCACTAGCAACAAAGTGTCATCCTTGTTAAAAGAAAGCTCAAAGAAGGCTCTTAGGTTGGCTCTCTTTGCCTTCCTGGATGAAGTGTTGAAGTACAGGAGATGAAATCTTATTTCCCACACTGCTGGTATGATATCAGTTTACCACAATAACTGCTCTCTGGAAAAATAAACATTAGCTCAGCGGAAGGCAAACTACGAAACAAAAAGAGATGGAATATTAAGGAAATGGTGAGCAGTCACTTGAGCTTGCTCAGGAGCACTTAACTTTCTCACCCCAAGGGCTCGAGTGAGGTGAGAGGAGCTCCTGGGACTCATTAACCACAGATCCATTGTTCATTGGAAGCTTTTGCTGTGGGGTGATCGATACTTCAAAACCTGCGTGGGAACTGATGGGAGATTAGGAACAAATAATAAAAGTGAAACCAGCTTACAGGCCTGATCTTTTCTGTGCTGTGGCTTTGGACAGTTTAATTCCTGGGCAGTGAGGAAAGCAGTGTGGTTCAAGAGAAGGGGCCCTGCAGCAGGACCAAGGAGATGCTGCTTACAATCCAGTCCTAGCTCAGGCCCTCAATTGTGCCCTTTTTTACCTATCTTCTGTTTTGGGGCTGTTTGAAGTCTTCCCGCTGCAAGACAAGAGCAGACATAACACAGTCTTAGTTGTAGGTGATGGGCCATCAGAGTAGGATGGACACAAAAGGCTTTTTGGGGTGTTGCACAACAAGGGCTTTGAAGAAATCCCCTTGAGTGCCCCTGTAAGGGGCATGATGAACCATCAGAGTGGAAATCTGCTCTTGGAATTGTCTGTGGTAAACCTGGAAAGAGTGAATGAGGTGTCAGCAGTGTTTCTTCTGCTGCGCTTTGACGTAACTGAAGCAGAATTTTGTTCTGGCTATTTAAATGTGATGGATGAGCATTATTATCTGCCTGGAGAAACGGAGAAATGACAGCAGAGTCATTCAAGGACAGCCCTTGGGAGTTGGCCAATATCCCCAATCTGCGCTATGGCATCAAAGAACAACATTTTTTATCTGAGCTGCTTCTCTCCCAGCAGCAGGGGAAATAACCTCTCTCCTGCCCTGATACTCCCCTGCTTCACACCTCCCCTGCTTTTTCCAGGCCACAGCTGGACTTGGAATTAGCTACTGATAGGAGAAAGAGAGTGCTGTGCCTGAGCTATGGAGAGGACATAGGACAGAGAGCCCAGGCCTCAGGAAATAAATTATGATGGCCTTTTTTCTTTGAGTTCTTGTGCTGGTTTATTATTACTTAACTCCAAACAGATTTCACCTGTATGCATATGGGGACCCGGGCTTTTATACATTGATTTCTTCTCTGTACTTCCTGAATGAAATAAGCTTTGATGGGACTGTGAGCAGACACCTAAACATATTGTGAGCATTTCAGTGAAAGCCCTTGTTTGCAACAGTAGTTTTAAAACCAAAACATAGGGCTGCATTTTTTTCAGTGTTTTACTTTTTTATTGGGCTAGGGAGAAGCCACATTTGGAGTTGCACTAAACCTGCAGGTTCTCTGGCTGTCTTTCAGTCTGCCTTCCAGTCAAACTGGCATTTGTCTCCCAGTTCCAGAAATGTTACTGTGATGATGATGTGTGAAATGGAAACAAGACAATTAGCGTTTCAGACACGCCAAGCTGGCACTGGAACCAACTTACTTGAACTCCAAGGGAACAAATCTGACGTGGAGCCCATTCAGTGTAAACAGCAGCCTCAAAAGAGCAGCACGCCTTTATTTTCTGATCACGGTGGGTTAACGACTGCTTGTTAGTCCCAAGGTGTTCTCTCCTTCCCCACATCCATTCCTGTGGAAAAAGGAATGGGGTTTGCCCTTATTACTGAGATTAAGAGTATTGACCATGAAGTGTTGAAGCATATGCTGTGAGCTATTACAGCATCATTGGCAAGTGGCAGGGCAAAATTGTTCAGGGACTGTGAGCACAGGAATGGATGATAAGAGCCTTTTCATTTATTAATCACTTTCATTCACATCTAAAACTCAGCCAGCTGAAAAATAACCAGCTCTGGAGAATGGGTATGTAGAGTGCAACACGGTCAGCTCATAGCTCAGTCATGACATCCGTGTTTTACTACTTGTACTTTGGGAGGCTGTGCCAGGATTAATGACTCTAGACAATGCTGAGAAAGTGTTCATTATATGAGGAAGTTTATTAAATTAACTGACTAGGAGATATTTTGTGGAGATCATCGCTGGGATGCTGCCAATCCCGTGTTTTAAATGGAATATTAAGTGTTTTCAGTTTAACAAACAAAACTGTATCACCAGGAGCTGGATGCTGAAGGGAGAAGGTTAAACTGAAGGTGGGATTTTTACTTTAAATTTTTTTCCTCCAAAAAAAATAAAGTTTCAGATTGGTTTATGCAGGAATTAATTACTCATGAACCTGTGTTACCATGCTGAATGTTCACGCATTTTTAGCTGTATTCTAGAAGTCTTCTGAGATGTAAATCTCCTGTAATCCATGAAGATGGAGGTGGCAATAGACACCTTGGATAGATGGGATAGCTGATGATGGGAAGCTTGTAAACTCCCACAGCCTTGGAGGAGGAGAATGTTCAAGGTTACAAACGCCCATCAGCCACGCACAGCTGTGCTTGCACCAGGGTTACCCTTGCTGCTGCTTGGAGTGGAGGGAGAAGGAGAGGATTTAAGACATTTCGTTCATTAAAGTATGACAAAAGACCTTATTCTGCCCAGGCATGCAGCCCACAAAGCTGTTTAGGGCCTGAAAGAATCAATTGAGGCGATCCAGCGGCAGCGGGACAAAAGACCTTGGGCAGTGTAATTAGCTAAGTACTGCATGCTGCTCCTTCAGTCCCCTCTCAGCTAATCAACCAGGACAGGGATGGCTGGCTGGAAAACATCGCTGAGATCATGCACTGGCCACCGGCACCTGGGCTCCTCTGAAAGCCATGGCTGGCTTCTGGGGTTGTATCGGTCATGGAAACCAGATTCCCCATAGATGGACATCTGCACTTAGCAGTTCTTGTGACAAATAGTGATAATACCAGCGGCAAGTAGAGAGGAGGGACTCCATCCCTGTGCTGCACACTGTTTAGCTCTGAAGACGAGCACCAGCCCAGAGTTACATCTGCAATTTAACTGGGATCTCTAGGATCCAACAGGAACAGTCAAGAGGCCACCACGATCGCTGTGCTGTTTTCATACTCGGCATTTTGGCTCTCCGTGCAATGAAAGCATTAATCCTGACCTCAGTAAGGGCCAGAATGCAGGAGAGAATCAAACAGCTCGGGCTTTGTTCAAATCTGGGGGTCTGTCCTGTCAGCAAAAGGGAGATTCAACTAAAAGAGTCAGCTGGCTCTGCTCCTAATTCGGCTTGAGGAGCAGATGCTGGGATTTTACTGGAACTGGTGCTCTGTGCTGCTTTTCAAAGGGCCAGCACTATACATTTTTAATTGTTAAGTTGGCAAGGATGAGAGCAAACAGCAGCAGTTCAGTATTTGTGTTCTCCAAAGTCTCTGCTGGGACCTGGAAGCTCACACTTGCAGCCTTAAGATTTGTTGTCCCATTTCCCTGTGGTTTTGTTCTTCTCCTGCCACGCCCTTTGAACATGAGCTGGTCTTCAAAGCTCATCCAAGCTTTTCACAAATTCAGCACAGTCTGCTTTGATACAGACAAGGGAGGCTCGGTTTTCACCAACTCAATAAAGACACTTCCTCAGAGAGAAACAGTTAAAAATTTGGAAGCTCAGAGGAAGGGTTGCTGCTGGACACCTGTAGCCATAGCAAAGGAAATATCCATTCCAAGCCCTCTTACAAACCCCAGGAAAAGGGATATACTGAATTTAGCAAAGTGTGGTCAAGTCCCTGGAAGGATTTTAATTAAAGTAATTCCAAACAGAGCAGTGTCTGCCACAGTATTTCTGCTTTGAGGTTTCCAGTGTACTTTTTGTTCTTTCCTCTTGGAACTTTTACGCAATCTTCAAGTTTTCTGCAGCTTATTTGTCTCAAAGCTGTTGTTGCAAAATTGTTTGCCAGAAAGTACACTGTCATCATTCACAGGAGCTATTTTTAAATTCCACCAAGATTCTTTTAGTGAGAATGTTATCCCAGAGAACTGTACATCCCAGGGATGCTGCGGAGCTACTCGGAGCTGAAACAATTGACCGCATTCACTGAAATGGCGGGGACACCATAGAGAAACAGCATAGTTACCTTCACTGGAATTTGGCCAGCGTCCCAGCTACCACTAATGCCTCTGCTCTTGCAGGAATGTCCTGGGATTTTCATTAATGTATAATTCAGCTTATAAAAACATGTGCCTGCTGCCTTATCCCCTGGAGCTATGGCAATTAGAGAAATGCTGTTTAGCCTCTGTGTAGTGGCTGGCTTTAGCAGGCAAATTCCCTTCCTTTCTAGTTATTCCTGCTCCTCTCCTTCCTCCTCCCACCCCGGGATGCAGGGGTAAAGTTTCCAGTGCATTGTGTAAGCAGCATGAAGCAGGAATATGATTTTTCAATGCTTAAGGCTGAAGCTAAGAAAACAGAAAAGGCCATGCACTGTTTGGATATGAAGGGCTCCTTGTACCCCAATTCATCATCACCACGTGTCTGTAACATCTGTAACAATACCTCCAGAATCTGGCACTACGTGCAAGAAGAGAGGAGGGCCAGAGAGCCAAATGGCCTTCTCATGATGCAGGAGTGAAGGCTCATTTTGTGTCAGATACAAAACTGGAGTATGGAATCTTTGTAATCCAATTCTTTCCTGACATTGAGGGCCTTTCGCTGCCAAGAGCCCAACACACCATTTCACATCCCCCTTGTTAGTGGGAATCTTGGAGCTGTTGGTCCTGTCAGTTTATTTTCAATTACAATTTTGGAAACAGAAGAGCATCAAAAAAAAAAAAAAAAAAAGGGGAGAACTGTGAGAAACCAGGAAATGGGAAGGCAGGAAGGGAATGTGTGTGTTCAATTTGTGTTTGCAATGCTTGTGTGGGACTTGTCCCTGGCACAATATGGTAAAAACAACAATTTGAAACCCTTCCTCTAGAAAGGCATTTGCATGTCATCCTGGAGATGCAGGGCAAGGTGTAAATCCAAAGCACACAGGAAGGAGGGAGGCAGCGGGCAATGTGCCTGGTGTTTTTACAGGTCTGTTTACCTCATCCATCTCAGTGGCACCTGACAGCTCTGGAAACCTGGAGCTGCCTCAACCTGAACTGCAGCTGAATTCATCTGTGTGGCTACTGCAGCTAAAAAGAATTTTGTCAAAGAGTGTTTGGCTTGGTAAATGAATAAGCTCGGAAATGCAGGTGTAAATTATTCACCCTTAAATGTCTGGATAAGACAGTTCCAAGGAGGATGTGGCTACTTCAGAGGATTCAGGCAAAGAGAGGGATAGGTGCTGCGTGTGACTGTGGAGTGGCTTTAGGGAGCACCTGTCCCTGTCACCCTCATCTGAAGGCATTGTTTTAAAGGCAGAAGAGAACAAATGTCTTTCTTCTCACACCCTTGCAGTTTTGCACAATTATATCCGCATCTGCAGTACAAAATTAACAAGAAAGTTCCCAGAATGCTATTAAATGCCTTGTTAATCACTAGCTAAGCCTGCTCTTATCATCTTAGTTTCCAAATTGCTCCAGCATTCTCTTGAGCTGGTGAAAAACCTTCCCATGTCAGTTAAAGACATTTTTGCTGACATGTGGACAAGGAACTTCAGGGGCTTTTGGGCAGCAGTTAAAGAACTGACACAGAGCACGAACAAAATTAGTTCAGTGCTTATTACCATGAATTTTAAATAATTTTTAGCAGCATAAGGTGCTTTTAGGACAAACTCACAGGGAATGTGCTCTGAGCCTCAAGGTGAACGATACTATCAGGAAAAAGAGATCATGTCTGGCAGAGTGGGAAGCATTGAAAGATATCAGCCAGACAAACTGAAAGGGTCAGGACCCCTTTCCTCTCATTTCCTGTAGCATTTCCTGATGAGCCTGCCTGTGTTTTCAGAATTAAAACTGAGGAATAAGGTAAATACCACTTCTTAAAAAGTTTACTCTTGCTTTCCCACACAATAAAATTCATTCAAGCATCTGCCTTTGAACCTTTCATATACTTTTTGTGGTTTAAGTGCAGCAGTGCTCTGTTTTCACAACAGCAGTAATAACTGAAAAATTATTTTCACGGAAAAATGAGATCCATGGAAAGCAGCTGTCCCCTGACTGCGGAGCAGCCGCGGGGTGGCAGCACAGGACAGAGAGAGTGACTGCAGGGACGAAGCGGCCAGCGCTGGGTCTCTCCCTCACCGGGAGATCCTGCGTGTTGCTCCTTCTCTCTCCTGCTCTCAGGAAGCACTTCAACACATCCACAGATGTGCCAGAGCAAGAACAGGCGCGTCAGTTCCCGTGCTCTTTTCCATTTGGAAAGCCTGCTACACAGAAATGCCCGTTTTATAAAACTAGCTGCTGCACTTGGATTTGGGGAGCTGACCATTCCTGAAGATCTCAGAGGACGAATCTTCCTCTGAGACAAAAGAAACTGGGAAGAAGGTGGAAGAGTGGAGGGGTGACAAGCTGATCTGTAGGCAAGGAAAAGGAATCTCCCGGGCTGTAAGCCTGGCATCTTTCATGGGCACTAAATTCACTTGAGAAGACATTTTAATAATTGCAGAAGGCTGGAGGAATAAAGGAAGGGTTTGCCAAGAGTGATGTGATGACAATGGCTTGGACCGTGAAATTCCTCTTTTGTCCCGGCACCGTGGCTCTGAGCCGCGCGCTGTGGCCGTCCATTCTCCGGTCCGAGGGGAGCTCTGGCTGTGGCATTGTGCGAGGGTGTGTGACCTGGCACCGAGTCAAGATGCTGGGGTGAGCCTGCCCAGCTCCTCCTGGAAAGTCCGCTAGCTTGTCCTTCTCACCCCTAGGGATGCCAGCCGTACTCTCCCGCCCTGAAGGACACCTCTCCGAATGCTGAACTGAGTTTTATTTGCTGTTGGCTGCTCTAAACTTTGATCTTCAAAGAGTGCCTAAAAATTTTGATGTCTGATTCTCATTAAAATGAGAGAGAAGTGCATACCTAAATCCCTCCAGCAGATATTGAATCCTGGCAAGAGCTCCAGACGGTTCATCAAGCACGGCTCTGCTGCATCATCTGGTTTTATTTCCTCTCAGATATAGACTGTTTAGTGGTTAATGGTTTGTGTTACTGGGTTCAGGGAGGAAGAAGAGCGTGATAAAGAAGGGCAGAAGGTAAAAAGGGAAATCATTGCATCATGAGGGAGAGGACAACCACAGCAAACAGAGCAGAGTTAAAGCTGTGGAGACAAGTGGGAAACCAGAAATAATGACGGAGGGACTTCCAAGAGCACTTCCTCGTGGTTGTAAGAAAGGGAACATTGCTGTGAGGGAAAATGCCCTCGTGCTGGGATTGTGGATAGAGTATTCAAGGTGAGGAGTCTGGTTTGGCATCAGTGCAGCGTGACCTTAGTCAGAGCAGGGAGTGAGGCCCAGAACTGCTGCGTGGTGCTTTCTGTGACCCTGGAAGAGTTACATAAACATGGCTCCTGTTTTTATTCCCCTCTAATTTAGGAGTAATACTTCCTGCTGTCTCCCCATGGTGTTGAAAGGTCAAATTAGCTAATGGAAGGAAAGTTCTTGAGGATGATTACTACTGTTTTCATTACTATCATTATTGCTATTTATAATAGCTATAATGGAAGTGTTAATACTGGGGAAGGGAAATAAGGGAAAGAGAAGTGGCGAACATCAAAAGCAGTAACTGGCCATGCTGGGGCCAAGGATCTGTCTACAGGAAAGAAAAGTGCTACCTGTTCTGGTAGCCAGAAAATCCCATAGCTTTAGATTCACCTAATTTATGGAATTACCTGATTGCAGGGTGGGTTTTCTTGACATTTCTGCTTTGAATTCATGTGAGCAATATGCCAAGGCAGGAAGTTCACTGCCTAATCATGTGATGAAAAAAACCCTCGACAGCTGTACTTTGAGAGATGCTGATTGTCTCCTTTCTCCTCCAAACTGATCCCAGGTGTGCTCATATCAGCTATATTTTCTTACCTGGGAATATTTTCCCAAAATGAGACAATCTCAAAAAAGTTTCTGGGCAGTTGGTCACTCTGTCAAGCCTCAGGGTGTTACAGCAATACAGGTCATAAAAGCAAGTACAAAAAAAGTAATACAGAAATCTGGGAAAACTTGTTAAACATCCAGTAGAGAAGGGCACATTGCCATTTGCACCTTGATTTTAGAACAGCCAGGAGATGAAAGCAGTGACTGAATTTCCTTCTATGGCTGTTCCTGTGACGCTAGGGCTGGCTTTCCCAAACCTTGAAAAGTTGTCCTTGGAGCAGGGAACAAATACAATTTTGCAGACACATCTCCAACGTGTCTGCTTTCCTAGATGGCAAGGGCGGCCAGAGGGAGGGCATGGAAGGTACAGAAGCACAGCAAAAGAACCAGCCAACAGCAAAAAGTAATGACGTGTTCCCATGCTGATCCATTGGCCAAAGGGGGCATTTTTGAGGCGGGCCAATTCTTGCACCTTTAACCAGTTTGTGAGTGAATGGTAGTCCGTAGCATCCCACAGTTTGGGGGATACACTGCAGCCACCAAGGGTGTGCGTGCTCTGTACAAGTGCCTGTGGGAAGGATTAGGGAACAGGTGATGCCACTGACTGACCCTACCCTAAGATTTGTAGGGTTTAGGCAGTCCCTGAACAGCACCTTACCTCAGTTTTAGTAATTACAGCTGCTTCCACAGGCCCTTCTCCATTTCTGAGGGATGCGTGGCACTGAGTGAGGAACACTGAGTGCCAAGGACTCCATAGCTGGGAGGCAGTGCTCTCTCCTATGCTGGGTGGCCACAAGTTTGATAGCCTCTTGCCTAGGCTGTAATGGGCTCGCTGTCAAAATGGTGTAGGAACTGGGGTTTTAATTGCTGAAACCTTGTGAGAAATGTGCGGAAGGACTGTAAGGTTGGGGACAGGATAGCAAAGCAGGGTGAGAAAAAGGAATCCTTGGGTGTGTTTGGGGCAGAGCAGAAGACCTTTCCAGCAGACTCTTTGGCAAACAGCTATTTTTAACTCTCCCTTTGCAAAGCAAATATTAACTCTCAGCCGTGTGCAGCCGCTGTGTGCCCTGCAGAGGGGCGAGCTGTATCAGCTACAACAGAGGAACAGGGAATGAGTTCTTGTAGCCCCTCGAGCTGATACCGGCCGATAATCGGCACAGACCAAACAGGATCAAGTTAACGTGCTCCAGGCCCCAATATTTGTGTCACCTGGTGCTATACCCTCTGTGGCATGCTTGGAATGGATTGTTTGCAAAAACCAAACAGCGAGCAGAGAAGTAAAGCTCTCAGATTCCCAGGAGAGCGGGCAGGGTGTGTTCTGCAGGCTGGGATTGGAGCTGGAAGCAGGAAGCAGAGGAAGAACAGGACAAAGTGGTCCCTCAAAGGGCAAGCACTGCTCTGCACCTGCACCTGCATCGCTGTTCTGTAGCTGACCCGGGTGCACCTCGGTCCTTCCTTGCCTTGCCCCGTTGCTGTGGGCTGTGAGCAACAGGAGGGAAAGGCAGGAAGAGGCACCGGTGATGGATTTATGCTGGCTAAGAACCAGCCGGCTTTGCCCTGTCCTGCAGCTGCTCCTCTCCCTGCCTGGACGTTCAGTCCATATGTTGCCAATGTGTAGCTGAGAGCTGATTTTGGCGCTGCCTCTGTGCTTGCTTATCACAGCTTTTCCACATCTGTTTCCCATCCCTCTGTTTTTCAAACCTGCCCGTTGATCTGGGAGGGCTTGGGGCAGGAGTTGTCCGTGATGAGGTGTTTGTACCAAGCCTCTAAAAACAGGACCTGATACGGCTTGAGGCGCTACCCACAGCAAACACAGATTAGTTCCTTGTCTTGTATATACGAAGAGGGGTGGAGAAAATTTATTGTTAGTTTTGCCTCTTGTTACAGAAAAGATCCTGGATGCTTCTTGAAGGCCTCAATCAAAGCTGCATCACAGGCCCGTCTTTCTTTGTGCATTAGTTGAAAGAAGACTTGATTTTCCCTGCCCCTTCCTCTTTTAAATGTAGAAATCTCTGTGGGAGCCTAACAGTTTTGTGCTTAAGAAGGTGGAAAATTATCTTAAGAGCTAAGCCTTCTTTCCTCCACTGGCTTAGGAATTTAGAGTCACCAAGAGGAGTCAGAAGCAAACTCATCCAGGCACGTCTCCTTATCTCTTGGAGCCGAAGGCAGCAATCTGTTTTCCATTCACTTCTTGCCACTTTTTGCTGAGGGGCTGGCTGCTGAGATTAACCTTGCTCCCAGGACAGGAAACAATCACGCAGGAAATGGAAAGGTGTGGAAGTGTTGGAGCCTGCAGGGCAGTCCTAGGAATGACCTTGAATCCTCGCCACTCGTCAGTAACTTGCATCCCTCCTGCACGGATCGCGCTGGCATGTCTGCAGCTGGATTGCAGCTCTGGTGCCCACAGCCACCGGACCATCTGTACCACTTGCACTCACACCCTGGATGTTCATTGACATGTTCAGGCTGACTGGGGGAGAAAATGCCTTCCTTTGCCTCTGTTAAAGAACAGATTTACTTTCAAGCATTGAAAAGGTTTCAGAGAACTGCTAACCCTTGAAAATTGTGGAGTTTAACTTGTTCTTCTACTGAATAAAGTTCAGCCTCTCAAGGTGAAGTCATTCAATATGAACCTTGTATGATTACCTGGGATAAATTAGTCTGCGCTACTGTGCTTTGTACTTGGGAGCAGAAATGTTGTAGAACAATGCAGAACGCTATGAGAAAAAATGCCTTCCTTGCTTAGCTGCAGCATAAAACAATAACTAATTGGGAAACTCTTTCCTTAGCTTGGAGTAAAATGGCAATAGCTGAATTCTCTCGAGATGCATGTATGCGCAGGGAATGGGGAAATCCAGCAGAGACGTGGCTCCAGGGAGAGACCTTTGACTTAACTATTTCTTGATTGAATTGTCTTAACTGCTCTGTCAGGCTGACACAGAGGCTGGGGACAATGGGGAGGAATTTCTGTCTGCTGCATGTCACTGCCCCCAAATTGTGACATGGCATTAAGGTTGAACGAGGGGAGCAGTATATCCTCTGGAGACATTCAGCAGCTCTGCAACTTTGTTTTCAGGTTTGAGAAACATCTCTGAACTCCACAGGGGATTAAAAATCTCCAACACAAAGCCCCCATCAATTCAGCAACACAGCGAGTTTCCTGAGCAAGCCGAAATATGTGTGCCCTGCTCTGCACTGGGTACAATGCACAGTTGGCCTGGTGTGGCTCTGTGACACCTCATGGTGGACAGGTAAATGAAACATCCCAGTCCTCCCAGTTTGAAGTTCCAATCTGGGCACTGAACAGTGATTAAAACCTTGGTTGTTGAATTTGCAATGAATAGAGTCAGATTTTCTGGTTTAACCCTTTCCTTTGCATTGCACTGGTGCTAATGACCTTGTGAAGAGATGAACCCCAGATTCAACAGAAACACATTTTTCCACTGGAAAGAATGGAAATGGTTGCAGTAAAATACTTGAAAACAAGAGGTCTAAAGTAGAGAACGTTTTTCTGTAATGCTGCTCCTGGGAAAGTCAGGACTCCTTGCATCAAAGAAAGCTCCCTCTCTCTATTCCTTCAAGGGACAAAATTTCTTCCTCTTTCACCCTGTAAGTTCCTATAAAAATCTTTTTTCAGTGGCTCAGGAATTCTGAACAGCGACCTCCAGCAGTTCACATGTGATGCTTCTCTTCCCATCCTTATAATACCTGACACGAAAAAGGCAGTAGTTTGAAATTGCAATTGCTGCTGCTTCTGCCAACACCTGGCTTGCTGTTTTTCCCAGGGCATCTGCAGGTGTCCCCAGGAATTGTCCTAGCCTGCTGCGTGGCTCTGCTCTCACCTGTGCAGCTGCATGCAGTGTGCACACATCTTTGCTTGAGTGCTCCTCTTTTTTTGTTGAGAAACTCGAGCAAGTGAGTTTGCAGCTTAGGAATCACACGTACCAGTCATCACAGAAAGGACACAAAGATGGAATAATCCATCTTAAGAGCTGCAGAGAAATTGTTGTTACAAAAGCTCCTAGAAGAAAGGGAAGAGAGGGATAAATAAAGAAAACTTCTTTAAAATAATCACGAAAGGCTCTCAGTTAGCCAGTGTTCTCTGAACCTACAGTAACCATAGTGAGCCGAACAAAAGGCAGTAGTAGTAAGTCTTATGTATCCTTGGTGATCTGCTTAAGCAACTTCTTGCTTTTACAGTAAGCCAAAAAAAGGGGGAACACATGGGTTTGAAGTCTCCTGCAGGATCTATTGAGTGACAAGAAGCCTCCTCCAATGCAAGAAAATGGTCTGGAATGTTCATGCAAAGCAGGACCAGGGGTGGCCCTTGGGATTTTCAGCAAAGGGCAGTGGGCACAGAAGGCTTTACTGCAGAAAAGACAACAGCAGGACTGGGGTTTGTGTCAGCTTGAGGAGACTGCGGAGGCCTTTTGAAGTGGGTGTATTTTAGGAGAGGCCAGCTTGGCAGGGAGCTGCTTGTCCTCTCCTTCCAAAAGAACCTGACAGAATCGGATAGATGGGTTTGTGGCAAACAGGAGAAAGAAAGAGGTGTGTGGGACATGCTGGAATCACGGGAGTTAGATGGGATTTCACAGGAAGCAGGAACCATCCTGTCGGTGGGTGGTGGAACACCCTCTGGAAAGGGACACTTTGCTGTTGCATATCCCTAATTGGCATGGACACTCCCCAGGGCCAGGGCCTGGGAGCTAGGGATTTGAAGGGAATCTGGAATAAGAGCCAAGATCTGGATCATCACCACCCACAGACTGATTTTCAGGTATTCTTCCACCCCATTCTTGCCAGAGTCACCTCTCATGACTTGGCAGAGCAGTTGCTCTAATCCAGCCAAAAGGAAAAAACTTCAGTCCCTGGCTGGCTCCTGCTGGCTCCTCCTGCTCCTGATGGAAGAGTGACAATCATTACACCCACAAGGTATGCTGCCTGCATTTCACCTTGTTTTTCTCAGCTTCAGTAAACCGTAAGAGATCTTGCTGGCTATTGATTTACCCCTTGCACTAGGTCCTGTAGCTTATGTCCATCACATTTTTGCACAAGTAATTATTGGGAGTGATGTTGGCAATGCTGTGGCTGCTCCACTCGCACACTGAAAACAACAGACTGCATTGCTGGTCGTGCCCTGGCTGAGTGACAGCACTGAGACCCACTGGGGGTTTAGGGAACAGTGGAAAACTCGCCTTCCCATTTCCTCTCACTCGGGATCTGGTGCACAGGGTGAGTCAGGCTGCTCAGAGCAGGGAGCCACAGGCAGAAGTGATCCCCACCAGGAATTATTTGGCTTCTGTGGTCTGCACGGTGTGCACACATCTCCCATCCTTGACTCCAAGCCTCCAGCTCGTCCCGTCCTGGACCGTGTGCACCCTCATGCAGTGAAGCAGGTGTTCATTTAAACAGGTTACCTGCATGTTAAGGTTTGTTTGCTTTGTTGATAATTGTTACACTGTGATAGAGCTTTGTGTTTATAGAGCAGCTTGTTTTGTTTGAATCACTCAATCCTTCCCATGAAATATCACCACTCCTTAAACACAAATATTTTCAGAGGCATACAAAGAAGAAGAATGGACATGGAGCATCTGAGCTTTGCTTTGGGAGACAAGGCCTTGTTTCTGGACTTTCGATGGAACCTTATGGGTCTTTTTTGCATGTTTTGCTTCTCTGAGCAATAGTACCAGGTCACAGGCCTGTTGTGAATGTTTTCTTCCAGGAACTTTCAGGAATTTGTATCCAGGTAACCCCAGCTGGATAGATGACAGATAAGAATGCTAACAGGTTAGTAATAGATGAGAGAACTCTGTCAACAATAAAATGTAAGTCCACGTCTCCATTTATATTCTCTCTAAATCCATAAGTAATACAGGTTTGATGCTGCCATCAAAAGCTTCCAAAGGCAGAAGGTGGGTCAGCTTTTAGGTCTTGCCTGTGGACAGTTTAGGTACACAGGAGCAAAGCAATTCACTTTCAGCCTCTGGAGTAACTTGCAGACAACTCTACTTGTGCTAACAAACTTTCCTTGAAGACATCCTTTACTCTGGTACTGTGGCTGGCTGCTTGGCCTTGCAGGCTGCAGTTTAAGAGCCCTTGGCGTAGGGATAAGCTGGAACACATCAGGATTTGAAGAAAGATTTCTTTTGGAGCAGTTAATAATGTTATCAGCATTATCAGAAGTATTGCAGGGTTTAGTCTTCCCTGAAAGTGTTTGATCTCACATTATTTATAAAGGCAAATATGGAAGAATCCGAATGTCCATTTTCACTGGAAAAGAAGAAAAAGAAAGGCCTATCCCATGTAGTTGCAAAGAGAACCTTAAAACGGTGTTGCTGTGAAGTGAGAAACCTCAAATATATAATTACAATTGGAATTGTTGGATGATAAAGCACAGATCACGATTCCGTTGATTTTTTAAAGGTTAGGATTCATCCAGACACAAATCAATACAAATGCTTCTGATGAGTATCGCAGCCTTTGAAGTAGCTGGTATTTGTTACAAAACATGTTTTTCCAAGCAGGACTTTTCTCTATACGTGTTGTAACATAAAGCAAAAGCAAACATAAAATCCCTTCTGTTGACTATATCACAAGTTAATCTAACCCCTAGTACCCCACTATTGTATTTCATTGAAATGATACCCGCCTGCTCTGCTTTACAGCAGCAATAAACTGCAGCAATACCGCAGTTTTCGTTTCTTATTTATTTATACTGGCAGCAAGGGCTAATGTTTCATCTCTCAGCCTTCCTGGTAATTGTGATACAAGGCTCTTTATGGGAAGGCTCATTCCTGTGGTTTTATCCATTCTTAAGAAGAAAAGAAAAAACTCATTCATCAGTGGAATGACTTCCTGGTAAGATGAATGACAATGAATTTCACCTCCCTTTGTAGGGGGTTTGGAGAATTTATTGGCTGATGCTTGGGGAAGTCAGATTTTACATTTCAGAAGGTACCTGGGCTGGAATTCCTTGCTTTAGAGGAACAGACCGGCTTTGCCTGTGAGAAATCAGCATTCAACACCGAAACTAATGCCCTGGTAAAATCCTGGGCAGTGTGTCTGCATGTGCTGAGTTACATGTCTGGGGCTTGGCTCAATTACACGCTGCTCGGCGTGACTTGAAATAAAAGCAACTTCCAGAAGTATGCGTGCAATGCCACTGCTCCGAAAATCGCACCCCTGCAAATAGCTGCCCTTCCTGCCTGGATCCGGGGTGGAATCCAATCCACACACATCTCTTTGCCTCAGCAGCATGTCTGGGAAGGTGAGTGCCTGAAGGAAGTGGTTATACTGCTGCTGTGCCAGGAGATGTTGCACAGGAGTGTGGGTCCCGTGACATCTGCTAACACAGCTCACAGCCTCTGTTGAGCAGGGACTGCAGGGTGTTTTGAATAGCAGGTTTTGTGATGGCAAGTTGTGCAGCCAAAGTAATTATCAGTTGCACTTTGTGGCACTCCTGAGTCTCCTGGAACTCAGCATTTGCAGTGCTTAACCTGGCCCTCTGCTATGCTAGTGTATGCCTTTGCATACAAGGCTGCAATTCAGAGATCCTGGGCTAGTTTTTCTTGTCCTCTGCCTTGTCACTGACTTCTTTCCAGACTTGGTGTATTTCTGCTGGCACACGGATGGAGAGTCACTACATGATGGGCTGTACAAAGCAGAGGGAAGTGCCCTAGGACTCTGCTTCTAGCTTTGCCACTACATAGCTTGGAGCAGATTGCTTATGTTCTCAAAAAATTCAAATAATCATCTACTTTCTTTATATCCCTAGCTGGAAAAACCCTACAGAGATGCTGCACTTCATTAACTACCTACACCTCACCTAAGTGCTCCTGCTTTGCTGCTGGCCAGTAAGAAAGAAGCTGTTGTTCTTCAGGCATCTGGATCGTGGAGGGGAGCTTGAACAAAATCACATCCAAGCTCTTCTAATCCTAGCTTTGCCCTTGGGCTGGTGCCTGGGTGCTCTTATCAAGAGGCGTTCCATGGCTGTTTTGGGATTTACTGTTTCCAAATACCAAAGACTTTTCAGGCTTATTCTAAAATGTGCTTCTTGGCAGAACTCATCTGGCTGCTGATTCCAGCTCCCATGTATATGAAACATAGGGGTGGCAAGCACAGACCTTTGAGTGAGCTGGCTGGCAAAGGGAGACCAGGCTTTTTTAATCCAACAGCAGAGTTTGGGGCTGGTAGATGAATTCTTGTAACAGGAACACACGCTCAGCTCTGCAGGTGAAAGCCAAACCATATCAGGCATATCTGACCTTCTTCCCTCTCTCCTGTGCAGATTGAAGAGGGAGGGAAGGCAGATTCCCTGCCTTCCAAGCTGCAGGCTGGTGATGAAGTGGTGAACATCAACGAGGTGGAGCTGAGCAGCTCCAGGAGAGAGGCCATCTCCCTGGTGAAAGGCTCCTACAAGAAGCTGAAGCTTGTCGTCCGCAGGTAGGCAAGAGCCACAATCATTCCCTGCTTTCCTCCTGCCCCACAGTCCACCCAGCCATGCCCCCCACTTCTCCAGCTGGAGGCCTATGAATTGGCCTAATCTGAGCACAAGCCTTGTTTTGAGCACACAGGCATGAGCTCAAGGGCACACGCTTGTTCTTTTCAGCCAGTATTTCTGGGATTCCTCTGTCACTGATACGTCCCAACACGTGAAACACCCAATTCTCTTGCACTGCTCCCCTGCCACATGACACTCCAGGATCCCTGTTCAGTGATGTACAAGCAGTCCCATCTTCCTCCCAAATGCTCAGGGCTCCCTGCCAAAGGTGACCGTTCTGTACCTAGCTCTTGCATCGTTTGCTGCGTGTTGTCAGTGTTGCTGTGGTGGCCAAAGGATTTCCTCTGGCCTCAGCAAGATGGGAGCTGTTTGATGTTCTGCAGGTGAGTGATAGAGGATTTTGAATCAAAGATGTTTGGGTCTGGAATTTGTGTTGTTTGGTTTTTTAAAACCTTAATAGAAATGCTCCCTCTGTGTCTTTTGCTGTGGCCATGTCCTGTTTATTTCTGTGCCAGTCAAGTGATAGCTGGTATCACTTTATGGAGTGCTCTGTCCTCAATCTCCACACTTAGCCAAAAAGGAATCTGGGTAAAGAACAGCACAGCTGGGGAGCTGTCATTAGTCAAACAAAAGGTGTCATTTTGGGTCACTAAATTGGAACAACTGAGTAACATCTGAGTGGTGATGCCTGAGCCGGGCAGGTATGATCAGCTCAGACACCCCCCTGCTCTCTGGGCTGTATTTGTGCTTTTGCTGACTCTTTTTGATTGTTTAACTAAAACATCTTTAGGTAACCTGACAGCAAATTCTGAATATTCATATACAGAACTGTTACATGGTTTGTGCACCCATTGGGAGAGGATTTGCAAAAGGAGTTAGTTGCAGTTTGAGTGTTTTCCAAAAATATGTGGTTTTTTTACTTTAAGCCCATGCAGATTGTAATCCAACTGTACTGACTGAACAAAATGTTAAATTCAAGCTAATTTAGCAAAACTGTGGAAACAGAACCTGATTGTTTTGTAATGCGATAGTTTCTCTGCATTTTATTAATTCACAAGACTTTTCCACCTCTTTATTTTTTCCTCTTTAAAGAGTATGCAAGGGGTTTTGATGTTTTTCTGGTTAGGATTACTAGAGTGAACATGAAGAAAATTTGGTTGGGAGTCTTTCATGGCTTCATTCATCACCACTAGAACACTCAAGCACATTAACTTTTAGAGGTATTGCATTCACATACTGTCCTCTTGCCAAAGTATTTTGAGTCCTTTGTGCACATTTAAAGCTCGGTGATAATCCATAAATTCAGAACTGGAAAATTGCAATTGAGAACTAAGAGCCCAGCCTTCAGGTAATTTGACCCAGTCCCAGCTGACCCTGCAATGCTGGCATGAAGGCAGCAAATATCAAAAAATGTCAGGTCCTGACTGCTCTGTGGGCAGTGGGTCACAAGTTTCCCTGAATTCTCTCCATCACAAGAAGTGGCCAGACTCAGCACACTGGCCAGGGTAGAAGAAGAGATTTTGTCTCCAGTTCTAGAAGGTAAGGAAGGGTAAAATAAGGATTCCAGAGGAGAATGGTGAGAAAAGAGGAAAGAGGTGCAGATTACCTTGACCCCAGACAGAATGAGTTTAGCCATTAAGCCTGGTAAAGGCAAACACTGACCTGCCTCCCACCTGGGGTCAGATTTGGTTGGCTGGAGAAGATGATATTTGCAGTACTACATCATCTGGAAATATGATATTTTTTAAATGCTTGTGATGATGATTTTTGTAAATTTGCCATAATGATTGAATTGAAATGGATTAGGGTTGCTTGCTGCAAGTACCAGCAGTTTGAAAACTTCCTGACCTGTTTGTGACCTGAATTTTTCATCAGTGCTCTCAGTATTCAGAGAAACTCTTCCTAATGGAGTGACACAAACTCCCACAGACATGGACTTTACTCCTTAAAAGTCGTATACAAACAACAGCAAAGTCTGCTTGCTGTATGTGGTTCTGGTTCTTTGCAGAGCCTATTCCAGGTCAGCATGTTTTTGAAAGTTTAGCTTTTTGTTTTTCAAATGCAAACCTCAGAAGTTCTCTGTAACGCTGAGGTGGTGACACCAAACATCACACCAGACAGAAAGCACACATTTTTTTAATCAGACGTATTGTGTCATAGCCCACACATCATACTTAGATTGCTATTTAATCTTGGTTTTTATTTCAGGACAAAGGTAAGCTTTTAGTACTGAAAGGGTGAGCCTCTCTGTGTGTCACTAAGCAAAAGGAGCTGTTACAACACCTTGCAGGTCTGCAGACTGGCTGATGCAATGATGTGGTATTTCCCTTGGAATGTCAGAACTGATGTGTCCTCATCAGTCTTCATCAACTAAAGTTTGATTGATCAGTGTAATGGGGGGAAAAAGTGGGAATAGTTTCAATGAAGGCAAAATCAGGGAAAATTCAGGGTGAGAGGAAAGGCTAAAAGGCTAAAATAGATAACTATAAGAAAAATTATCTCTCACAAGGATATTTAATATTAATAAATACCAATGGTTTAAAATAAATGACCAGCACCAGAGTATTTAGTACATGAGGACCATAGTCTGCCTCTCACTCCTGTGAAAATGTCCTGCTGTTCCCAGGTAGGAACTTGCAGGAGAGACATGAAGCTGTGAGTTTATACATTTTCTGCTTCCTTCCTCACAAATTTATTGTAGGGCAGAGGCAGAGAATGACCTAATGAGCTCCAGTGTTAAGTAAATCCTGTGCCTATTCCCTAAGAGGATCCTTACTGGGGAGATAAATGTTGAATATTTTTCATGGATGCTGTCTAGCTGCATTTTGTTTCTCTTGTCCTCAGCTCAGAAGCCCTCACCTCAGTGCCAGTTTTCAAATGTTCCATTTTCTCTGCTTCTTTAGCACAGCTACTCACATCTCCCTTGTTCCAAAGACTGTTCCCAAAGCCAGTCCTGCGTCTCTGCCCGTTCCTCGCTCGCTTTGCCCATTCATTTCCAGGACAATGGACTCAGATATGCGTGTGTTTGCTCATTCCTGTACACCTCAGGCCTGCAACTGGTGTGCTCCTAGGGACCTTGCTGACAGAAAAACTCCATTGTGCTGAGGCCAGAGCCAGCTGGAGTAGGAGCTGCTGTGCAGCCCAGGGAGTGACTCAGTGTGCGTGAATCACTGCTGGCGACAAATGTCTCTCACCGTGGGTATGAGCACAACCAGTTTCATCAGGCCTGAGGAATTCACAGGCTGATGCTGGAGGTCCTTTGCTCAGGGTTTGCCCATTTGGAACAGTGGTGTGAATCACAATGGGAAACTGGAGAGACCAGTTTGTTGGATTTTGTAGCGGGAGGCTGGCCTACTGTCCTCAGCAAGCTGCCTTACAGTGGTTTTGATTCTCAGTTGATCTTTAACCAGGTGGAAGAAAAGCTGTTTAAAAGCCACAGCTACAAAAGCAGAACTTAGCTGGTTTGTCGTGAAGTACATCATTTTTTCCAAGCTGCTTTTTTTTCTGTTGCTTCCTCTCCAACTGCCATATCCAAGCAGAGCTGGATGCAATTAAAAAAAGACCCTTTCCAGTGGTATCAGTCTGATCTGATTGCATCGTGCATGCCTTCATCAGCTGAAGATAAGGCTCAAGCCATGGGCATGGCCTCGTGTGCTTCACAGCCCCCACAGCGGCCCGGAGCAGTTGCCAAAAATAGGCTTTTGCACAGGTCAGTGGGCAGGAATGGCTGCGGGAGCATCACACTGTTTACATGGCCGGACACGCAGCGCATCCTAACAGCAGCAATTAGGGCAGCCAGGCGTGGTGGCACACGGAGCTGTGCCACCAAGGGGACGCACAGGGGGCCGCAGGGGACGAGTGCCACACACCCTGCCTGAGCCGCGGCCTCCCTTGGCACCGTGCGTGTGCAGGGCGGGCAGAGGGCACGGCACGTGGAGTTCTTCTCGAGGGGACAGTGCGCCGTGCAGGGATCCGGCCTCAGGCTGGGTTAATTAATGCCAAGCTCTATTAAAGTTTGCCGGTGGAACAGCAATAAAAATTGTTCCGCAGAGAATTACCAGCGTTTTAGGCCCTTGCTCTGCCAATACCAATGTACAAGGGCCCTGCAGGTCTCTTCCAGGATGCTGTTTTCAGGGATCAGGCCAGCACAGATTGGGATGTGACGGCCTCTGATGGTGACACTTGTGTTTGCCAAGCTAGCGAGACTGGACTAAGCATGAATCTCAAACTAGCTGTGACTTACAGCAAAACTGCTTTTTACAAGATGCGTGTGTGCTCTTAGTATATATCCAGTCATTCTGACACCAGCGACTGCAAGAAGCCTCTTCAAGTATTATTTATGTAGTTTACATATCATCCTGGCAAAGACCAGTATTCAAGGTGGTTGATTTTCTGTTTTCAGTGGTAGTGGTTTGTGTCTGCCTCAGGCTTAGTAGTGCCTGCAGTTCTTTTCCTTCTCAAAGAACCTCAGACTGAAAATACAAGTCAAATAAAGAAGGAGTGGGGATAGAAAACATCCTCCTTTTCCTATTGTGCTAAAAAACTGTACAAAAAGGAAGGATTAAGCTTATCCTTGGCTATGAACATAATCTGCACGTTTGTTTTTACACTTTCCTACAGATTCCCTCCATCACTTGGGTGATTTGGGTTATTCTCTAGGTATGTCCCCTTGCCTGAAGGATGAGACCTGGGGTTGATGCTGGAAGCGAGGAGGTGCTGGGCTGTGTGGGCCTCCCGGGGCTAGTGCTGTGTTTTCAGACAGATCTGGTTCTAATCAACTCATTTAAACACCTCAGTGGCAAGATCAGGAATTAAACCCAGACATCCTGAATACTTGTGCCATAGCTACAGAGTTGTTCTTCGTTTGGCAGCAAATTACTATAACTAAGGCTTTAGGAAAAAATGAAGGAGAAAAATCTCCCACTCCACCTGATAAATGACCCTGTGGAGGTGTCGAAGGGCGGGAGGAAGATGTCAGTACAGCTGACATCTGCGGCTCAGAGCTGATTCAAGCCCATGGAAATCGGTGGAAAGATTCCCACAGACTCCAAAAGGCTTTGGCTCAGACCCTCACTGAGCAGTGATTTCCCTCATTGACCAGGAGAAAATGGGCTATTCCTGGAGAGAGGGGAAGCTGCTGGCATTTTTACAAAAAGACGAGTGCCAACACAATTCTTCAAAGAAGTCTGTGGACTAATCCTTTCCTCTTATGACACTAATGTAATTTTGGACCGTATTTGACAGCGTGCCAAGAAATTGCATCGAATAAATCCAAGTTTTGTGAATGAAATTAATTAAAATTGGCGTTGGCCCACACCCCGCTCTGCAGCAGCGCAGGAGCGCCGCCTTCCCAAAGAGCTGCTCTGCGGTGGGGTTGGGTTTTGTTCCATGGTGATGACTGGGGGAACAGCAGAAAGGAAGGCTTCATGCACATGGAATGTTTAAGACTGACAGCTTAGGGGCCAAAGCTGGCATTCGAGGGCTGGCAGGGTGGTCTGTGCAGCACTGTTTTATGGTTGTTGTGAACTCCTCCTCAGCTTTCCAGCGTGCTCCTGCTCATGTCTCCTTGTGTCTCAGCTCTTTTAAAGTGCATCTTTTTAACAGTAAAATAATGAGCCTTTGGTTGGAGTCTGCAGCTCCTTATGTGATGCCAACGGGTGTGACCAGTCAAAGCCCACCAGGGGCCTCACCCTTTGGATGGGATTTCCAAGGCCTGTACACCCTGTACCCAGGTAAAGAAATGCCTTAAAATTTCCTTGTGTCTTGGATCAAACTGGTCAGTCTTTAATATCTCAAGCATCAGTATTCTCATAGAGGAGTTCTCCATGCATTCATCAAAATATTTGCAGTTCCTGTCTCATTAGGAGGGGACAGACAGCTGAGAGGTGAAGAGAATTTGGTTTTTAAATCAGTGGCAAATCCTTACTGTCTAGGATTTAATTAGCTACAGCTCAGGACTGGCAGCCTTTTGGGAAATTTACCACAGGGAATAATAAATGTGAGGAGGATGGTCTAGATATAATTTTTGAGTAAAATAAACTTTTAGGTCACTGACCGGGACAGTGGGAAAATGCCTTGGAAAAAAATGAACACCAGCCACTGTGATGTGTTATCATCTCTGGGATGTTACAGACTGATCCCTCAGCTGAAGCTGCATTAGGAATTTCCACCCACTGCCATTCCAGTTAGCTGCTTCTCTCACCCAGTGCCTGTGGATTAGTTTGGCTTCTTCAGGCAATAATCAACCTGGATTTATCAGCAAGTGACTCTGGAAAAGCTGGGAAATCTCTGCCAGTGCCGTACAAAGTACTTTTTACCGTGTGAATCTCCTTCCTTTGGAATTTCCCAAGGATTAGGTTGGAGCTGGGTCAGATCACAATAGTATGCAAACTCGGACAAACAAGCATGTGTTCTCCCAGCACTCCGTGCATCGTTCACTATCTGGGATGATGTGGGGGTGACCTTTAGTCCACAGGGCAAATACTTGGACTGGAGAGGGGTTCTGGTTACCTGTTTAGGTGCAGGGTGACACCTTCACTGGGCAGCTGTGAGGGAAGCTGAGAATGGCTGCATTTCCTCATCCCTGCTGTAAGGAACTGCAGTTGCATGGCATTAATGCTGGGAGCTGACCATAAATATAGATTTATAAGGGGTTTCTTGGTTGGGTGGCGTTGGACAGATGTATACGTGTACACAGCCACAGCCAGGTTAAGTATTTAGTTGCTTAGCTACTAATATAAAATCATTTCACAAAATCTTTTCCTTGCATTTCCTGCTCGGTCCAAGGTTTCTTCTGAAAGGGAGGTGGGGTCAGGAGAGGTTAATGAACACTGATGTAATCCTACTGATATAAATTGTGTTTGCCTGGATTTACTTCAGCAAAACAGATGTTAGGGTGTAGTGATTCCTGTAACTAACTCCTTTACGTTTTTTATGAATGGGCTTGTACAGGTCATCCAAATCCCTTGGTATTGTTTCTCCCTAAAGGCTGGGTACATGGAATATCTCAGGCAAAAGAACAATGAAGAGCAGACACTGCGCAGACAGTATCAAATGGTCTTTTATATGCACAGCTCTTCTTGTGTGTAGTGCAGAGCAGCCTGACCAACTCACCCAAGCACAGATGGACGAAGAATATAGAACATTTTTTCCCCCAATCCTCCTTTCTTCAGCTTCCTGCCTGGCTTTGGCATTAGAAGGGAGGCAGGGCTGATCTTCATGTATGTAAAACATTTTTAGGTAGGTTATACCTGCATAACAAACCATAAGTTTTTCTTTCTTTTTTTTTTTTTTTTCCCTATTGAGAATGCGTAAGGAAATGAAAATCAGAAATACTAGTTAAAAAGTACATGTTTCAGGAGCTGAAAAGAGACTGTTGGCTCAGAGTTACCACTTAGGCTTTTGTGTTTACCAGGCTTTTAAAAGCGATTACTATTGTCAGGTGAAATGTCTGGGGGTGAGTGGGGGCATTCAAGAAGGTAACTGTGTGGAAAAGAATTATGTATTCCCTTTACTTGAAGTAAAGCGAACACTGAAGTAGAGAAAATGTGGTGAAAAGTATGGGTGAGATTGTGAATGTTTTGAATTTACAGCCGGGCTGGAGAGCTGTTTAGTGTTAAATGGAAATGCAGTTGTGTATTTTGTTTTGAAATGAACCATTTTGCTCCCAGTAGGAAAAGCATGTTATTTTAATATATTTAATGTACACTTAATGTATGTTTTTGGATGTTATGGCAGCCTGGCTGGGTGTGGAGCACCTGAACGTCCCTGGCAGCATTAGGCTGACTTCCTCCGTAGCATGATGGGTGCAGTGGGTTGAGGGCCATGTGCTTTTCTGGGAGTATTTCCAAGGACTTATCCAGTGTCCACAGCCTTCTCCTGTGGCATCTTTTTCAGCCCTGCCGTCGATTGCTGAGCCCCAATTTCGGGGCCAGCGAGCAACAGGAACCAGCACCTCTGCTACACCTCTCCTCCACCGTTTTCATCCCCCACCCTTACTCCCAATTACATTTTTTCAATCGCAGTTTGAGGGGTGAACTTTGAGAGAAACAACAGATCATTCCGGGCTGGCTGAAAACACTTTTTTTCTTGGATATACTTTCTTTTTTCCCCTCTCCCCGCAAAGCCCACTGTTAATTACGAGAGGGGGCGAGCCCAAATCTGCGGGGAGCCGGGGCAGACCTGACTGCCACTTTCACTCAGCACATTCCCCCTTTCCTCACGCTCTCTGCTCCTGTCTGTCAGGCCTGCTGACGACTGCCGGGTAGGAGGGCGGTAATCCGAGCTGCCCGTGCCGAGCGAAGCTCCTGCCTTTTCCTGCGGGATTAGCGCCGAGGTGCCTGTGTGCGCAGCACCTGTGTCTGCAGCTCGGGATCGCGGCGGCTCCGCGGCCGTGCTGCCGTTCCCCGCTGCCGGCACCGCGCTCCCCTCGGGCACCATGCGAACACCTGAGCCTGCCTCCGGGGGCTCCACAGGTAAGAGAGCTCTGGCCGGCCACGGCCACGGCAGAACCGGCCGCCACAGGGCCAAGGACGCGCGGCTTCGTGCCGGGGCCGGAGCCGCGCCGCGGGGCCGGGGAGAACGGAGGGCGGGAGTCTTGGGGACTCTCTCTGTCCTAAACGTCACGAGCATCGTAAACTTCAGAGCAAATAAATGCTCACGCAGTGCCGGGGGGAGCGTTTTTCAGCCGCTGTTTTACGGGGAACCGCTGCTAGGCCGGCGCTCAGGGTCTGTCACTGCGAGGCTGTTGGGCAGTCCGAGCAAATCTCTCAGACTTCAGGCTAGAAAAGTGCCAGAAGCTCACGGGAGAGGTGAACTTGGGAGAACCTCAAGAACTGTGCAGCATGTTTAGGGCCATTCCCACCCTTGGTAATATTAATATCAGTATTACTATTGCTATTTCTATTAATTAAAGGGTAATATTAATGCCATGCACTTGGGACACTGAGTCTTCACCAGCAGGGGATCCGACTCGCATCCACACCACACCACGATCTTAGGGTGCAGTTTGCAGTTTTACAGTCTGGAAGAATCCCTGGCACCCTCTTTGGCCTTCACCTGTAATAAGTTGGGAGTCATTTAAAGTGGGTGTCAAACCAGGCCAACACTTTACGTCGCTGTTCACCAGAGATGGACCAGCCCCACAATCTGGGATGTGCTCTTGTTTGATCCATATGGCAACGTTGCAGGGAGCAGAGAGAGGATGTGGGAGAGGCTGGCTCATGAGAGATGGAGATTAGTACAGCTCCAGTGCTGGCAATCACTGTAGCTCCAGTTGGGCCTGCACAAATTTGCATTCCTTGAAGACCTGTCGTGTATTGTACACACACCTGTCCGCCCTTCTAGATCGGTCATGAATCATAATACTAAGCTCACTGAACTTTGATTTGATTTTGGTTATTTTTTGACGTATGAACTCCTTTAGTAAACCCATTAACTAATCTTTAAACTCATTAGCTGCTTCATTGCTATTAGGGTATTTTTAATTTGAAGTTTGTTTGGGGTTGTTTTATCTTTGACTATGGGCCAAAGCTTTAGCTGTGCACTTCAAGGGAAATTGTAACTCGTTTTTCTTCTAAACTGTGGTGATCCAGTGTGCTTAGGGAAAGTTGGCAGTGCAGGCCAAAGCAAGTTGCAGTGGTGCTAGTGGAATACTGGAGCAAAGCTAGTGGGCATGGGAGTATCCCTAAAGATTCCTGGGGCAGCGGAGCTGACAGGGATCCAGAGCATGGAGGAAGCTGTTTTACAGCACAGATCCCATCACTCTGCTGCCTGGCCTGATGCCTCCAGGGGTGAGCATGTTCCCAGGCTGCAGCAGTGAGAGGAACCTCCCATCTGAAATTTGAAGAGATGCCTGAATGAAAGAGATTTGGTGGTCATCCCCTTCAAGCAAATTCAAATACATTCATCTCGGGCTGAGGCTACTGTTTTCTCTGGTGTGCTTTATAATGTGTTAAAGAGAAGTATTTTGGATGCCTTCAAAGGGCTAAAGGCAATACCTCATAGAAACCCAAGTGGCTGAAGAATTACCAGATATTAGCGTTTACCTCAGTTGCCAAAGCTTGGACTTTTCTTTCTGCCTTTCATAAATTACAGCCTGCAGGGACCATTTAGTAATAAATCGTAGCAACTTGGCTGTTAGAGGGCAACCCGTGTACAGAGGCACTTCAGGTCTGTGCCAGCATCTCCTTTGTTCAATAAAAGTAACAGCAGGAATTTGATTAAAGACTGATAGAAAAGACAGGGAGGGAGAAACATGGGAAAGATTAAAGAAAGAGCCACCTGGAAACTTCATTCCTCCTTCATTTCTAACTTAAGCTCGTAAATACCAAATCTAAACCATTGTGTGTGAGAGAGGGAGGGAAAATTTCCTGCATGCCTGCGCAGAAAAAAACTGCACTGCACATGCAGCCACCCAAACAGCTTTCAGCAAAAGTCAGATTCTTTTCTCCAACTTAAGGCTTGCTCCACGTCTACATTGGAAATAAAAGAAACTAGACAATAACTTTGTCCCCCCGGTGCTTTGGGAGGACGGCATTTAGGAGGGTCAGGCGAATGCCATCCCTGAAGGAGAGTGGCGCTGGATTTGGGCTGAGCCTGCCTGGGAGCAGGGAGCACATTTCCCAGGCTGCCTCGGAGCAGCCTGCAGCTCAGCACAATGCGATGGCCAGCTGCACACGGCCGGCCCACAGCATCTGCCCCTTTGTCTCCATCATCCTTGCTGTAACACCCCCCAGAAAAAGGAAAACCCACTGACTCCAGCAGCCAAATGCAAATTAGCCCCAAAGAGCCCCGTTCTGTGTGATCAGCAGGCGACAGGCAAATCACATTCAAATTCCTCGCTGCAGAGCCTGCCTGGCTGTTGTTTGGGTGTAGGAGACCAGAACGCTGCCCTTAAGTGTCCAACGGGAGCGATGGTGGATTGCCTTTTCCTTAGCCTGGCTGTGCCCTGGGAGCTGGGAGAGCTTTGCTGGGAGTCAGAGGCACGCTTTGGTTCCCAGAGAGGATTTGCAGGGCGCAAAACAGGAACTCTGGGACCGTGAACTGCCCAGGAATGGGGAGTTCAACCCTCAACACGATTTTGCATACTTTGGGGCCTCTTGCAGGCAATCTTGCCCTACTCCAGCCTGGATGGAGCAGCAAGGCAGAATTCTGTACCTGAAGTCTTTGGCTGCTGCATTTGGTCTCCTTTTTTTAAACACTTGGACATCTCTGCTGCTTAAATCACGCTTTTCACCACCTACCACTTCTCTTAGTCCATCTTCACATTGGTTTCTCTCTGCTCACTTTCTCTCACGCTTTTCAGCTGTTTGTACCACCTATTGGACAGTGAATCCTTCTTGGCCGTGGCCTTGGCTCTGAACTGTGTTCAGTGCTGCGTTCCCCTGAAGCGCTGATGATGTTTTTGTGATGTGCGATGATGTTTTTGCAGCAGAGGATGTCTCTGCCTCGGTCCAGCCTTACCCACGTCAAGCCCTTATCCTGAAGGCTGCCGCCTCCTCCATCCGGGGAGCAGGAGGATGCACAGCCCCTCATCAGGGTCTGGATCAGGCCCTTCGGTGCTGTTCTCTCACTCCCAGTCAGACAAGGATGCAGAACCGAGCCTCCTGTTAGCAAACCACATGTTCCCAGTCAGTGAAACTCTCAGAAGAGAAAATACCGAAATCCTGCATGGTGACAGGATTTGTCGTCCCGCGGCTCGGGGAGAGGAGAGGGCGGCGCGGTGTCCCGGGGACCGGCCGCCCCGCGCCGGGGCCGCGTCCCGGCGGAATGCGGGGAATGCGAATGGCATGCTTGAGTGGACAGCTTCAGAGCCGGGCGCAGGGATGGCTCTCCTGCCATCTGTTGTGAGCCCCGCGGGCCCATAGCAACAGCGGCTCAGGAATGGGGCTGCTGCTTTTTTTTTGGTAAAGAAATTCTTCCCGGCCCTCTTCCCCGCTCCTGCATGTGCGCACTCGTGAATAAGCGGAACGAGGCTGGGATTCCTTCTCCAGAGTGATGCGGGCTGAAGGAGAAAGGGCCTTTTAGCGCTCAGCTTGTGTTTGGTTTGGGGAGGCGTTTTCCTTTCTGTGCTGGGACATGAGTCCGTGTGTGTAAGTTATCGTTAATTGCCAGAATCTTGCTCTATTCAAATCAAGGGTGAACCTGTATTTGCCATGAGGTCAGTGGATGTGCAACTGCTTGATAGTCCTCAATGAAACAGAGATCACTTCTGCCTTATTATTACAAATACCAAGGTTACAACTGATGTAAATAATCCCAGTGTACTGCTCTGTTGTGCCCATCATTTTCTTCTGGCTCCGGAGCTGTTCTGTTGTGGCTGAGGGGTTTTGCTGCATCATGAAGCAGTAGGACTGGATTTTCTGAGGGTACAGGTAGCTCAGCATCATTGGTGGTACTGAGAGATGCCAACTTTTATTCCAGGGAAGATTTTGCCACATAAGAACTCTGTCTCCAGTTCACCAGTGTGAGGCGGCGTGCCACGGGGAAGGGTTAGTGCTGAAAGAGCCTTTATTCTGTCATCAGGGGCAGGAACAGGCTGTCAGTCTGTCTGAGTGGTTTTACTCCTTCCTTTCCTCTAGAAACTCCCTTCTGAAATGCAGATTTCTCTTCTCCCCACACCTTAACCTTTTTTTTTTTTCCTGCTGTCAAGCAACTGAGGCCTCATTCCTGCAAATTGCTCAACCTCTCGCTGTGACTCAGCAAAGCAGATTCTTTAAAATGTTTTAATTCCCTTAAAATGAGGAGTTGTAAGCTGTAAATTTACTAGAGTGTTTCAAGAGTTTGACGTGAGACATTCAGAAGTTAGGGGTATTTAACTTTCCCAAACAGTATATTTGTTTCTTTAGTACTCTTTTAGTATTTTATTTCTAAGCCTATCAGCAAGCAATAAATACCAAAATTTGCAGAGAAGCCCTCATGGACAAGAGGGAATCACAGAACTGGCAGTTTCATGGCCTTTGCAAAGCGATGTCATGAAGAGGAGAGGGGAGGAAACCCAGTAGTTTTTCCCCCAGTGCTCTGGACTGTGTTTGAAGCTGGGCACACAGCTCCAGTGGCTTGATCACAGGGAGCGGGGTATAATTTCAGTGAAAGCTGATATGTACAGGGAGCAGGGATAAAACTCTCCCTATTACAGGTATTTATTATCACTTGACAGCTGTCAGTTTGCAGTTGGGGATTTGCCTTCCTGTCAGCTCTCTGAGAACCAGGTATATATGCCTAAGGTTGTAGGGAAGGATAGAAATCCTGCTTTCAAGCACGGGTATCATTTAACCGTGATAAGAAGGCAGGTAAAGCATTTCTTCTGAAAGATGGCTGCGGAGAACAGGGGACTAAAGTCTTTCTGGCCCTACCCAGATGGGAAAAAACAAGTCATTAAAATCTGATACCTACCTGCTTTTAATGAGAGAAATGTTGTTCGGAGAAATAATCTCAGTCCTATCACCACCAAACTATTTTCAGGAGCCATTAGCCTTTCACCTCCTCATATGTTTTATCTCTTACTTTTGATCTCACTCAGGGAAAACGGCAGTGCTGCTGCAACCAGAGATTTGGGCTTTAATCAGGAGCTTAGTCGTAGCCATGCTCTTTGCAGCCTTCCTTCTCAGAAAATGACCCCAAAAAGCCATGGGCAGTGGGGTGAGGAAACCAGCAATTAAAATCAATCACTCGGTGTCTTTAGTCCTGTTTAGCTGTTCACTGAGCCAGTATGGGTATTCTTATGGGTTCTGCAATGCTCCCCTCCTCTCTAGCCTCTTCTCCCTCCCCAGAAACTCTTGCACAGCTGCTGGGGACAGGGGACTGTTAGCTGCCAGCCTGAACTACAGGCACAAGGCAGTGGTTTTTGGCTGGAAAAAGCCAGCAAAGAGCAGGAGCCAGCTATGGAGGGATGTTCTGAGCTGCACTGAGCAGTCACGAACTCTGGCTCAATTTAACTGTCCCTCAGCATCAGGTTGTATCTTTGCTGTATTCTCTATTTGAAAGCTGTTGTAACGGAGAAGAAGAGCCTTGATCCAGGCACGGATGCTCCCACAATCCCCCAGCTGGAAGTGAAAGAAGCCAAGTTGGGTTGTTTTGGTTTTGGACAGCGGGATCAGCAAAGGAAGGCTGTAGATGACTGAGGGCTGTTAAGGTTCAATCTCATTCTCTCTCTTCAGTATTTACCATGAGTTTTGTTCTTTGTACCATTCAGAATAACATTTCAAAACAAAACCAGGAATGCAGGCTTGGGTCTGCTGAGTCTGTGTCTTCTGGCTCATCCTGCCCAGGAGCCCACTTTTCCCTGTAAAATGTTGCTGCTATTGTTGCTGTTCCTACACTGCAACACGTCTCCAGAATTGTCAATGTTCCTCAATGTTTTCTGCCTCAGCTCCAACATGTTGCATTGGATGGTGTCTGATGCTGATTTTTTTCTTTGCATCTGTTTAATTCAGCCTGGGGTCCATTTTAATGCCAACCCAGTTTTATTTCAAAAGCTACTCATCATCAGTACGTGAGGATAAACAGAAATGTGTGAAAGAAGAATGTGAATTATAAATTAGATATAATACATACACATTTATTTTGGTGCCGCTTGTCCATATTTATTTCTTCTCTTTATCTACGGATACCAAAAGCCCCAAAAAATGCCAGGAATGCCACATCCCATTGAAGTTCCCCTGACAGGATGTTCAGAGCAATCCACGGCAACAGCTGTAGTGCCTATTTATCCTGAAGCAGAAAATTGTACACGGCCCGGGACAATGCCCGACGTCACCGAGCGACACGGGGGCCACGTCTCTGTCACGGTGGGAACCGTCCCCGCGCTCCCCTGGGCCGTTTGTGTGCACAAGAATCATGCTTATCATATTGCTGTAACACAGCACTTTGCATCTAATTTAAGCAATACTGGGGCTTTTGTTTGTCTCATGAGGTCTAACCCGGAGACAAAAGCCGTGGTCCAGCCTGAAGGTTATGAGACGTTACCAGACATTCATGTTCACACATACACGCTCCGTCAGAGGAATTTATGGCCATTACCATGTTCTCTAATGAGTACAAAATGAGACCATTACATATTCACATAATTAGTTTGACAGATTTTCATTTAAATATAAAAAGACTTCTAGTCTTTAGAGAACAAAAGGAGGGGTTTGTTTCCAGGGCAGTTTTTGACTCGGCTTTGCTGGAGCAGGAGGTTGGGAGTGACAACTGAGGGGAGACAATTTAGTGTGAATAATTCTCAGCTTTTGATTTCATGTTGCCATTTCTTTGCTGTTTTTCCAGTTCCCCTGGAGCACCTCGAGGAGAGTTGTGTGATGGGGTCTCTCAGGTGCAGCCAGGAAAGCCCAAGTATCATTTTTTTGTTCTTGGATATTTGGGCATCAGGGAAATATATGTGGCTTTTAAAATTAATTTAGTTAGAGTGATTTCTCTTTGAAAAGGTTAGCAACAGCTCACTAGCTGACTCTGTACCTTTTCACATGCCTTTTTTGCACCTCTTTTGCGTATGGTCACTTGTTCTTCAGGTTATTCATCTTTATTTATTTCAAATGCTCTGCTGGCATCACTTCAGCTGTGGTTTTCCTGAATTGGCTGGAATATGCAGCTTTTTCAGGCATTCACAGAAGAGCACTTGCTTAATTTCATGTCTAGGTTTTAGAGGCTATGTGTTGTCCTGGTCATCTCAGCACAATGAGCACTAAACATGACACGTTCCAAGCAGGAATTCTTCAAAGTCAACATGAGGTGTCCTCCAAACACCCATGCATGTACCCAGTGTATCCAAACCAAAACTGCTTGGATTATGGTGGATTTGGGTTGCTTTAGGCTTGGATTATACAGTAGTATACCTGAGTAGTGCCCTTAAAGCATGTAAAGTTCCTTTGGTTCACAGCGTGCTGGTGTGGGGCCACTCACCTTCGTGTAAGCAGCCCACGTCCTTATCGGAGCTGACGTTTGTTCCTACACAGGGTTACATGCTGTGAGCCAGGACTAAGTGCACAGCGACTTTATTTACACACCTAAGTGCCTCTTGGATGATGCTGGTAAATTCCAGGACTCTTGAGGTTCCCTGTGACATTTCAGAAAACAGCTTTTGTGCGAGAAGATCTTGAGCAAAATCCACACAGGCTCGGTTGTGACATTTCCCAGGCCTCCCTTTAACCAGGTAGAGCTGGGGGCCCATTTGTCCTGTGGTTTACTATGAATGTCCCAGCCTGGGATGTGCCTGCCAGACATTGTGCCCAGCTGAGAGTAGGAAAAATTTTATTCACCGGTCACATGTAACCACAGTGTGGAAATAGAGCTGTGAACTTGTAGGGAGCACAAGGCATCTTGCCACCTCCACATGCTGAATCCTCAGAAGGGCCTTATGTTCATCACCTGAGAAACCCCCTGCCTTGTTCTTCCTGGGCATTGCTGGGTAAAAAGTGACCTTTTCCCTGACCAAGTGCAAATGTAGCACATTTGTGTGTGGTTCGGGATCCAAGCACTTTTATTCCATGTTTTTCAGCTCTGTCTTCCTTGTATGGCATAGACTTTTTAAAATGATGTCATGAAAAGGAGCTTGGGCTTAATGATGAATTAGTGCTATTGGAATTTGAACTGCTCTTGTTTTTCAAGTTGTTCTTATCAGAGAGGCCTTGTTTCTGGAAGGGAAACAGTGGCGGGCTCCGTTCAGTAAAGCTGACAAAGCAGGAAATGATCACCAGCCCTTCACAAAATCCTAACTGAACATTTACTTAGAGCTGCAGTGGGAGAGACCCAGACCCATAAATCAACCTATTAAACCTTCAGACATGAGTTTTTGGAACCTCTCAGGCATTTCTTTGTCCTGCTGCTCTTAAGTGGTCTTTTAGAGGCACAAGCTTCATGATGTCATTAAGGACATGAGCAAGCGATGTTGCTGCAGGCCTGGAACCAAGGCAGCGAGTGACCTTACCCCTCCAGAAACAAATCCTGGTGACTTCAGGCCTGGGTATTTATTGGACATAAGCACAAGCTGACATGGGGTGCCAGTTTATCAGGCAGCAGAGGTGGTTGTGTCTGTGTAGAAAGGGTGGAATTCCCTGGATTGTTTTAAGAAGGTCTGTTCTGCCTTTTTTGGCAGGGTGTGAAGGTTAAGCCTAGCCTGAGTGAGTGGCTGATAGGAAGCATCTATCCTGATCCATCTATCCAGAGCCATTGTCTTTTCCCAGTCCAGTTCTGCACTGTGAGGACAGAGGCATTTTGGTGTGTCTGAAATGGAGCCCTTCAATAAGCCCTGTGTACAGTGGGAGTACCTCGTGCTCTGCAGAGACACAACAGCCCTTCAGGGGAACGTTCAGGGGCAAAGAAAAATACAAACTGGCAGCACTTAACATTTAAATTTGGGGGTAAGGCAGCTGGTATTATTTCTCACTGTTTAATCCCCACGGAAGATTAAGGAAAGGCTAATTAATATCTGCTGTTAAAAAATCAGCAGTATACTTCTTTCCTCACAGACAACATTAAACTAAAGGCCTGTAGTTACATGTGTAAATCCTGATTAGTAGGTGTGCAGCTATTAGAGGGTCAGGATGCCTGGGTTTCGTTTCTGCCTGTGCCCCAGACTCGCAGTGGGATGAGAGGCAAGATGTTTACTGCTGTGTATTTCCATTTCTCTGCCCAGGCAGTACGTGTGACAGCCCTTCCTGAGGTGAGGGATGTTGTGAGGCCTAATTGCCACGTACGGCGCACTTTGCAAAATACACTGCACCCCTGAAGGTATGAAAAGGCAATTAAAAGAAAAATATAAGGTCTTTCTCTCTAATTTTCAGAGGAATGTCTTTGTACTTTTGGTTGCTGTAACCGCAGCCCGGATTTTCCTGCTGAGTAGATGGTGAGAACTGCTTCTTAGAAAAGAAAATATCGCCTTCCTCAGCTGTGGACACCCAAGGATGAGCCTTTGGTAGCTAAAAAGAGGAACAGATTCTTCATCATTCTCCCTCCCATCCAAGGTTTGGAAGATGGGGCTCTGCTCACAGACACAGAGTATTCCTTCATCTTCCTGCTCCACCTCTGCCTCCGTCACTGAGTGGTTTTTGTCTCTTTGGGATGGGGCTGCCACTATGAGCACTACAAATGTGGCTCATAATTCCTCTGGAAGTATGGATAATAGAGACCCCAGGTGCCTGTAGCTCTCCCTAAGTGTGAGAATATATAGGACACTGGCATGCTCCTGTCATCCCAGTAGACCCTTGGCTGAAGGTTTGCAGCTTAACTTGAGATCTCTGTTGGAAATCACTTTTAATTCCAGCATTTTGCTATCCTTGAGGATTCTGCAGCGCTTCTGAGTGCAGTGCTCACAGGGAAAAAGAACACATGACAAAGAACCATAAAGGAGGTACCATAAAGCAATTCTGCTGCAAAGGAGAACCCAGAGAAACTCAGCTTTGTGCCTTCCTTTATATCTTTCTTTTCAGTTGTAGATAAATCATAAGCCAAGGGGCTGGAAGCTCTTTTACAGCTCCTGGTGTGGGAATGGGTGTGGGTGGGTGTGGGCACATGGATTGCTCCAGAGTAAACCGAAAGGGAGCAGTGCTGGTACAAAACCAGTGAGGAACAATGTGGAGTCGGGTTTTGCCCTGCAAACTGTCCATTTGTCTCTTGTGGTATTTTGTTCATTGTGTAATTTACGTACACAAGGCCAGCAAGTCTCGAAAAGCAAGCTGCGGCTCAGACAGGGCTGTTGATGGAAGTATGGAAGCAAGAGCCTCTTCCTCTCCCTGCGCTGTTTAGGAGGGCAGGAGGAAGTGCTGGACTTACCCTGTGGGTGGTGGTGCAGCTGGAAGAGAACTGAACAGCCAGAGCCTGGGAATCAGGGAGAATTTCTTCACTGAAAGGGTTGTCAAGCAGTGAAATGGGCCATGCAGGGAAGTGGTGGAGTCACCATCCCTGAAGGGTTCAAGAAGCAACTGGATGTGACACCCAGTGCTAGTTGACAAGGGGGTGATCAGACAAAGACTGGACTTGATGATCTTGGAGGTCTTTTCCAGCCTAAATGATTCTGTGGTGACATTGCTACACGGCATATCCAGCCTGTGCCTGTGGCCATCAGGAAACCTTTCCAAGGGCTTTTGCCTCATTGACAAGATCAGACAGCAGAGGAAAAGAAAGGAAAAACAAAGGGATGGTCTGGGAAATTCGGCAAAGTCCCAACTGGAGAAGTGGCTGATAAAACAGCCCTGTGCATGTCTCAGCACAGTTTCCATACCTAAGGGCTCTTCTCCTGCAGGGTTACACGGACACCCCTCCGTCACGGCTGCAGTGGGACTAATCAGACAGTAAGGATTGCTCCTGTGAGTAAAGCTTGCAGGCCTGAGCTGCCTGCTGAGTGCTGCCCACACTCCTGTTTATTCTTCCCAGCACTGATCTGGGAGATGAGCAGAGCACTATTTTCCAGGGCCCTGAACCTTTTTGCAGCAGACAGAATGTTAATTTGAGCTGTGTCTTACGACCTTGTGACCCACAACATGCTGTGGGGTGAAAGGTGCTTTGTTCCTTGTCCCAGTTTTGTCAGAGCCTCTGAGGGACGGGCAGTCAGATAATGGACACTGGTCCAGCAGTGTCAGCTGTGCTTGGTTCTTTGGACCTGTCCTGAATTTTGGTTTTAGCAGGTGGCAGGCTGGAGCAACTCCTTTGCAATGTCCTAAATCTAGTTTTACAAACGACTTGGTCACCTTCATGAGCCAGTTCCTGTCCAGTGGGTGCTTTGGATCAGGTCTAGTCCTGCAGTGCTGGAGTGAGGGGATTAAAACCAAACATTTCACAAGTAAGCAAGCAGTGCCCTGCAGAAAGGTGTGCTAGATTCAGATATCAGCACTCTGGCTTAGAATTATTACTCATTGTTATCTACGTGGTTGTATTTCTTACAAACAGGTGGGTTAGGAACCAGCAGTGCTTGCTGCCATAAAAGCAGAGCAAAATCCGAGCCAGGCCCTCGGGCAGCAGGAATCTGCAGGTATGGCATCAGCCCAGAGGGCATTACGGGAATCTTCAGGGCTGATTCAGCAAGTCACTGTTTACTGCTGACAGAGTGTATTGCCTGTGAACATTTATTTTATTAGTGATATTTCACGTGAGACCAGTTCTGAAAACTGGCATTTTGCAAAGTGTGCTGGTGGGTGACCAACACCAGTAGCTCCAGTTCTGTGCTGGTCAGAGGTGATGTCTCTGACTCTTGCAGCTTTCCTCTGCAGTCGTCCAGACACAGGAGATCCCATTGCACTCCCAGCTCTGCCCCTCACCTCCAGAGTGGCACCAGAGCTGTGCTTCACCTTCGCCTAAAGAAAAGCCCTAAGAGCTGAGCATTGTTTTTTCATAGTTAAGGTGTATGTAACAGAGTCTTGCTTTAATTTCAAAGTCATTAACATATTTTCTGTCATGGAGCTTAACAGGCAGACATCTTTCATCTGACTAACCCCTCTGTGTGGGAGGGCGAGTGAGAGTTTGTAACAAATGGCTTTTTTAAAGAATGAATGAGGGTTCCTAGTTACCATAAGCTGCCTAAGAATTCTGAAGGATCTTATCTTTTTAATGAAAATGACTGGTGTAAATCTGCCAGTTTGTGCTGTCGCATTTCAGGTTCCTTACCAACCTTTGCTCTTAGGGCCTAGCGTTCCAAGCTGGATTCAGTACGGATCAAATTTGCTTGTTGAGAAGATTTTTATTTTTCAGTGCCACTGCCATTCCAGCTTCCCTCCAGGGGAATGAAGAGTGCAGTGTAACAGCTGCTGCTGGGATTGCTTGTTTGGCAATCACAGTTCATGCTGAAGGGAGGTGCTATGTGGTGATGCTTCCGTAAGGCAGGAATGAGTAAAGTTTACAACAGTTTTCCAGGAGAGGAGTACACTGGTTGGCTTTAGGAGGATTTCACTGTAATGATGTGCATCTGTGCTGCTCTCTACAGTTTCTGAGCTCTGCTGTTGGTTCTTCTCCTTCTCCTTTAGGCAGATACCCAACATTTTGCTGGTTCCTTCTAGAGTAAGAGAGGGAAATGGAATAGAGACTGGAAAGAGGTTCCTTAGGAATTGTTCTATGTTACACCTCAGCATTTAAAAAAAACCGCCTTGACTTGACTGCTAGCCTGTATGTTTTAAGGTTAGGCCAAACAAGATTCCTGATCAGGGCCTGATTTCTGACAGTACTGATCACCTGCCTTTATCACCTGACACAATCACAGGACAGGAGGGCGGTGGGGACATCGGTTCCCTAAAAGAAGGGGCAGGATTTGTTCCCGAGGTCAAGGGACCGGCTTGCCTCTTTGCCAGATTGGAAGCACAACCTTTCCAACCAGTTTGTCAGCTCAATTGTTTAGCAACCTGCTTTGTTTATGCTATAAAACCTGGCTCCTGCGTTCAGTGTGGAGTGCCAGAGGGCACAGGAACAACAGAGTGAGCTGCTTGAAATCCTGTGCTTGAACTCCATCAGGCCTAAGAGATGTAAAGAGAAGGTTTCTCTCTAGCTGATAGATTTATTCTCAATCACATTCCCGTGACCCCGGTAGAGGAAACAACCCTAGCAAATGGGGTGGAATATGGCTCCTGGGATGTGGCTGGAATAGCCAGAGCTGCAGAGCAAAGACCCAAACACATCCTGCACCACTGGGGATTAAAGTCAGGCTGTCAGCAGGGCTTCAACTCCCTGCAGATCTTTCACCTGACATTGTCTTTAAACCCTTTTGGGCTCTAACAGAAACAAAGGTGAATTAGAGGGAGGTTTTCCTTGAAACCTGAGCTACAGAGTTTTGAAGATGTCAGTGCTCATCTTCGGCTCAGACCTGCAGCATCCTGCGGTGAGTCCCCAGCAGGTCAGTGAGCTGCTCCAGGTCTGGAGGTCGGGAGGTTTCCTTTGCTCACAACTACTGATGTAGCCAAAGGTACGACAAAAATTCATGATTTACACTTCAGTCTAGCTCTGACCCGTCCCAAAGTCTGGCAATTGCTGCCCTCATGGTTTCACAGCATTTATCTCTTACTGAGGGGGTCTGCTGGGCTGCTCAAGCAAAAGGGCTCATAGAATATGATTCACCTGAAGAAGTGGTTCCCAAATTACCCAGTGCCAAATATTCTGGTTTGATCCAGCAAAGCTTTTCAGGTCATGGTCAGCTTTAAGAGTGTGAGTAGTTGCACTGAAATGCTCTGGATTACCCTGGTGCTGGTGTGGGGACAACGGGCGCAACCTTGCAGGATCAAGCCCTTGGATATAGGGGCCAGAGGCCATGTGCTGAAACAAGGGAGAGGGGTTACTGCCAGCAGTCCTGTCACAGAGTAGCACCCTGGAATTTAGGGCAAAAGCACATTGGACTTTTTTGTTTAATGCCAGTCTGCCTGAAGTCCTCAAACTGTGTAAGCCAAGATCAACAAAGGAAGCTAAAACCTCTTAACACCAGTTTCTCTTCTTTGCTGACAGCGATGTCAGGCACAAAATCAAATTCTTTCTGGGTGTCAGGTAAGTCAAAGACTGCAGAGTGCCCCAGAAGGGGATTCATGTTCCATCAGCAAGACGAATGATAATTAAAGCCTGAATATTTCTGCTAAGCTGTGAAACAAAAAAGAACCGTCTTAATTCCTTAAATTCCCCATGCCAGGCTGTAAAATATATTCCATTCATGCCTGTGTCTTGCTGCTTGTTCTCTCTGTGTGTCTTTCTTTAGCATTCAGCCACCTGTTTGTAAGCAGTGTCCTGCAGGTTCTCGGGGCGCTTTCCTCCCCGCTCTCCCTGCCCTTGGACGTGCTGCTTTGACACTGAGGCCTCCTTGTCTACGGGAGAGAGTCCATCACAGCTCCCCGGCCTGCCCTGCTCCCATAACTTCATTCTTGGAAAGTTTCTGAGTTTCCCGGGTGATAAAACATGAGCAACATTTGCTCTGACCTGAATCAGTTCTGAAGGCATTGAGCCCTGTTTTGTTATGAAGGTTAGTCAGGGTGGGTGGTGGGGCATGAGAATTCCCAGTGATGGCAATTCCTGACAAGTGTCAAAAAGTCGCTGCCCGCACCTTTCACGCTGCAGGATTGTTTTGATTAGTTTTTTAGTGCATGCTGAAAAGTACATGTGACAAGCTGAGGGTGAGAGACGCCGGCAGAACAAAATTGGCACGTTACAAGGTTGTCTGCTATGGCTTGGTCTCAGCGCTCACCAAAAGGGAAAAAAAAAAAGGGAAAGTAAAAAAAATTCAAGCCCCAGCTCTGTATATACAGCAGCTATCAAACTGTCACAGATCACCACTGCTACAGCTGGGGTTAAAATAATATAATAGCGGAGTGTTTGCTGGCCTTGTAAAAACCTCCTGTTATTCACTGGAGACCAAACTCATGAATCAAGAGGACAGTGTTTAAAACTGTTTAAAAAAACCCATAAAATGACAAAAAACTCCACACAGTAAATAGCTCTGGAATGTTGTGGGTTGACTGTGGGATTTTTTTTTTCTTTGCTCTGCATTATTTATCCCCTTAAAATTAATACCGTCTGCATGATGGGTGGCTTGGAGCTTAGAGAGATTTACAGAGCAAGTTCACTACCAGTTCTCAATTACTGTGGAGTCTGATTCTGTTCTCATTTGCTCTCGAGTACATGGGAAATGACTGTGTTTCCCTTGATACAGTATATGCAAGGCATAATAAAACCTTGAGTGTCTGGCCTTTGCAAAGAGAAACCTAGGCCACTCCAAACACTCTCAGCCAAGTTATTTGGTTTTTACTACATTTCTCGTGGTGCATCTCTGCTCCCAGCCCAGCTCACAAAAGCAGCATCACTTCTGTCAGAAATTAAAAAGCTTCAGGTTTGAACTTTTTGGAAATATTCAGTCACACGTCCAAGCTTGAATAAAAAAGCCCAGCACCATTTCCACCCCCAGGGGCGTTGCCTGACCAAACCAAGGTAACTGAGCAACCTGCACAGGATGCTGTGGTGTCAATTCCCAGATGCATGGCAGAGGTTGGGTGGCACTGGTCTTCCTCATGAAAACAATCATCATTTTCTGCTCAAAACAAAGCATTTGCTTTTTAGCTTGAAATTTCCTTTCCTCTTAGAAGCATGAAAGCTTAGGAACAAGATCATTTAGCAGTCAGACACCCATCACACACACTGACCTGGCCTTTGCTGAACCTTCCCAGCACACTGGCAACTCCTGCCAGCACCTCTGCCGTGAGGAAACAGGAAGGTCATAGCTAATACTGTGCCAAATTAACAGAGAGAGTTTTAATTCAACACCAGTTACGGGTGAACACTTGCATGAGGAATCCTGGGCCTGCTTTAAGCTATGCACTTCAGGCTAACCTAAGCACAAGTGCTTCCTTGTGTTGTGTCTTGGAGGTGATGAATGCTAAGTTGCTTTCATGCCCTCTTTTCAGAAATCATACTGCCTTCAAAGAATGAAAATTTTACTGTGCTGCTGGTGGAAGGAGGTGGAATGTTAGACGGGAACCTTTGTGCCCTTTCACAACAGGAAGGGAAGGGAAAATACGGTTTTTCATGCGAGTAAACTACTTGGCTGGTAGGTTGACTGAGTGAGAAGTTGTATTATAAGGATGTTAATTTTTCTTTAGCAATATGGAGAGCCCGCCCAGCAAAGCATCTTGTGAAGTATTAACAAGGTCCTGGTTGGCATCCACAGGGATCTTTAATCCAGGCTGTAGCTGCTTTCAGCATTAGCAACTTCACAGATACATCTGGGGAGGAGGGAAAAACCATACCAGGCTAATTTGAGAGAGCAGGTGGCTCCCTGGCAGTCTAGGGACCATGTGTAATTAAAAACATTCCTGTCTCCAGCACAAGGCTTATAGATCTGTCCCGGCTGTCTGTAATTAGAGATGTGGAGTGAATATATTGGTTTGGGAGTGGGATTATTTGTACTTTCCTTGCTTCTGGTCCTCCTGTTTTGTGGTGACACGTTCTCTGGGACATGCGGAGGAGTTCGACATCCAAAGTGATCCCGGAGGAAGCAGGCTGAAGATCAAAGAGGGAGCACTGCCCTGCTGCATGTGTACCCTGTAAAGAAGGCATACTGGATTTCAGCACATGGCTAGCGAAGCTGGAGGTGCCCGTATCTGTTACTGATACAGTGAGGAGACACAGCCCCCTTGCACGGGGATGGGAAAATAACCATAAATTTAGCCAACTCGCACTGTGCCAGGGCAGTGGAGCTGAGCCTGTGATGTGCCTTCATTTTGCTTAACCCTGTTTCCCATCCCAACCCTGACTCACCAGCTTTTCATCAGAAGGGATCCTTATTTTTTTCCCTGCTTTCCCAAAACTGTGTGAATGGCTGAGACAGACTCCTCGAAGTCAGTGGGGGCTGCAAACCTCTCTGTGCTTTGGAAACTTAGGCTGTAAATTTAGGCACCTGCTTTTTAAAGATCTTTACCTATAAATTTAGCAGTGCTTCGGCTTCACTATCTGTATGACAGGTCAAGTCATTCCTGCTTCTTCCAGGATCAGAAATGCCCTTAATTTAACTTAATGTTGATTCCTGACTGAGGCATTATCTTTCAGAATATAAGGTATGAAATCCTTTTAATCAATGTTTTAATGTACCCTCTATGAGACAATCAGTGGTTAATTTGATAGGATGGCACCAAATATGCTCAGAAAGGTTAATCCTGTGTGATTCTGTTAGGTGACCTTTTCTCTAAGGATTCCCTTGTCTGCCTTTCTCTGTGTTTCTTTGTGGTTTCTCTCATTTCTTCTGGCGTTTCCTTATTAATTTCATCCTACTGCTCCTTTTTCATCACTTTCCCCGCGTGGCAGAGGAGAAGCAGCAGCAGAGGAGGAGGAGAGGGTTACGTGTGACACCAGCTTTTCCCCAGTCCGCCCTGTAGTATCACTCCACACCAGGAAGCAAAGGACTTACCCAGGACTGGTTCTCATTGCTGGAGGAGGCGGTGTCTGAGCCAGGAGAGATCAGGCTGTTACCCGACCGTGCTCCTGATGTAAGAGCTGAGCTGAGAGCCACCCCTAGGTGTGGTTGTGAAACTGGTAGTAAAATTTGTTTCTGGGCTCTCTTTGTGGATGCTGGACATCACGCAGGGAACCGATCGAAACCAGGAATGAAGGGAGAAACACTGGCATTGCCTTGGCTTATTTTTATTGTCATTTCCCAAGGAGCTGTGACTCCACCGTGACACTGGAATAGGAGCTTTTACAGTTTTGAGATAATTTCAGGCTCTGGAAAAAGTTTCAGATGAGGCTGGGCTAAGCCATCACTTCTTTGTGCAAGCCTTTGAGGCCTCACTGGTGTGTTTGAGCTTGGACAACTCAGCATCACTAAAACACAGGGTCCTGCCTCAGCTTCAGAGCGATTGCGGTGCTTTTCTGGGCATAACAACAAGGCACCCTCTCCCTCCTGCACCCCTGCTGCTGTTCCTGCCCTGGGTTAGTCACCCTGCTCTGCCGCGCTCGTCTCCCCAGCTCGGTGCCTGCAGCAAGGGCAATTACTCCAGAGCTACGGCTGGCTGGCTGCCGGCGAGCGCAGCTCTGTCATTAATCCTGCCTGCCTGTTAAAAGGGTGAGCGGGGCCGGCTCCTTCCCTTCCTGCCCCCTCCCGGCTCCCCACTCGCTGCCCGGCCGCGCTCCCCATGCAGCCGCACCTGCTCGCCCTGAAGAGGATCCTGGCCCTCTGGAGCGCATCCCAACCGTGCGTACCCGGCCCCGCGGGGTGCAGGACATCGGGCTGGCCCCGCACACCCCGCCCGGCCGCGGGGCCTTTTGCTTCCTCACCTGCGGGGGGAGAATTTTGGTGGCGGAGGAGAGCAATCCGCTGCCGCTTGTTTTGTCCGCCTGCTTTGGTGAGGGAGGGGTCGCGCCGAGACTCGGTGAGCTGGGACGCTGCACTGTACTGTCGCCTCTCGTTCTCTCTGGTGTCGTTCGCTTGTTCTTTTAGCCGTGAGCCCGTGTGGTGAGCGCAGCTGGAGCTGTCGTGCTGACATACCCAGCTGGGCACAGGAGATGGCGTTTAGCTGTGAGGCAGTGCCGGCCTGCCCCAGCCTGGGCGTGCTGCTGTCAGTGGACTGCTGCTCTGTGTCGTGCTCCGTGTGGGCTCCGTATTGGGAGTATCTGTCTTTCTGATGTTGAGATGATAACAAGCTGATCAGAACAGCATCATATCACCTGGGAGGTTAATGACAGGTGGCACTGTGTCACTCAGACAAGTCCTGCCTTTGGTTTGTGTGCTCGGTCACCATCCCTATCAAGTGCATGGTGTTTGCTCCTTTGCTGCTGCTGTTTGTCCAGGGGTGGGGGTGAGATTCAGGAGTTAGTTGAAGTATAAAAGCCTGCAGAGAGATCTGTTTTCCAGACCTAACACTGAGTTTTCAATCCGTTTGATCCAATTCTAGAAACAACTTCTTTGCGTTTGCACGGGTTCATAAGTAACTGTGGTGGCGCTGAGTTTCATCCAGCAGGAGTTAGGGCCTAATGATACCAGGTGTGGAGCAGCCTTGTTTTATAGCAACAGAGTGTCTTATAATTTAATCTTGACCTTATGAAATTACAGGACACCTTCCTTTTCTGCCGGGGCACCATGCCTGCCAGTGGCACCCTACTTAGTGCAAATCGCTCCGGGGTTTTGGCGGGGTGGCCTCTCTCCTTCAGAGCAGATTGAGGGCACAGGCTTGTGTTCAGCCATTAAATGATGCCCCTTTCAGAGCTCTGCTGTCACGTAGCCTTGAATTACTATGCAATTCCTGAAAACATCACTGTTCAAGTGAGTACTTTCCTTGTAAACCAAATATCTGGGAATTAAGATATATCTGGCTTGGCTTTTCAAAAGTGCTTTCTATCCATGACAGTCCCAAGGAAATTATCGTGAGCTGCGGTTTAGACATACTTATATCGAGGCATTTTTATTTAGATGTCTCAGGTTTTAGTATTTACCTGTTCTACCCAACTTTAGGTTATGTCATTCTCTACCGCTTGGAGAATCAAGTGTTTCTCTTTTGCTGTTTACTCGATAAGCATTAAGTGCAAATTCCTCGACTTGGCCTCTTCCAGTGTAAATAAACCGGAATTTGTTTTAGTGGTGGAAGCTGACAAGGGTTTGACTGACGTCAGCACAGGGTGAGCAGCATCATGGTATCAGAGCCATCAGAGTTATGATGTGGAGTGGCTCCCTGGGCTTTTCCCTCTGCCACAGCTGTCAGGCCACGGGGCTGGATACCAGGCGGGAAATGGCCAGTTCCAAAAGTGCCGTTTCAAAACTCCTGGAAAACGTGGATGGAACTGCTGCACGTAAGCAGGCAGAAAGGTTTTTGAGGCCAGTTGACTTGCAGATAGTGACTTTATTCCTACACAGGAAGCAAAACTTTATCCAACTGCAAAAGGGAATTCAGGCACCTAAACATTTAGTCTGCAGGTTTTGAACATTAAAAAAGAATAAGGTTATTTTAAGAGTGCCTTTCCACATCTGGTAGGTGCAGCTCTCATTGCAGGAAGGCGTTGGTGAGGTGTCTCTTTGAGGACTAATGACAGGGCAGAGCAGACGCAGTGGTGCTTGTGTGGAACAGCCCCATGTCCTCGGAGCAGGCACAAACAGTAACTGCAGCTGTGCCTGACACAGCCCTTACCACAGGCTCCGTCCTGGGAGGTGCACATAGGCAACTCACAGCCTTCTGGGTCCTGGGAGAGACTTCAAAGAGCTCAGCCTGTTCCCTGGCAGGGCTCAGAGATCTTCCCAAGGGATCTCATTGGATAACAAATGAATTTCTTTCATCAGCATCTTGACAAGGTCTCAGACTGAGTTGCTCGCTTGGCGGGAGCGGTGTGGTCCAGTGGTTCTGTGCAGTTCCCAGTGCTGAATGATTGGCACTTGAGGTTCCTTTTTTGACTTCATTGGTTTGCACAGTTCCTACTTGTTAAACAGCATGTACAAGAAATGGCATTATTCTTCTTACCAACACTTTGGAATAACTACACTTGTCCCGAGTGTATTTCAGATCCAAATACATTAAATTTGGACCAGCCTCAGGCATTTTCTTTCCCAATTGATCAAATAATATTCTTCCTTTCAGGAAACAAATTCCAATTGTCTTGAGCTCTTGTCACAGAGGCAGAGTCCATGTACATGAGGGACAGTTCTGACTGAGGGCAGTTTGACAGAACCAGACCAGAATCAGAAACTTCACACTCCTCATACTTTTGAAGCATTTTTCTTCATTTTCCCTCACAGCATTCAAAACTTGTATCTCTACTTGTGGGCCATATTTTCTGTGCTCTGGTGACCCTGCCTCTCTCTCCTGGTTTCCCTGAGCTCTGTCAGTAATTCAGCGTAAACCACCCATGACTTTCGAGTGACAGCAGCTCTCATGAGACGTTGAGCTGCTGCCTGGCACACAGGAATGCAACCAAAACCTCCTCTTGTTTCTTAAACCTTTATCAACCCATTAAAGCAGGAGTGAGCACTGACCTAGAAATGTGGCAGCTGCAGCTCTGGCCGTGGCTGAAGAGCCTCTTGGTGACCTACTTTGTCCTGGAGCATCCTGCTGCACGAGGGTGGCTCCTTCCCAGGAAACTCATCAACACACGCCTCTTGCTGCTGAGGTTTCCGGGGAGGCTGCAAGTGGGGGGGTTAAACAGCAGGAGCCTTCCTGAAGCCCTCCTTTTTTACACCCAGCTGTTAGCCTGACCTTATCTCTGCAGTTACAGTGGGATACCTTGGACGTGCACTTAGGAAACCCCTGAAGGAGCTGCCCAATGTAACCAGCACTCAACAGGTTGGAGAACTCTCTCCTGTGACTTTATTTTGGTTTAATCATCTTTCTTCGCGTTCCCATTTTGTGTAGTGCAACAGTGACATCCATTGGCTTATTAGGTGAATCCAAAGTCCTTTTCACACGTCATGTGTTTACTCAAGGTGGAGGGCTGGACCAGAGTGGGTCTGGGAGATTATAAAATGCTGAATTCTCTGAATAATTGTTAGCACTGCAGAGCCAACCCAGATAGGGAAAAGTTAGAGCAAATTTGCTTCAGCTTATTCACTGATGATAACATCTAAAATGTAAATTGCTACAATAAAAGTCTCTTCTATTTTAAAACTGCATCCTTTCTTGAAGACAAGAGGGCTTAGAAAAAGAAGGAAATTACTAGAGGTTGTGGGGAAGGAACTGACAGCCGGAGGGTAAAACAAAATCCAGTGAAAGACCAAAAGTCTGAAATAGAGGACTCAGTAATAAAAGAAATAAAATAAAAAGAAACAAAACAAATCATTCATGTGAGAGGCTGATCTGGAGGATTCTCATTCCATTCCAAGAAACCTGAAAAGGTTCAATTTATTTTTAACCACATGAGTGAATCAGTAGACGCTTCCTGCAGGTATTTCATTGAACAGAACCAGTGTCTGCAGTAAATTTTTGACCAGCTGTAGTTCCAGTCCCACTCCAAGGTGCAACGCCTTGAGCTGGCAGGGAGTCCCTGTGAGAAGGAGGATTGAACTCTGAGCCCATTGGCCCAATTTTGTTGCTCCACAGCCCAGCACAGCTCTTGGGGGTTGTGTCTGCAGCCAGGTGCAGCTCGTCCTTGTGACTGGGGCACCTGGGACTTGCACGGGCAGCACAGGGATTTTCCCTTCGAGCACCACCAGAGACAGAGGGGGTTATGCTGATTGACACTGTCTGATTCAGAATCTTCATGGCTCTTAATTAGAAATGAAATTGTAGGTGCTGTGCAGAGCAGTCATAACTGAGGGGAGCTACAGGTGCTCAGCAAAGGTTTTCCATTCCGTTCTGCAGCTTTGGAGCAGGCATCGTGTCCACAGCACCTAGGAGGGATTTTCCCTTTAATGAGATTTTCATTTCCAGTGGGAGAGCGCATGAAACATTCCCAGCTGATGCTCAGTGTACTGGGGAATTTCAGGCTGCCCTTTGTGGATTTGTGCACAACACAGCAGAGGGGAAGTTCGTGAAGAAGCTTTGCCTCCTATCCCTCCAGACTCCAACATGCTGGAAATGCTTCCATCCAGTTTAAGTCATTTTAGCCCTTAGAGTCTCTCTGCTTTATCTTCATATCCCATTGCTTGCCTTTGGCTGGATCACAGCTTAAAAATGTTTCTCCTTGATATTTCAGACACTGACACCTCAGTCCAGCAGAAGTCTCCCTTTGGAGACCCTCTTTTCTCCCTGCCTGCCTTTGAGGACTCCTCTGTGGAGATTTGTTGATGCATTCCTTGCTTTCCCTTCTCCCTGTGAAATGCTTCGTGCCTCTCCATAGCTGCATGTCTGCAGCTGATGCAAGGGCACTGTTGCTATGCTTTCATGGACTGAGAAAAGAACACATAATTTCTGGTTTTTTTATCTCTCTTAGTCATTCTCTGGCTGATTTCTCTCTCACAGCTGCTTTGCTGGTGAGCTCCACACAGCGTTTGGGTTTGCAGGGCTTGATCTTCCCAAGCCGTTACCAACCGCTGGAATTCCCCTGGGTGTTGACATTTTGGTGCCTGTTGAGCTCCTTTTCTCATTCCTGCAGTATGTGGTTTCACGGGGAGCGGCTGGCTGTCGGCTCGAGTTCCTTTGACTATCCCCTGTATACATTTTCCACCATCAGAGAGGGAAGCCGGCGGATAAAATCCCACTGTTTGCGGATAACAGCGGATAACATTGCTGTGCTAACAGACATTTGCATGGGAGATATGAAAACAGCCCCATTCATACCCTCCTGCGATGCTGCTGAGCCTGACGACGGCTTTGAAATTCGAGGTGAGCTGTTTCTCGATTGCATAAGACACCGGCTTTGCCGCAGCTTCCCACAGGTGCGCTGGGCTTAGCTACCAGCCCTGGCCAGCCTGCCAGCAGCAGGAGGGTGAGCACAGCCTTCCCCAGAGCTCCCAGCATCCCGGGGCAGCTCACAGACTGCTCATGGCCGCCTTGTCTGCACATTTCCAAAGATGGAAGGGAAAACACTGTGTTTGTGCTCCAGAGCAGCTGTAGCCCTGTTCTTACCCACACCGTAGGGATAATTCGTCAAAACACCACAAACAGCCGAGTTCCTTTTGGTCAGGAATAAGCCAAAAAGGTGGGCTTCTTTCCAGAGGAAATACTGACATTTCACTGAAAACCAGAATCCCGTGGCCGGAGACCGCACCGACCAGTTTGTCCGTGTGAGGCCGGCGTTCAGTCAGCCTTTCCGGTGAAGACAAACAGGGTTATCTCCTCGAGGGTGCTTGGAGCTGCCGTGAAAGGGAGGCTTTCTTCCCCATTTCCGAGAGGAACCGGAGATGATGCCCTCCCATCACGTCAGGACCTTGTTGTGCCTGTTTGTCCCCAGTTAATGACATCCGGTGCTGATTAGTGGTGTCACAGTAGCTTCCAGCACGGCCCACTCTGGTACTCCGTTTTCCTTATGCTGCTACACCAGGTGGCCAAAATGCGGTAGATTTGAGGCAAGCTTTAATCTGGAAAATTCAGCCTGACCTGGGATCTTGCTGGGAGCTACTCTAAAGCTTGCCCAGGTGTCTGAGGTGGCCGATTTCTCTGCCCTGCCTGGGTTATGGTGGGGCCAAGTCCCTGCCTTGGGCGTTTGTGGCTCTGCTGTGGCAAAGAACGGCTCCCAGAGTTTCCTTGCTCTCACATGCTGGAACTGTTTGCACATTTAGAGCAAGTAATGCTTTATTACTGTTTACATGAAAGGAGGAAGGCAAAATAAATTTAAAAAAAAAGGAGAGTGAGAACATCCTGTGAACTTGCTGTTCTCAGATCTCTCCGATAAGGACAGTTCCAAGTGCGTGAGAAGTTTCCTACTCCAAGATTTATTTACTTCTGAAAGAAAAGCCACCTTCATCTCATTATTTTATTTTCAATACACGTTTTAATTTGGTGAGAAAATATCTTCCCTTTAAAGAACCTATTCTGCCTCATTAACTCCTATAAAAAGCACCCCCCCAAGATTGAAATGTTAAAAGAAGCATAAATTAAGGCAAAGTTTGTTGTTTGCCGCTTTAATCAACAAACAACCTTAAAAAGGACTCACAAAAGGTTCAGTAAACTAAATTTATTAGCGAGCAGGAAAACAGGCCCTCAGCTGCAGCCTCCTCCCCTTCCCAGCCCCCTGGATTTGGAGGGGGGTGGGTTTTTGGAGTGACTGGTTTTGTTTACAGTGTCTCATTCTCTTGGGCAGGTTGTTGTGGTCCCGTGGATCTCTTTCAGACTTTTGTGATGCAGCTGAACTGAAGTGACTTGGGACAGTCTGTTAATTAGGTCTTCAAAGCCTTCTCCCTTTTTTCTTCGCTGTACAAATGTCCTTTTTTCCTCTTCTTTTCCCTAAATCTTTTTGTCAGTAGCTCAGAAGGAAAGAGGGTTTTTTCAGTGCCAGAGAAAACTGCTGTTCTCTCTTTCTTCCTATCCCCTCTCTAGGATGTTGGAGGAAAAGTGAATTCACAGCTATGTTCTGCACTTTTCTGCTCCTTGGAATGTTTAAGAAGCCTTCTACTATTTATTTCCTCCTTATGCTATCACCATGATGTATTTCTCTCTTAGGGATATCTCCACACACGGGGGGTGCTCACAGTGACTGCGGTACCAAGGGAAACCTTAGGGGCGTAGTCTAGAAAGTGTCAGTGCAGAGGACAGGATAGTTGAATAAAAACGTTAGGCATTAACTTTCATGAGTCAGCACGTGTGAATATGTGATTTCTTTCCAAATTCTCCTTAGAATTTCCTCATAACAGTGAACTTCCGTAGAAACCTCTTGTGTGCAGACTCGGTTCAATCTTAGACTGATTTTTCATTGGGTTTGTTTGGCTGAAGTCTTCATGAAGAAATTTAATAATGGGTTTTATTCATTGCTGCAGGATTTGGACTTCCTCACTTCTTAATTTTTTTCACAGCTATCTTAAGTTCAGTCTGAGATATGCAGTGTAAGAGAGATCCAATAAAAATCCTTTCTGTTCACTGGAAAAAATGGCCTTGACCCATTAGAGAGTGATGTGATATTTATCTGAACACCTCCTCACCTTCCAGGAGTTAATTTGACTTGGAGATGAGCCAAGACAGTTGGGAGTTTCTCTAAACTTCTCCCAGCTTTACAGGCTTGAATTCAAAGAGTCCTGGCTCTGAGCAGCTCATGGTTCAAGTTTTCCAAACCGAAAGGCGACTGGGCACGTTTTGGAAAACTGGAGCCCCCGTGGGAGTTCTGTTCCCCCCTGATTGATGGCCCTGGCTCCAGCCCCTCTGTGCTCTCACTCTTCATGGTCTGTGGGTAGGTCAACGCTGCAAACACTCCTCAAAGGAAATCGTCCTTCTTCAATGCAGCCCGTGGTTTATGTCCAAACCCAATTTCCTCTCTCCATCCCACGCCTTCCCTTCCTCCTGCAGCAGACGTGACCAGGCTCTCGCATTTCACAGCAGCTGCCTGAGCAAAGGGCAGGATGGGCCCTGCTGTGCTGCAGCCTGGCACCTGCAGTGCCCAGCCAGCCAGGGGCACGAGGAGCAGCCACAGCACAGGTTCCTTGGGGGCTGTTTCACGTTGTCTCTTCATCCTTCAAATAAGAGCTTCTCTCCACCTTTTCTCTGTGAACCCAGCCCTGTGTCCAGCTGCTCACATTGCCAGAGACAAGAAGCTGGGAAAACAGGGAAGTGTGGGATGAGGGGGAGCACAGGGATCCAGAGCCATCACTGTGGGCATGTGGTGCTCCCCCCACGCATGGCTTTATTTGCACAGGAAGAAGGAAGCTTCCTTGGTTATCCCGTGCCCCCAGGAGCACACTGTTACTGGACATCCAGCTGCCAGGGAGCCAGGCAGAACAGGAACAGGAGAACAGGAGCACTGCAGGGTGCTTTGTGGAGTAAAGCAAAAGAGAAAGGACTCCTGGGTGAACACCCGAGTCCCTTGGTTCCCCACAGCAGAGATATTCCTGTCATCTCTGGGAAGGGATGGGATGTGCGTGTGCATAGTCCTGGGGCATCTTCATCTACTCCCAAGGGCCAGCAAAGGCAGTGCCCATCACGGCGGTGTGCACACACGGTTTTTAGGCTCTCTGTCCCTGTTCCAGCCCAGCTGGCAGGCTCTGGAGCTGATGGCAGCAGTGTGTGCGCTGCCTGCTCGCTGTGACGTGGCAGCTGAAGTGAAACTACCTGCATGCTTCAGATCCAGGTGGGAAAAGGCAGCGAGATGGGCAAGGGCTTCGCTGGACCAGACACCAGCTCATATCTGTCTCTGCCATAATTCACTGCACTTCCAGTGCAGCTTGCTGCAGCTGGGAGACACAGGTCAGGAATTCATCTGGGCACTGCAGGGTGCAGCTCTGATTTCTTCAGGTTCTCTGTAAGGCCAAGGATAGCCATTTTCAAAGCAGTGGGAATGCCAGCAGGACAGAGGAAAACCTATAAAGACCCATGATTGTTGAAGGAGATTATATTATGACCTCTGCTCTTGAGCTTAGATAGGATTAAACTGCCATCGGAAGCAAATACCAAGTAAAAACCAGAAATCTTGCAAAAAAAATACTATAACCAGCCCTCTGAGTCCTCCCCTTGGCTCTTACCCCTTGCAGGATATGATATTTGATACTGGTGTCACAAGAGTCACCCAGTGGAGAAATCCTGCTTAGTTACAGACATTCTTTCATTTTTCTGTATGGAAGGGCTTTTCTTGCCAGAATAAGCACTGAAGGGCATGTGGGTTGGTCCTGCTGGAAAAAGTTGTGGAGGTGCTTCAGGACAACCAGCTGCAGTGGCTGCTGAGCTGTGCTGTCCCCTCCAGGACACGCCATCCAGGGCTGCTCCTCCAGAGCAGGGAACAAACACTTCCCTCGAAGCAGGAACAGCAGGGAATTGCTGCCATCAGCCCGGTGACCCACAGCCAGGCCCACAATCGGTCTGGAAGGGAGGCTGTTCTCGCTGCTCCAGGGCAGCAGGGATGGAAGTTGTGGGGAAGGTTTCCTTTTGTCAGCAGTACGTGCTTGTTGTGATCCCTCCCAGTGAATTCCCACTTGGATTAGCTGCCTGTCATCTGCCTCAGGGTGAGTCCCTGTAAGTGCTGTCATGCTTCAGTAAAGAGTCCAAGGTTATGGGGAGGTTTATGTTATGGGTGGTCATGTTTTTGTTGTTGTTTTTATCACAGAAGGACAAGCGTTCGTGGGGTTTTATGATCGCATCCCAAACCCGGACTTTGTTTCATTGCCTGCTAACATCTGTGACGCTGTTTGCCGCTCAGTATCTTGCCAAATGGCCGGCCAAGATGCAAAGTACACTTTTAAGTGTTTAAAATATCAATAAAACCATCTGGAATCATTTCACGGAGCAAAGTATCGTGGGTCCTTCTGGGTTCTAGTGGAATGATCCTGAGCAGGTGACATACACTACACATGCTGCTGTGGGAGTATAGAGTATTCCACGGAGCTTTCCAGCCAGAGAGCGGAGAAATCACGTCTTTGGGAGAGGTGATAGCAAAAGCCATGCCTCCAGTGGGTGACATCTGCACAGAGGAGCTCTGCTCTTAGCAGGGTCACCCTGGCTGCTGGCTCTTGAGTTGGGTGATGGGCACGCTCAGCTCGGATCAGAAAGGGGACTGACTGTAGGCAGGCACCACCCGAGTCATCCTCATTACCAGGCTGTTTAATCCTGCTTCCCAAACCTGCCCTTTTGTGTCACAAGACGGTGATCTAGAGCTGTTGAAATTGTTAACCCATCCAGGTGACACATCCCCTTAGGCACGTGCTCGGGAGGGGTCTGTTGTTGTTCTTGCTCAAAGTCATCGCAAGACAGGTGTGTGACAGCACCCCAGGTTTTATACGGACAAAGTATTCTCCCTAGGAAGCACAAGTGAAAAAAAAATAAATATGGGAAATGACCCTTAATCTGCTGAGTGAGAGAGGTTCCACCTCATGATGGGTTCATCATTAGGACTCAGAAGTAATGCTCACTGTCTTTGTCACCTCACCTCAGGTGGTTGTTCTGCATCTCCCACGCTGGTTTGTCACTATGATTTCTGCAGCTGATGAAGTGTTAAAACATTTCAGGCTTCTGCCGATGAGTGTGCAAGTAGGGAGAGAGATGTCAACATGAAAAGCAGCACTGGCTGAGTGTAATTTCACCTGATACAGATGAACCCATTCAATATTTTAGTTCACATGAGACCAACAGGAACCATTTTAAGCTTAGTCAGAATAAGTTACATATAAACAGAAGTAAAATTATCTATGTAACATGTGATAAGTTAACAGTGGGTGAACAAATAGCTTCAGGAAGGCCAGTGCGTCCTGTGAAGAGCGTGTTGGGAGTTGGATTCTTTCCTGCTTAGATTAAGATCCCATCCCTTTCCTTGCTCTATAAAATATCAGTCTCTTTCTATATGAAATCGGGATATTTTTGGGTGACGTTTGGATATTCCTGGATAAAAGATCCTTTATGGGCCAATTACTCACATTGTGAAGAGCAACTTTTCCAGCATCTCCTTGAGTCACCTCTTTGTGTTCAAAAGGTATTTTCTTTCCTTCACATTTCCCCACTTGCCATCTTCATTCTGCATGACTTTGCGGTGCTGCCAGCAGCTTGCAGAGGAATTTGAGTTCAGGGGTTGTTACAGGAGCAGGTGCTGTATTCGCATCCGCGTGCAAATCCAAAAAACAGGGGTGGACATGGAGCCAGCCCCAGAGAGGAAACGGCTACCAGATAAAAAACCAGGAGTCTTAAAGGAGGATACAGAGCAGAAAGGGAGAGGCAGGTGTTTGGCCAGGAGGATGGTGAGTGGCAGGGTGGGAAAGCAGAAAGGGATTTCTTTCACCTGCAGAATCTGTCACCAGTGGGAATGGGAAAATGAAATCCTGCAGTCTTCAGCCAGGAAGACTTCCCCACCACTGCGTCTGGCCACTTGAATTCCTAGGCACAAACCAGCTTGGCTCCCTAATAGCACCGTGCTTGTTTCATGCCAGCCGAAAGCAGGGCATTAGAAGTACAAATTCCTACTTGAAACTTGAACTCCTTCCCGCGTGTAACACAAATCATTATGTAGTGTGACGGGTGCTCTTCGTTTTTTTTACAACAATACAAGAAATGGGAAGGGTTTATTTATCTTGTCATCTTCCTTTGTGGGACACAACACTTCAGCTTCATGTAGTTTCAAAATCAGTTTAATACAGCTCATTTGCTCGTTAAATGTCCCGTATGGAACGAACCTAGCAGGCGACAGCGGACGCTGTTAAAGCCACCACGGCAGTAACGTGGCTTTGCTGTGACACTCGCTCCCGAGGCAGCACCTCAGCGGGCAGTCGGCAGCACCTCTGAGCTACGGGAAGGTGCGACCGGACTCTCAGGGGGACAGGGAGGAACGGCGGGGCTTTGGAGAGAGCCCAGGTCCGTGCGGTGTGCGCCCGGCCGGGAGCTCGGGCGGAGCCGGCGCCGGCGGTGCGGGGCTGCAGGGGCGGCGG